>JABSTQ010011248.1:0-442500 GCA_013358835.2 Ixodes persulcatus
CCACAAAAACGAGGTACAGCACCATATTACAATAGAAAAGGAAAATACGACATGGAAAAAGTCACTATCTAGCCACATCGGAGAACGTGTTTCTCAGAGAGGTCTTCAACATTTTGTTTGAGGTAATGGCAAGCAGAGCAGCTGGAACGTCGTTAAAAACTTTTGGCACATAAAAAGAACGCATGCTTTCGCCATAGTGTGTTCTCACTCGAGGAGATTGAAAACGCAGAACAGATCTAAGTTCGCGAGATGGACTGGCCGAGACCTTAAACTCACTCTCCCAGAAGTGTCGCCAAATTACCGTTTGAAGAAAAAGTGAATGAAAACACGGTAACTTAAGCGAAGCAAACAAGCTCGCACTAGATGAAATGTGTGTGTTGTATGCTACACTCTTCAGAATTCCCTTTAACGTACGATCAATTCTTGAGTGCCAAAAAAGTGGACAGTTAAAAAATACGCTTATGCCATATCTTAGTGTACTATAGGCTAACGCGTGCATAATGTTCTTTCTAATTGACAAAGGTAGAAATGATTTGATATTGTAAAGTAGACAAGAGACAGTTCTCAATCGTTGGCATATATATGACATGTGAGAGTTCCATGAGAGATCACTGTCAAAGTGAAGGCCTAAATACTTTACGGAGCTAACATATTCAACAGGTGTACAGTTAGAGCATGAACAATTGGAGTTGTGGAGAAATAGCTGAGATGTCAAGCTTACATTTTTTAAAGGGCTATGAAAGCAGACCAGCTTCGTTTTTGAAGCATTTACCCGAAGCTTGTTGGCGAAAAACCAGTCCATTATTTTAACAACATCGATCTGAAGCATTTCAATTGCGCGCTCGTACACTAGATGTCGAGAAAATATAAGGGTGTCATCGGCATATTGAAAAATTTTGGAAGTTGTGATAGAAGTTGAAATATCATTTACGTAGATGTTAAAAATAATGGAGACAAAATAGAGCCTTGGGAACTCCGGAAGTTAAGAACGCGAGGGAGCTGCGTACGTTACCTACTGAAACAACTTGAGTACGATTTATTAGAAAACTTTTTAACAATGCATGAAATGGGCCACGAAAGCCCACTCTGTAGAGCTTGTCTAAGAGGATGTTATGGTTTACGGAATCGAACGCTTTAGCAACGTCGATAAAAAGTGCGCACACAAACATGTTATTGTCAAAGGAAGAGTGTAGAATGTCCGAAAATTCTTCAAGAAGATTAATGGTACCACGACCAGTGACGAAACCGTATTGATGTGTCGAAATTATACTGTATTTCTCAAGAAACCCAGACATAGCAACAAATATATGTTTTTCCAAGATTTGTGAAATGCAGGACAATATTGAGATAGGCGTGTAGGATGAAACATGGTTTGGTACTCCACCCTTAAAGAGTGGAATAACCATGGCCTGCTTTAAGTCGTTTGGTACTTCTCCAGTTTCGAGAATGTTATTTATCATTACAAGGAGAACATTCATCAAAGAGCCATAATTTCGGCATAAGTCACGCACTGTTATTCCATCGACACCGGCCGACCTAAAGCGCTTGAAGGAAAATAGGTAAAACCGCAGCTCTGGCTCTGAGAGAGGTGGAAGAAAAGCGGAATCAGAGATAGATAAAGTGCCGTCTGCCGGATCCTCATCACTGTCTATCGAGAGTGCGACTGAATTCGTGAAGAACACATTAAAGGCATTGACAGTAGAGGTCAAGTCCGCCCGAAATGTTTTTTCAATGCCTCAGTCGAGTCCTTCTTTTTATGTCCACGAAGCTCATTGACAATTGACCAAGTTTTTCTGGAATCAGCACGTGCGTTTGCAATCTTTTTGGCATAATATTTTCTTTTTGCTGATCGAATAAGGGCATTCACCCTGTTTCTTTGTATTTTACATTCTATTTTGAGATTGGCATTGTTGGGAGAGCGCCGAAGCTTTTTTCACAATAGTTCTTTCTGCGTTATACTGTTAAGAATATCTGAAGTAAGCCAAGGCAGTGAGGGTTTACGTTTCTTAACATATATAACGGTCATCGATAACTCCCGGAAATTTCTAATGATGTCTACAAATATTGAGTACAAGTTCGTGCGGTCGACTGAGGATAGGAATCTATTCCAATCATATTCTTGAATTAGTCGATCAAAAGTTGTGAAGTCAAACCGCTCTAAACGACACGCACTTTCGAAATTATAACCTTTTGTGGAGGGAAAAACAGATTTACATGCGACAAAATAATGATCTGCAAGCTTTTGTAAAATGACTGCGGAGTGTATGGAAGCATCTGGAGCTCGGACGTTTATATGATCTAGGCAGGATGATACAAGATTTTCATTTAATACTCCTTCGCGGGTCGCACTCTGAACGGTAGGTATAATTCCATGCTCGGCAAGTAGTGCTAAATAATCACAAACATAATTTTTGGAAGTTTTGAGGGTGTCAATGTTGATATCTCCCACCAAATATAAATGTGCTTCATTAGACAATTCTCCCAAATTTTCCCTCAGCTCCTCTAAAAAGCCAGAGCAGTTGGACGAAGGAGGTCTGTAAAGTGCAAGCAAGCAAATCGTATAGTTAGAATTAGAAACCTTTAGCATCAAGCTCTCCGAATGTTGAAATGTGACATCAGTTTGAGTTGTTGACCATGAGTTCCTTATAAATACGCCGATTCCTCCTCCTCGAGTAATTGGCCGTGTATAAAAGAAATTTTGAAATCCTAAAATGCTAAACTGTGACAGATGATGGGCACTGACATTGATTTCTGTTAGCATCAATTTGGTCCCTCATTTGATCAATAACTGTCTTAAATTCATCCCAGTATTTTCGAATACTGCGAATGTTTATGTGTAAGACCGTGAAAGAGTCGGTTGAAGAAGAGGAAAACGAACTATTAAACGAGAGAAAATCGGCGTACTGTAAAAAACTAGCCATGTCGGTTATGTGATTAGGTCCAGGTCACTTCTCTGTTGAATCCGTACCGGAGAAGCGCCCTCATTTTTTCTGGCATAAATTCGAGCGTTTTTGACCCACACAAATTTGTAACCGCGTTCTTTCCCAAGAGCACGTGCCTGCCAGAAAAGTTCTCTGTTGGTCTGAGTTAAGCTGTCGTTGAAATACAGTCTTTCGGGTGGATTGTCACGAGACAATTGCCTAAGCTTGCTACGAGCTTGCATCCATTTGTCTTTAGTGGCTACAGATGTAAACTTTACCAAAATAGGTGGTTTTATAGATCGTTTGCCTGGTAGTCTGAAAACCGAGACGACATCGGCTGGTTGATGTCCCGGAATTCCTAGCTTGTCTGCCAGCCCCGCTAAGATGGAAGGGAGAGCCTCGTCGGGTTTGACGGTCATTCCATGAATTTCCATAATATGTTGACGACCGCGTTGGTCAGCGTCGTTCAGCTCGGTTTGGAGGCTTTTGATAGTATGGGCCTGTTCGCCAACCGTGTCCTTCAGAGAAGCCACTTCCGTACGCAGCTCGTTCATGTCGGTCGCATGAGCAGACACCGTGGCGAGCAGGCTATCGTATTTCTCTCCTAGGAAGGAAATGGAAGTTTGAACCTCCTCCACAGTCACTTTCATGAGATCTATGGTAGGCTTGAGGAGCAAAAGCTCATTCACCTTTGCGGGAAGCTCTAGTAGTAAATTTACGCTAGCCTTCAGAGAAAGTAATGAATCTAGCTTTTCGTTGATGGTCAGGATTCGCACCGTGAGAGTCGTGGATTCGCAGGACGAAATCGAGTCAGAGCTAGCGTCGATCCCGTCTAGATCAGCACGATTGTTCTTAGAACGGCAAACTTTGCATCTCCATTTTTCTTTTTTGTCGGGGCTCATGGCAGTAAACGTGGACTCTGCAATGCCCGAGCACGTTTTCCCCAGATGATAGTTATGCTCGCAAACTGAGCATTTCATGAGTCGACCATCAAGCAAAATGCCTTTTTGGCAAGCGTCGCACACAAGGGACATAATCGTCGAATTAAATGGTATTAAAAAAGGTAGAAAAAATTTAAGTACTGTAAGCACACCTAGGCAGGCTACACCAGCGAAACAGTATATCAAGAGCAGCTTGGCACGGTCACCGAGAAAATGGAACTTCTCAAAGCACTGATGGTCGGTTACCGGCAAGGCGCGTCCGTGGATGTTCGCTGATTGGCCCCGGGTTGATGTCGAGTTGCAGAAGGACGCCGAACGTCACGGATAGGCATGGGCAACGCCTGCTGACTGAATGATCGATGTACAGTAATGGCGGTGATGAATGGGGCCGCAGTCACGATCTTCGAAGCAGTAAATCAGAAGCCACGACTGGATGTCGATCCTTGAGCCGGTAAGGTGAGGCGTCTAACTCCCCGTTGCACCGTTCAGCAGGTGAGATAAAGGTCATCGAATAAAGATTTTAAATTACAATTCTCAGAGCGATTATAATAATAATAATAATAATAATAATAATAATAATAATAATAATAATAATAATAATAATAATAATTGTTTATTGCTACCAGCAAAGAAAAGTTTAGTATTGCGGATGCATCAAAGCCAGCAGGCGGCTTGTGCGACGCCATCCTCCAATAAAAAAACGATATGTAGCTGTGTAGCTACGGAAAATACAATAATATAAAACAGACAAAAAAGAGAAATATAAACACAATTCTATGAAGTTAGCCACTCTAGCTATAACGTGAAGATTTTGCGCGACAGGGAATAATAATAATAATAATGATAATAATAATAATAATAATAATAATAATAATAATATAATAATAATAATAATAATAATAATAATAATAATAATAATAATAATAATAATAATGATAAATTTATTTGTGAAGGAAGAGCATAATCAAGGCACAGTGCAGGTTCGCCAAAGCCATCATGGGCTTGTGCTGCAAAACCAGCTATTTAGTTGCATAAAAATAAAAGAATTAGTTCTAGATAAAAAAAAGCAGAATTATCACCAAGGTTTTACAGCAGTTCCAACTGCAGACTGACGCTCACCCCCCCCCCCCCCCCCCCCCTCAAAAAAAAAACAAAAAAAACAAACAAAAACAACAACAACAACAACAACAGACAAACAAACAAGAAAACAAACAAAAAACCTTTAAGTCAGAAAATTATAAAAGAAAAACACACACACACATAAACACACACAAGGCACTAGCGTCACTTTTCGCCATTGAAAGTAGCAGAAAATCTTGTCCAGTTCTTGCGACATGGAAGATCTAGATGACTTCCTTTGTTGCCATATAAAAAAAAAAAAATCTATCATAAAACAGACAAAAAAAAAAACCGGAAAAACGCACTTGTTAAAAAAAGAATTGCTGGGAATAAAAACTAATGAATTATTCACAAGGGTTCGTCGGTCATATCAAAATGTCGAAGCGCTCTTCTGAGTTTTTGTCTTGAGGTAAAGTCACATCAGCTGGGAGGTAGGGAATTAAAAATTTGAGGCACATAAACCGACCGCATGTTCTTACCATGGCGTGTATAATAAGCGGGAACAAGAAACTGCGATAATTAATAATAAATACTACTACTACTACTAAAAAAGGTTACTGCGCATGAGCCTGTCAATAGAGAGCTTTGGTATAATCGTTCCTAAGACGCCGGTAACGATACCCGGTACTCGGGTATCGTTACCGACGTAGGAGGCAGTAACCTGCCTCCTACGTCAGCGGGTAATACCACGTGACATCGCGAGTAAACGATCCGCGACTCGATTTTGGAACGGCCGGGATAATCACCTGGATACTACGCGGATTGGCTTCGTGTTGGGCTACGGCAAAAAGAAAACACAGCAGTGATGGGAGAAAACAGCAGACGATTCTTTTGATCATGAAGCACTCGAAGAGACGATAATATCAATGACGACGCGGTGTTTTTTGAGGTGGATCCACCAGCTCCTTTTACTCACCTTCCTTATCAGCTGTATATTGAGATGAAAATTACTTACTCCTTACAGTTAGACATCAAAAATGTGTTTTTATTAATCGGCACGAGCGTCCTAAACATATATTCCACGCATTGTAATTTGTACCAATTATGTCTTGCAGAAATTGATTCCACACGGTGTAGTAATACAGCGCGAGGGTGCTTTCTCAAGAATGATATGAAACTGACGTTCGCTTTGACGCGAATATGATTACAATAAAATCGTCGAAGCCTTCACAGCTTTACAAGCGTTATCCTCTCATTACACACACTCTGGAGGAAACAAAAATACTACCTTATCATTTACTGCGTTCAAACATTTTCAGCCTTGAACGTGAGAATACGGCATTCCCTCCAACGCCGAGGACGAGAATGCGGAAAAGCTCCCGTTTACGCTCGCACACTTATAATAACATGTATAATACCTTCCCGGGGAAGGTGCACGGTATGGATGTAATGCAGTCAATTCGTGCGTTGAAAACAGCAAATCGCAATAGCCACACATGCTGCACCTCATTCTTTGTCATTTCGAACGTCCGCCACCAAAACCAACGGAGCAAGCGAGCTTTGACGGCTTTCGGCGCAGAAAGCAGACGACGAACAGATCACGTGACGTATTTACTCGATTTGATCCGACGTTACCCACCGATCGAGGAGGGTAGCGTGAGTAATTACTCCGGAGTAAACAACCCGCTTCTGGAACGCGAGTTCTGACGTCATCGAGTAAGCTCGAGTAAGTTTTGGAACGCCACGGTACGAAACCTTTACTCCGGAGTCGGATCGAGCAAATTTTGGAACACAGCCAATGCTTTTTGTAAACTTCTTTAGGCAAGTAGGCAAAGCAGCAAAGCTATGAGCGTCCGCGCGAGCGCGCACCTCGAGTACCGACCAAAGCCAGCCGAGCGCGTGCTGACTCCACGCGTCCTCGATCGAAAAGAACATTGTCCGAAGCTCGTGCACTTGGCTTCGGCTTCTTTTCTACACTGACTCGAATCGACGTGCTCGAAGAAGAAAAACGGCGTCACATTCTTCTTAAAATCGAAGCAGCGTCTCACGCAGTGAGCGCGTGCCATACGCATAAAACGACGGGAATAAGCGGACGCAGCGAGGGAAGGGTCCGCTACCACCAGAGGGGACCGGCTAATCAAGAACATTCGAAATCGGCCATCGGCTGTCGCCTCTTCCGCAACGGCAAGTGGGGCCCCTCACCAGACGCCACACATCTCGAAGAAGGCTCCGACGGCTCCAGAAGGACCAGGTAGGAGCGCTCCAAATCAGACGGGCAGGAAGACCGTTCAGCGCGAGCACAGTCGGACATCATGAGCGCCACAGACGCCGCGACGTCATCGCCGCCATCAGGAGTTCCGTGCGCAGCCCGCATCTTCGTCGGCGGCCTGGACTGCATCATGACCCGGGAGGACCTGGAGCGGGAGTTCGGCAAGTACGGTCAGCTCAAGGAAGTCTGGATGGCCCAGAACCCGCCCGGCTTTCGCCTTCGTCGAGTTCGAGGACAACTCGCGGGTCGACGAAGCGGTGAGGGAGATGAACGGCACCATCGTCAACGGGGCTCTCCTCCGGGTCGAACGGGCGAGGGACAAGGCAAGGACACGGACTCCCAGAGGCGGTGGAGCGTCTTCGTTTCGAGGCCGGATGCGTCGCGGAGCCGTGTACCAAGGGTTCGGCGCCGAGCGCAAGACGCGTCGAGCGCCCGCGGAAGTCGACTTCGCCTGTCCCGTGCAGCAGACGCCGATGAGCTACGGCGACTACAGTGCAGGGTACAGCGCCTACACCGCGGGCTACGGGACAACGGCAGGGTGGGAGGCTGTGACACCGTACAGCACGCCCGCTTACTACGCGACGCCGCAGGCCTACGGGGCTTACTACGGGGACTTCTACGCGATGGCCGGTCTGACCGCCGCTGCACCCGTCTCGGCCATGGCGGTCTGCGACCCGACTCTCTATCAGCCCCAAGATTACGGTCAAATGTAGACGGTGGAAATTGTGCGCTTTTGTGTGTACATAAAGCAACGATGTCATCTGGTGGTGCTCTGCTTTTTAGCTGCAGGCTTTGGCCATTAAGAGATGGCTCGATGGCTCGCGTGAGAGAGCGTGCCTCAGCGGTGCTAAACTATAAGTTGACGCTCCGCCTCCAGCGAATGCAAAGCGCAAGTTCGTCTGATTCTTGCACAGGGGTGGCGGTGATGTCAGCACGCCGAGCTCTTATTGGCCGATTGAAAAAAAAAAAAAATAGTGGGTAGACCTCGAGGCATCTAGCATTGGGGTCTACCCACTGCTCTTTTTCTAGCAAAGTCAATCAGAGCTCGGCGTCGTTCTGATATCCCCGACCCTCCTGCGCTAGAAGCAGTCGACTTGCTCTCCGCACACCACCTAGAAGACAAGGCCTGCTTAAGACGTCGTCGTTAGTGGACCCCCACCGACCTGCCCCACACGGCAAACACGCTGAAGCTCGACAAGAAAAACGTCGCAAAGCGGTAGACGCGTCCGCGCCGCGTCCTAGCGTTCCGCTTGTTGTGAGACGCTGCGAGGCGCGCTGGTGGCGATGCTGACGAAAGCTAGGTGGGGCTCGGTGGATCCACTGGTTAGGGTTCCACATGCCTGTTTGTCTCAGGGTGAAGAAAAGACATCCTCTGTTGCACTGAGTGGGCCGGCGCCTGATACTCACTGCGGGACGTATGCGGCACTATGGCGGCTAAGCATTAGTCAAGGCTACGCGCTCTAGCTGAGTCACACCGGATTGTACGCACTTAAGAAAAGGAAAACAACATTGTGTGGAAACATGAGATGTTACCACTCAAGCAAAAGCGCGTCTGTATGAAGGCACCCTGTCACTAGTGACGGAATGTCTTGTTGTTTTTTGTTTTTTTTCTTTTTTTTTGGGGGGGGGGGGGGGGAGGGGGGGGGGAGGCTTTATACTGCTTCAGCGCGAATTTTCTGAGTTCGATGACACTTCGACTCATATACAACCGAAGCATGACGGAAGGCTACGAGCGCGCGTTGCCTTCCGTTCAGCTTTTTACTTAATTCTTAACATGTCACAAGCCACAAATGCTTGCTATTGTCTGTGGCAACATAAAATCTGCCCAAAATTCTAGGAGAAAAATGATCTTCTCGTTAAAAAGGTGTAATATTTCTGGCATTGCAGAATTAGCACATCTTGGATGACACACAAATTGTTGGTGTTTGGCTCACGCCTGTTTTACATTAGGTTTGGACATACCAGAAGCTACAAATGCGAGCTATGCGCTTTCAACGGGCATGCCCAGAGCGCGCGCTCGTGCAGCGCAAGGAGTTTTCCGGGGAATGCTCGCTTTTGTAATGTTCAGCCTCTCTCGCTCTTATTTTGTATAGACCCTTTTTGTTAAGGCCGCCACCATCTTGATAATTGCGGCGCCGACGATGCCGTCTAGCGGCTTGCAATTTCAAATACCGGCTGGTTCTGGCAGCACAGCTATCTGGGTAGGCAACCCTGTGGGTATGGGGGGGGGGGGGGGGGGAGGGCAGGGGGTGGGCTTCAATAACTCGGCTGGAACTTGGGCGTTTGAATCGAGCTGGCTAATGACAGGCCATCACCTTGCTTCCTCGAAAGAATGAGGACGAAGACTGTGGGGTGTTTTGATTGAGGTTCCACAACGAAGCTATTGATGAGCGGTTTAATGTAGTCTATACAGGTAAGATCTCGTCATTTAATATCTGCATCTTGAGTGGTGACACGTAGACGTTTTCATACCCTTCACATGCCATTGAGCAATAGCATACCTTGCATGGATAACCTAATTGGACCACCTGCACTGGGCTGGAATCGTTCCTCTTGTCGTAGGCAAAGCAGTCGTGAGATTGAACGTGACGATGAATCTGACACAAAGGCCTCGCGATTCAGGGTCGCAATCGACTGACTTTATAAATAAAACTCTTTGGGGAACATGCGTAGCTCAATTCGCAACTTTCACGACCTATAGGGAGCGCACTGGTACCTATCAAAATGGCTGTCATCTGGATGATTGCCGTAGAACAGCAGTACGAGGCTGGGTGTGCGACGCGTGAGTAATTCTAGTTTTGCAATATGCGAGCAGTATTAGAGCCTTAGTTTATTTTTTCACATCAGGAAGGAGTTGACAAGCACCTTTATTGTAAAGCCGATCATCCAGGAGCTAGGGAGCGCGATTCTCACACCGTGGTACCACCATCGCTGAAAGTTGCGTCTCGCTGCAGCTTCTTGTGGCACACTTTCTTCGATTGTTCTTATGCTTATTAAATTAGTCGTGCATTCGACGATGACGCAATGATAGCCAGACAACCGTTTATCTCGGAAATTGTAACACGGTAAAAAGAAGCACCCGGAACTAACTCACGCACGACGTCCCATTCATTTCTAAGCCTCTTTGCCCATGCATACCCTCGGTGGTTGCATACCCTGTGTCAGCGGGAAATCCAGAAAGGCGCCAGGTCGAGGGTACGTCAGTTGCGCACAGGTATGAGACGCTTTAAACACGCGCCAGATTGAGCCGCCATAGCCGACCTTCTCTATTTTTACCGAGATGCCGAGCCACTGAAGCAGGACGTTTACGAGCCTCCACAGAGGCCTGTGCCGGGGAGAAGGAGGCAGTAACACCTAAAGTGGCGATAAACCTGTCCTGCTGTGGCAATGATGAAGTGAAGCGAACGGAATAAAAGGAAACAAAAACTGAAGGACGGTTATGGCGGCGCCCATGCACAGCTGCCAGAAAGCGTCTTCCCCATGCACGCAAGCGCGTCCAACTTCCGCGTGAACATAGCTTTGGCAAGCTTGCAATTGCACGAGCTTGTCCGCACGAGCAAACACATGGCCAGTGGCCAGTCGCTTTCCTTGCAATCATGTATTGGCGACGTGAGCGATCGAAAGCGTCGCTGCGGTCGGCCCACCACAATTGGCCGAATGCTGACTACGACGTGAGCAAAGGATGTCTCATCGATGGAAATAAGAGGAATGTAAGAACTTAAATTTTGACGGTGTTGGCAGTGTTGCTTTGAGAGCCCTATGATTTCAGGCTTCCACCATGCTCCTTACAAACACCATCGAACTTGTTGTTCACAAGGTAATGACGTCACGAAAGGTAACCGAACGAGGGCGCCACCGAAACATCAGTTAAGAATGCGCAAGTTCCACACCGTTATTACCGCCAGTCAGTGTTGTTACAGTATGCACAAGTAACAAACAGTCTGCATGGTAACGAGGTGCACGTCGCGCTGACGTCTCTGCTGTCAGACTCGGTGCATAGTGCTCGCCCGCAGAAAGGACAATATTTCTTAAAGGTTACCCACTCATGCTTGTAACCTTTTCGGTTAGCCCATGATGTTGCAAAGTGTTTTGAACATAGAGAAAACCTTAGCAGAATATCACTTTGTGAAGATATGTACAACCTTACAGAGGCCTTCGGAGTTTATCGACTTTCTCTTGACGATCACAACAGCAGGTCACCCCATTTCAGCACAAGAACCGCAACCATGGACCAAAAAAAAAAAAAAATACGCATGCTGTAAACGACTGAATTTTCGCGAGGACCTAATTTTCGAGAATTTCGCGAATCGCCTGCAAACGCGAAAAATACGTCCCGCGAACAATTCGGGCAGTATGTGAACGCTACGGAAGCTACACTCGATTCGCGAAAATTAGAACCCGCGAATAATTTCAAATTTTCAACTTTGGCCCTATTCGCGAAAATTTGAGCCCAGGAAAATTAAGTCGTTTACAGTATTTTGTTTTACTAAAAGTTTTATATTGTTCACGGGAATAGAAAATCAGTGTTACATCTAGAACAACGAGTCGTGCGCTCCCATTGTTGCTTGAATCATTCGTCTACAGGCTGGAAACGGCGCGTACTGACCAAGAGCAGTCTCGATGATTGCATCCGCGTAACCACAATAAATTAAATAAAACAGCGCGAACATTTTATATGGGAAGCATTTTTTCGTCGCAACCATGGGCAGACGACGGAATGCACTGGTACCCGAAGCACCTGCAAAGGTTCTTCAATAATATCGCGAACCATATCATAAGCAAGAAAACATTGACAACCGTGCACTGGCAGTAGCAGAGTGGCCTAAAGTCAAAAGGTGGACGAGCGTCTATGACACGCGGCACTGGCAAGGAACTTGGGAACTTCCAGTCCCTGGGTTGGGCGTGTCGGCGCGCAGTGACTCTTACGTGGATACATGGCGAAAAAGTCGGCGAAAATCCGGAGGTCGTGGCTGGCCGGCCCAGCGCTTAACCTTGGTGAAGGCCAATCACAACCGCCGAATTTCTCGCTGACTTTCTTGTCAAGTGTCAAGATAAGGGCCCCAGCCTACCTGCCTACGATGCGAACGGGATGTTTCGAGATACACCAAAGTCCGAACTTGCACGTTCAGCAAGCTTTTCAAGAGGGGAGGGGGGGGGGGGGAGAGGGGGAATGTATTCCCCAAATTTGCTTTGAAGCAGACATGTACACGTTACCCCAAAAAAGTAACTAAATACCCTTACTCGTTACTCGCTCAAAAAGTAACTAAATACGTTACTCGTTACCGATTCTCAAAAGGAACGCGTGAGTTACCTCAAAAGTAACGAGTTACTTTCCACGTTACTTTGACGACCAAATACACAACAGTTTTTGTTTCATGGTTTATTGTTTTCTTTTTAGTAGTCATTGCCCTTCAGCAGCAGCTGCCTGTAGAAGTTTTCATCAGTTATGTTTCCCCGCTTCCTTGAGAATACATCTCCGGCGACGCTGAAGAGTCGTTCTACCGACGCGCTCGAAGGAACGGCAGTGTTGTGCTTCAGGAAGAGCTGGTGAATTTTCGAGAACTGCGCCTTCATTGAGGACAGCGGGTAATGGGTTATGTGCCTCCCCGTGTTTGCAACCTCCGGGTTTACATTCGGTCCGTACCCGTTTCTAGAAGGTTCAACCAACGAACCTGATTGTGCTCGCTGGGTGAAGGACATTCCGAGCTGTAGAGTTCAGTACAGCAACGTTTATCGCTGGACACGTCAGTCGAACCGTTCGACTGACGTGTTCAGCGATATACGTTGCTGTACTGTCATATTGGTTAGTTGTTTTTCGGGTTGCCCATCTGCCTTTGTCACAATAGACGCATACTCAGGTTAGAATAAAAACAAGGCCCTTTAAGCGGTGTTGTACACGTTACTCCTCAAGAGTAACAAGATACCGTTACTCGTTACTTGGCCTTCAAAGTAACTAAATACCGCTACTCGTTCCTTTTCTAAAAAAGTAACTAAATACGTTACTCGTTACCGAAAATAGTAACTAGGTACAAGTAACTCGTTACTTGTAACGCGTTACGTACATGTATGCTTTGAAGTATGACCGGTTGAAAGGGGCGTATGCGCTACACCCTAGGGTGTTGTAAATTGCTTGGGAGTAGTTACAACTGTGTACACCTTTGCGATAAGCTCGGCTATTAATGGCAATGCTCGGGATTATCACTGACAAATTTCAATTTGGCAGTTGTGTCAGTTTTTGTATCCCCTGGAGAATCTGCTTCTGCAGGGGAAGTCAAGTTTTTTTCTGACGCTGACTGTACCCAACAAAGCCAAAATTAAAATGTGCCCCGTTGTATTCTTAACATCCGTATAACGTCACAAGTTACCGCGCACGCTACGCTGTTTGGATTATAGCTTTCAAGCGAACGATAAGGCTGCGCTGATGCCCAATCCATGGGGCGAGTTAAATCCTAACGTGATGATGGCTCACTAGTGCGAATAAGTTCGGAGTTACACACACTTAAATTCCCTATACATCTATTTTCTCTCAGAGCATTTTGTGAGCCATTCACTGCAATCTACGAAACAAAAGCTCAAGAAATCATTAGGCCGGAAAAACATTTCGCTAAAAATGTTAGTCTTGGCTGTGACACTCATCATGACATTACAGACGCCCTACATCATGCTCCGCGCCCCAACAAAGAGTATCATATTTAGGTAGAATGTTTTTTCAATCTCGTCATTAACCATGATTTCTCCGTAAATCGTAGTGACTGGCTGTCATGTGTTCTTGGTCGAAAATTAGACTCACGGGCGCTCATAAAGTCTAGATAATCTATGACCCAGCACGTTTAAGTCGTTCTGCAGTTTCGACGAAAGAGATGTCTGGTGAGCTGTTTGTAGAGAGGCATTTCAAACAGCCGAATCAATCGTATCCGATTCAAGCTCATCACCTTTAACTTTCTACTACTGCAATAATTTGACCCGCTGATTCGTTTCCGGTTTCCCCATCCCCTAGATGGGCAGCTTCTTCCTATGTTCAGGTTGCCAAAAAACCTCTCCCTGGCGGTCCCTTCTTGCCCAGAGGACTGAAAAGCGCAAAAATACACGGACGAAGAAGAGACACATACAACACGGACTGGCGCTAACTTTCAACTGATTTAATCGAGGCAAACCACCCAGCGCACATGCGTGAACACTCTTTCCCATCATGCCAACCACATCTGATAAAAGCAACCCATAAACACAAACAACAGATGACAATGGTTTAAACATTCGTATCAGTTCAGCGTGACTACACAAAACCATCGATGAAAAGAAATATCCTTGTCATTTAGTAAAATTTAAGGCGTGCTGAAGCAGTTGCCACCTGAGGACTTTATAAAATACGCTTCAACTATTTCCCCCTCAGTCTTGTTATTTGCTCTTTTATTGCATTTTGTTAATTCTAACAGGGGATCACACTTTTGTCCCTTCTTGCCTTTCCAACAACAACAATAAGACAGGACAAATCGCGCTAAATTTATAACCTTACAGTTTTCGCGAAGGTAACCAAAATGAAGCAAAACAAATACCGTATTTTCAGTAGCATCTCCACTTCATAAACTTCTTTCGGAATGAACTCTCTTGAACATAGAGAGCGAGAACACTAGATATACATGGCTTGCACGTGACGTCATCTTACCATGCTGCCGGTCATTTCTACTTGTTCTAGCCGAGAAAAACAAACTGGACGGTGCTAAACGCACGATGCAGAAGGTACGCGCTCAGCAGTAATGGCGGCTGGTGTGACGTCAGTGTGAGCCATGTATTGTTTATGTCGTGGGTTTAAAGCGTCCGTCGGGTTTTAGCGGTCACTTTGGCCACTAAAGCCTACGTCCCCGGTATCTCCACAGCGTCGTCCACATGAACGCGCAGGGGCGTGTGCTTGATCTTCTTCTTGTCCAGGACTGCGAAGCGACTTCCCGGCTTGTACTTGAGGTACTTTTCCACCAGGGATCGTCCCTGGGCCCGTTCCTCTGCCCAATCGTCGGCGTCCACGTCCAGGGCCTCTCCTTCCTCGTTGTCCTGGATGCCGGCGAGGCTCTGGAGCAGCGTGGCGCACTGGTTGCCTTGACAGTAGTACGCGGCCCCGGTGTCGTTGTCGAAGTTGCATCGTGTGCCGTCCGGCAGGTAGCTGGACACGTCTGGATAGTCGGCCAAGTCGAACTGGGCGAACATGTAGCCGCTTTTCCGGTAGCGACAGTAGATGCTGCAGGCTCGCCAGGTTTGGTCTGCGGAAATCGTCGAAGGCAGTTTCGTTAACATTTCTGACATGGTTATGACACGTTTGCAACCACTAATGCTTCCAAATCGATTCTGACCAGTGCGTTAAAAGAATATACTGTTGGGAAGCCATTTGGACAACTGTCGGCAAGTCCAAGCAAGTACAAAAACTGTCTGGAGACATGTTCGAAGCATGCATATGTAGGAAGGAAACATGCCTCGAGCGTGCATAAGGCGTGTCCGATAATAATTTTTCCGTATCATGTTCGCATCATGTCCGCATCATGACCGCAGCGAACACCATGTCTTTCGATCGATGCAGTGGAACTGTGGGTTTACAGTTTCCATAGTTGACATGCTTATGACACGTCTGAGAGCAGTTAGGCTTCAAAGTCGAGTCTGACTAGGGGGGGAGGCACTTCTAAGCTTTGACAGGGCATCGTTCGGGCAATTGTGGACGCGTTGTAGGCACGTCTAACCAAAGCCACGATCTTTAGATTCCCTGACCTAGAACCTTTTCGACGCGGTTTGGGAAAGTCTTCCCTTAGGACACATCCAAGCACCTGAGGCGCGCTGCCCAAGTGAGGAGTGAACCAATCAGATCGCTCGGAGAACCTAACAGATGGATGTGTGTGGGCTCGAATAAGCCACCCTGGAGCAAATCGCTGGATGCGTCTACTGGCACATAAAACCCCACGGACTCAAACGCTTCAAAAAAGTTTAATTATGTTTGTATGTTTTGTTTTGAAATCTTTTTAAATCTTACTTTTTTTAGCACCGCTTGTGGTGACAAAATTTAAAAGGGCAAAATACGCCGATGTTTTCATACCAGT
The DNA here is from genome assembly GCA_013358835.2 of Ixodes persulcatus. Classification (NCBI taxonomy): domain Eukaryota; kingdom Metazoa; phylum Arthropoda; class Arachnida; order Ixodida; family Ixodidae; genus Ixodes; species Ixodes persulcatus. Next base: position 16,268 of record JABSTQ010011248.1, read on the forward strand.
CACTAGTTTATCTAAGGACCTTGGTAGTGTTTGCTGCAAAGTAAAGTGGCACGCATTCTCTAACACGTATCTTGTTCAGCTGCCTCGAGAAACAAAAATTGTCGCAAAAAACGGGATGAAGAATGGCCCACTTACTTCTGTTGTAAGGGAGCTGTATGCCGTCCGGTTTCAGATCAGGCTTCAGGCGGGAGAAGTACTCGCACTTTTGGTTGATGTACTCTTTGTTCGTTAGTGGCTTCGTGCATGCTGGCGCCTGAGGAGGGAGACAAGCGTGTCATCGGGAAAAGAAACATTGCATCGTTGCGCTTTCACGTCTACGCCCGTTTCAGCGTACACCAACTATAAATATTCAAAATATTCAACTTCACGCTACCTATTCTAGGCGCAATTTCGGTGGCAGACGAAAGCCAACCACATGGGCGTGGATCCGCGCACGTCAGCCGATGATAGCCGACGTATGGCGATTGTAGGCGGATGAATATGGATACCGTATTTACTCGAGTAATAGCCGCACTATTTATGAACAAGGCCCTTGCGTCTGCTTTCCCGCAGAACACATACACAGCCAATCATCGCGTTGTGCAAAAATAACATAGCGAATAACTAGATCGAGAACACGGTTCTCCATACAAATGCAATCTTCACAGAAGGTATCTTCCCACGAAGACGCTATCTCTGTCGTGTAAACAGCTGGAATCATGCTGTCGATCGCGGTGATTGGAAATCTGCGTGCTCCGCGGAAAGGCGAACCCTCAGGTTTTCTTCACAAACAGTGCGGCTATTACTCGAGTAAATACGATATATTCATAGGCGAAGATATCTGGATATATTGGATATAGCTGGACATATTGCGTCAACATAAAGAGGCTAATTATGCAAATGGGACGAAAAATATTGTAAAAAAAAAAAGAAACAACAATTTAAGGTACGCCGAGACGAATCAATAAACGTGTCGTGTAAAGGAAGCAATCTTTAATCATATATAGAGCGTGCATTCAGTTGCTTCAGCTTGGCTGAATTCGATGCCATTAGGGTGTTCGGCAGCCAACGAGTGCGCTTGCTTTGGTTCCCAGTAAACGTTTCCGGTATTTATTTAATTATAAGACAATTCGGCGGATGTTTTTCGGTGTTTACTGTTTTCAGATATCGTTGTAAAAATAAAGAGTTAAAGGTGCCCAGGAGGTTTTTGAGATCGCCTAAATATGGCGATAACTCACTCTTTGGGCTCTAAGCATGCTAGAAATCCGTAAATCGTAAAGATGCGCGGCCGATTTCCCTATTAAAACCTTTCAGCCTTTCCACACTGGTGAAGAAGGAAGAGCAGCGGAGATGTACTATGTGCCGCCATCTATGAGCGACGGCGGCAACCAGACAACCGACAAGTCGGTTGCCTGGTTGGCGCCGTCGCTTATAGATGACGGTAGCTGTCCAGAAGGTTGTGTCGAGAATTATTTGTTCATGGACACAAAACTGGGGAAACTAGCCCTTCGCAGCTCCGCTGTAAAAAGATCAATCAAAAATCGAATTTATTTCACGCGATGGTAGGAGCATTGTTCCGGCAGCCAGAACGGGACGTGACAAATTAAAACGCGACAGTGTGTTGAGATCGCAAAAGCTGTTATTACAAAATGTTTATGCTTTTGCAGATTATAGACGCAAATAAGAGTAGTCGAACAATGTAATTTTGTTTTCTTTTTGCTGAGAGGGAACATAATATTGCAATAATCGGCTCAAAAACAACAAATTATTTTTTTGTTTGTCTTCCGCGGGGGTGATGTGTCCGGTCATCACCTCTTCGAGTGCTCCAGCGCGCTCCCGCTGGGTTGAATCGTACAGTCCGGGCTGTATGACAACGAGTCGCGCGCATTGGAGATATCACTCCGCGGTTCCACCGGTCGGAGGCGCAAGGATCCTTCGCTCGCTATTGGCTGACAGTGGTCCTGGTTTGGAACATGCCCGTCCCATCGCCGGAGATGACCTCGGTGTGTTGCGATCTTTGATTGCTTTTTTCATAGGAAAATCGGCCGCGTATCGTCATGATTTAGAGATTTCTATAGGATGCCTAGAGCCAGCAGAGTGAGTTGTCGCCATATTTAGCGATCTCAGAAACCTCCTCAGGACACCTTTAAGTGTAAGAGGGGAATGTTTTGACAAAATCAGTCTTAGCTCGAACAAAATTTTCCAGGAATCGGTGTTTTTTGTTTTTGTTTAAAACCGGAGTCTAGTCTAGTCATGCAATATGTCAATATTGCGTCAAAGAGAAAGTGACCATGGGAAAGAATACTTGCGTTTTTGTTCTCGCTTATGTCGCACGGCCTTAGAACCGTGCTGTCTCCCTCGCAGCCTTCTACGCTGTTCTTTTTCCTGAAATTTCGACAACAAAACAAAGTTAAACTTCACTACAATTAGGGTGTACCTTCGCGACGGTTTTCTAAATTATACTGAATGAGTTCCTCAGTTAGTGTGTTTTGTCCTTATCAGTGCATTCAGGTACTCCAGAAATGGCTCAAAAAGAAGACTCACAAACTCGATGGTTTACATACGGCATAAAAAAAAAAAAAGAATCGAGTTCTTAAATTATTTTAAAGTGAATAAAAAAGAATCTTTCACAGTTTGTTTTAGGTTATAGCTTTTTCTCGTGGGATATCCATACTATTTCTCATACGATGACTCGATTAATAAAAAGCTTGTTTAAGGTTGTTTTTTTTAATCATGCGATCTATTTTGTTCTCTCCCACTTTCCACAACATTTGTTTATTATTTTCTTACAAATTTTATAATGTTCATCTTTCTCTTCTAATTCACCATTTTGTGTCCTTATGACAACGCACATCTGGACAGCCTATCCTTTCTCAGTAACCCCTACGAATACGTCCGGCAATAATCATTACAGCTTCTATCGAAATCACTTGAAGTTAGATAATTCACTTAAGATATATTCTTATAGCAATAGGGAGCAACATATTGTAAACAACTAAATTTTCGCGAGGACCTAGTTGTCGCGAATTTCGCGAATTGCCTACAAACGCGAAAAATACGTCCCGCGAACAATTCGGCCAATATGTGAACGCTACGGAAGCTACACTCGATTCGCGAAAATTAGAACCCGCGAATAATTTCAAATTTTCAGCTTTGGCCCGATTCGCGAAAATCTGAGCCCGCGAAAATTAAGTCGTTTCCAGTATTCAGTTTAGACTTGAAAAGTTTACGCTACAATTTTTTTTTTTTTTTGACAGGCACGTGATTAATGCAGCTGTAAAATACAGGTTCACGGAAATTAGAGGGACTGGAAAGTTTTGAGGGGGTCACGTACAGAAGAATATTCTGCATCATGGAATGCACACCAGCAAAAAGCAATTCCTTCGACCGTAAAAATCAATGAGCACAAAACGCATCTGTTGATGGTATACTACCGAGAGATTTTTTTAACTTACAATGTCACGCTTCCATCAGACGTCGACCTCGCGCTGCAGAGCCATGGGATCCCGGGGTCAACCCCCACCCCTGCCCGTTTCGAACTGAATGAGCCTCGTATCGGCGTGCGGTAGTGTATCACTATTGCGCGATCTACGTTTAAGACCTCATGCTAGCGGTTGTGCTGCACTGGCTAAATTTCTCAACTACAGCTGGGAGACGAGTCGCCCGTTGAGGCAGACTAAGTTCTAAGCTGTATAAACACACACACACCCCAATTTTGTTTTTCAGATGTCGCCGTGGTAGCTGTATATCTGTAACTTTGACGCCACTAATAAGAACAAAACGCGGTTGCAATATGGTTAAAGTGTCAATATTGTAATACGCTACATTACTGGCCATTAGATGTAAGTGGGATTACCTAAAGTAGCGACCTCTGGCCCCTTTTTTATTTCTTAAGCAGAAATTGTACTGATATCGCTTTTAGTAAGTGCTATGCTCGGAAAATATTGAAACTATCCTGGCCAGCCAGGTCTTGTGGTGGCCGCAGCATCGTTAACCCTTCCACTGACCACCGTGGTATAGCCCGTCACCATGACAAAGGGCGGATGGGCGACGCCAAGCACGAGTCTATTAATTTCGCGCACGATGTTCAACCTAATATCAACAAGAGCTTCAGAGGAGCGCCTCTGGCGTGCGAGTCTGGCACTAAATAAGCTCTCCCGTTTATGGGACGAAAGACCTCCGGAAGAGGGACTTCGTGTATTCTGTGGAACTGAGTAGTGAAAACAAGGACATGAACAGCGCAGCATTACACGACGTACGGTGGGTTGTTGCAGAAGCGCCTCATGCGAATCAGGGCCACGCTGTCCTCAAGGCAGGCTTTGGTGCATTCGCCCTCGACTTGCCACTCGCTCCAGCCACCGTGTACCACATGGAGATACTCCTTGGGGATGGGCTCGCACTGGCTGCCACGGCACCACTGCGTTGGACGAAGAAAACCTATAAACAGTCTGACTGATGCACACCAAAACGCTAAAGTACGTGTGAGCGCAAACTACTCGATCTTTCCAGACGCAGTTAAAAAAATAGAAGGACATCTGTTAGAGAAACATGTGATGCAATGGACAATGCTTGGTTAGTCTGTTATGAGAGGGTTGGCCACCATCATAGTTTTGACGAAACTTGGTTGTTCAAGGTGGAATTGTACGATTAACGCTCGTGGGAATATTTTGATGGAGAGAGTAGGATGAATCCTGATATACAGCGTTTCAGATGAAGATGCACCGTGAAGGAAGCTACGAACCATTAAAGGCAATCAAATGCAGTGAGCCTCACGCGAGCTTCGGGACGGGGACAGTGACGCGTGTGGTCACGTGATTCGTTTACAGTGCTAAATTGGCTGGGATGGCTTGTAACTTTCGCTGCGGTACATCGTAAGGTGAAACGGGCTGGTGGTTATAAAGGGGGCATCATGGAGATCTTGCGACTCACGTTTGTTCCGCCACAGTAGGTTCCTTCCAGAGCACCTCCAGGGGAAGTGTAGCCCAGCCTCCGCTCACTTTTGCACATGAGTTTCGTGCATATTTCCTGCGAATTATTCGGACTTCCTATTGGCCACCTCTCAACGTAGCGTACTTTGGCGCTTAAGGTTTACACTCAAAAAAAAAAAAAAAACTGTGCGTCTGTTTTCCCGCAGAACACTCGGAGAGCCAATCACCGCTGTTTACGGAGGCAGCTCAGCGAATTACGATGCCGAAACTTATGTATAGACCAAAAAACGCGGTCTGAGTTGTGACATTAAGCAATGCAAAACGTCACGCTTGCATTGCTTAATGTCACAACTCAGATTGCATTTTTTGCTCTAAACATATGTTTCGGCATCGTAATTCGCAGAACTGCCTCCGTAAGTTGCGGTGATTAACTCTCCGAGTGTTGTGCGGGAAAGTAGATGCACGGTTTATTTTTTCAGTGTAGACGTATACTTCCTTTCAGCCTTTATTACAGTTAAACAATTAACAGTTTGTTTGGCGTCATTATAATGTATCACTTCTGTCTTTGAATTTGTAGTTAAAATTGATCTTTTTACATACATTTGGAAGATTACACCAGAATGTATGTTTGTTACTAGTTCACATCTAAAATTATTTTAAGCCCTGCGCTGGTAGAATAAAATAAAAATAAAAATAATACACGAAAATTTAGGAAATTAACGTGATTTCGTAGGGCTGGATACTTGATCGATTCACCTACCGATTAATTGATTAATGCTTCAATCGCGATTAAATATTTGTAACCAATTCTTCAATATAAAATAGGACAAAAAATTTAACGGTTTCACCACCAAGACGTGAACGAGTACACCTGTGTGAATGCAAACTTTAGGGGAAATTTTGACCTAAGTCAACTGCAGGTGTGAGATGTGTAACTCCAAACAATTGGAGAAGGTTATATGTCCCAGACACTTCAACGGCGTGCGAGTGTCCGTTTAGCTCTGCACAGACTACGGTGAACAATCAATGATGTTCGCTATTGCCGGAGTATATCAGCGAACCTACTTGCCTCTGCAACTGAAGTAATCATTTGTGAGTGTGGGTTTCTTTTGACTGTTAAACTCAACTATACATCAAGGTTGATTTAAAATATTAAATTGTACATTTTGTCGCTTATCATATATTCAGCAAATGCAAAATAATTAATTTCCTTTTTAAAACTGTTATGCACTGAATAAATAAAACCAATTAATCTATTATTTAATCAATTAAAAGGTGGCGATTAATCGGGTTACAGTTCTTAATCGACGCGCAGATCTAGTCTCTAGAAATAACTAGAATTGTAACACTTTTATTTTGTATTGCTTCAAACCTGAAATTTTAACATTATCCCTAAGGCCAGGAAGTTATGTGTATTACCAATTTTAATTACGTGTTATACTGATTATGGCGGTTTATATTAAATCGGATCAAATACTGTTCGGTACAGATATATCAGCAGTTCGAAAAAAATTCACCTGTCGATAACCCCTTATTAATAGGGTTATCTGGATTCACGAAAAAGCGTACATAAATAAAGCATTAGAGAGACACTTAAAAAACAAAGACAGGCAGGATTCAATTTTTAAACTTCCACCTACACTTAACGTTAGACGAAAAGTAGAGACTCAAACCAAAAGTTTAATAAACAGTAATCCGACGTTTTGAGACCAGTTCGGTCACTTGTTCACGGGTATCCTTTCCGCCAGTCACCCGTGAGCAAGGGACCGAACTGTTCTCGATACATCGGGTTACTGTTGATTAAACGTTTGGCTAGAGTTCCTATTTTTTGACTAATGTCTATTCCTGACCAGGCAGAGGACTGCCGAACGTTTACCTTCAAGTGCACTTACTGTGTTTGTGCGTTCTTACGATTCTGTTCAGGAATGGCCTCAATTAATATTCTTAACCATTTTTTGCAACGCCTGAGAAATCTGCCATAAAAACGTTGATGGTGACGGTGAAGATGATTATTATGATGATGATTTTTGTAGTAAGGATAATGACTGTAACGATGTTGAAAGTAAAAATCGTGATCATGACTTGTACTAATGATGACTGTGATGATAATGAAGGAGATGATAACCATGATGATTCTTTTAGAGCGCAGCTCTTAGGCGCTCGTTTCCGGCTTGAGCGGCGTCGGCGTAACCGCGCGTTGCATGCCCCTGAGGTCACGTGACCCCCCCCCCCCCTCCGAGGTCACTTGACCCCCCTCCCCGAGGTCACATGACCCCCTCACTAACCTTTCCCCCTCCTCCTAACCAGCTGCGCTCTAATTCGGCGTTACAGGGAGTTGTAAACGGCTTTCATTTTTTTTGTACTAATGATAATGACTGTTCTGAGGAGGAAGACAATGATGATCATGGTATATTGTAATATTACTAATAACTATAGGGATGATAAAATTGATCAAGATGGTGGTGACGACGAGGACTCCTCTCATGAAGATGGTGCATATGATGATGGTGGTAGTTTTTCTCGATGCGATGGGCGCGCATGGCAACCATCCTCTTTCATTCTCACGTTCAGCTCCTCCGGCTTCCCGGCTCTCCTGGCCATATGGTCCTTGAGGAAGATCTGGCACTGTTCGTCAGCGTCGATGAGCTGTCCCGGAGGAGGCTGGTCCTTCCAGGCGTTGAGGTGGCGGGAGGCTGCCAGCTGTTCCTCGGTCAGAGGCGCGAGGCAGTCCGCCCTCTCGTGGTCTCTGAACGCGTTCAGCTTGGTCTTGCTGCACTGGGACCACTTGTTGGTGGTGTCGCGACTCCGCCACTCGGCCATAATGAAGCGGTCCCCCGTGCAAGGGTCGTTATCCGGCGGACCGTCGTGGAAGAGTCCGAGGCTGCGAAGGATTGTTTTGAAACAAGGGGTCATGCTGAAAGGCACGTCACGTGTAACTCCCGCAAATACGTAAAAACTAGGCAGTGTTGTGCGACCGAAGTAGTGCGGTCTCGACATCCAAAAGCGTTGATCTCGGTGTATCTCCGTGTTGCTACCCCCTCACACCAACCTTAATTTATTAATTAATATCTTCCTCTTTATCTTCATTTCATCCCAGAAACTGGATGACGAGGCCAATTCTTTGGGGAAACAGACTATGGATCTGTACTTTTTACCGTCTAGACCAGTGGTCGGCAACCAGCGGCCCGCGGGCCGGATCCGGCCCGCGAGGCAGTATCGTGCGGCCCCCAGCCCCCCAGCGCCCCCCCCCTTCCCCCCCCCCCCCCCAACGCAGTCAGCTAAAAAAGAAAAAAAAAGATAGAGTTGACTAATTCGCTGCCCGTTGCCTGCCCTCTCGCCCAGTTCAACACCAGAAGTCTCACTGAGAGGAGTCTCTAGGTTTTCGTGGAAATGTATCTCATGTCGTGAAATACACTGTTCATGTTCGATTTATGTACGTCAATGTGAGTTCGTGCAAGTGTTTTTTTTTATTTTTTATTTTCACCCCCCCCCCTCCCCCCTCTTGCCGTTGCTTGCCGTCCGGCCCGTTCCGCCATGGCTTCGTGGCGACTCGGCCCGCTGCGTCAAAAGGTTGCCGACCACTGGTCTATAGACAACAAATCTACTACTGTCGGGACCGGTTATAAGGAAGTCGAACGGGACTGGGAAATTACTTCGCTATATCCGCCATTTCGTTATAACCGACTTCGGTTATAACAAAGTGCAAAAGGAATGGGAAATCGTGATCGCTTCGCTATATCAGCTATTTCGTTATAACCGGTCTCGACGGTAGTACTGCCTTAAAATACCGGAAGAAGCTCACCCCACTTTCACTGAAATCTGGGTTAATCTAGGCATGGGCGCTTGTCTGGTCAAATCGGGCGCTTAACGCATTATTTGTAGAATTCCTGATTTTGGGAAATGTTAATGGTGGGCTCGTGGAATAAAGTGGGCCCTTCCGCGGTATTTTACGGTGATCTCTAAAAGCTCATTTTCTTAGAGCAACATTCTACATAACTAGAAAATTAGGTTGATTACTGTCACTTGTATACCAATGAATAAGTAGTAGACGTCGTATTAATATTAGATGGTGCCGTCGGTGTTACTAAGTTAAATCGTGACGTGGCACCAAGACATTTTTTTTTCAACGTCAGTGACGCTAAACATAGGGACCTTTGATTCTCACTCTGACAGACCCTTTAACCATGTATGGAGATTGTCGCAAAACAAATTGTCAAATCTCGATACAAAACTGCTGGACAACTTCTGACGTGGCAGTTTTAGTCGTAAAAAGAAGGATGATTGCATTTTTGTATGGTCAGCATAGCAACAACGTAAAAAAAACACAACTGGGATTTGAAAAAAAAAAAAAAATTGCAGGTTTCTTGCCGTGTCGTCAAAATTAACTGGCGCGACGGCCGAGTCTCTGCACACTCTGACGCATGCATGCTACACACAGTAACTCTCTACACAGGCATTTTCTCAATAAATATAGAGCATCCCATTTCCCGCCTAATTTGGCTGAGAGACTTCCCCTGCCCACGCCGCAGTTTCAGGCGAGGTCACGTGACGCCCATCTCTGACGTCGAGTGGCTCCATGACGTCACGCGACACTGAGACGTCACGCGACACTGCGACGTTACACGCCACGAAGGCCCTCCATTAAACACAGACGATGATCAGCTGCGAAACATACAGTCTCGGCTGTCGCCGTACAAAAAAAAAAAAATTATTGCCCACAACTTTCTGGTGCCTTGTCCGCGTCGCAGAGCTTCCCCACGTCGAGCACTCACTTGTGAGCCATTTCGTGGGCAACCACGTTGCTCGCCTGGATGCCAGCCGTGAGGGTGGGCACCACGCGTCCCTCTTTACCGAACTCCACCACGACGGTGGAGAAGTTCCCGCTGCAGAAGCCTCCCACCCACGCCTTGCCTTGGAGCCGTGCCGGACAGAGGCGGATTAGAGGACGTACGGGCAGAAAATGAGGGAGAGAAGGAAACGACAGCACGCGGGAACTTCGCAACACCGAGCTCTGGTTCGAATAACTATTGGTAAGAAGCAAAGATAGTTAGCTGCCTTTGCCTCTATACTCCTTGTTCAAACCCGTTCGAACGCGAAGGCCGAATGCCGGACGTTAGGGACCGGCATTCGAACGCGTTGGAAGGGTGAGTAGAGGCAATGGCAGCGAGGTTTGCGTCCGCCCGCTAATCATTGCAGCCAGAGCCCCGCGCTCTGACGTTGGAAACACTCGGTCGTCTAGGCACACTACTTATCTATCGAGCAGTTGGTAACACTTGGTCCTCTAAGCGCACAACTTAACACACTGGATACCGGCACCAGCCGTCGGGCAGATATGTGACCCTTCCAAATTGTGTATCATTGGGCTGAAGGCATGGCAGCATTTGCGAGATCAAATCTACTCAACATCTATAAAAAATAGTCGCTTATGACATTGTCCTGACTTATTTTTAGCCCACGGTGGAAGAATGATACGCAAAAAAAACTTCCGGAAATGATTATAATGCAATTCAATGCAAAGTTGCAAGCGAGCTGGACAAGAATGAGGAAAATAATCCCGGGAGAAAGGGAACAAGAGGGACAAAGGACAAACACAAATCTCCAAACACAGCTAGATGACTGGTGCGCGACCGAAAAAATCCGCCTTGCGGATTTGTTTTTTTAGGCGGATTTTTTTTGGTCGTGCACCAATCACCTAGCTGTGTTTGAAGATTTGTGTTTGTCCCTTGTCCCCCTTCTCCGGGGATTATTTTGGTCACTTACAAAAATGCAGGCCGGAAATGTTCCAGGGCTACCTTATGGATGGAGCCAGTGTGCCAGGTGTTCATTCGTGCGTAACGTACTGGCGCACACTCAAGCGTAAATGTTTACATCAGCTTTTAGGAACAAAAAAAAAAAACGGTCACTAGGTGGTTCGTTCCTTTCGTGCGCAATAGGAATACAGGATAGACGTTTTTAATCGAATAGCGCTGCGTCATTCATAGCCTCAACAGCGTTAGGAGACCCGGCTGTCTAGGCTTTCTTATGCACTGTGAAGGTTATGAATGGGGCTCCGTATTTTCAGTAAATAGCGATAAACCCAGATAAATAACCCCCAAAATAATTTTCTCAAAATAAAAAAAAAGAAAACGAGAAAAAGTTTGGAGTTGCTTTTGAATAAGGGAACCTCCTGGGCTCGTAGAAAAAATATAAAAATAGAAAATATCTGCGACATATTGAGGTACCAACTAGCCCATATGCCAACTTTACTACACTTTATATCTGCGACATTTTTTTTTTTTTTGTGAACCTGGAAACAAGCCGCATTAATTGTTCTTTAGGTTGCTTATTTCCTTGGGAACAACGGACTTGTGTTCTCGCTACCGGGATTACATTTTTCAAGTATTTGGGTCACGGGCGTAAGTTTTGTAGACCGGAACATTTGGTGATTTGGTGTAACAAATTTATAGATATGCAGTTTTTTTTATAATGTTAGGCCCGCTTAACTCCGATTTTTCTCCTGGCACTCAAAATAAATACCGAAAAATACCGATCACGAGAAAAATAATACACCCCGAAAAAAAAAACCCCTAATTTGAAGACAAGTGAAATTAAAAAACACGGAACCCTAGCTATGAATGACGCAGTGCTATTCCATTGGAACCCTTATTCGCACACCCCTTGTGCGTAAATATTGGTGTAGACGCTTCTATACTTCGTTTCAGCTTCGGTCCGAGCGCGGTCGATGTTATGAGCCGAAGGGCCAATCAAACAGCGCAAAAAGTGCATCGTCATGGCGTGCTCTCTGCGCTTGATAGGACTAGCCGGCGGAGGAGCGCGCACAGAGAGACGGCGAATACCCGCTGGTCCTATCAACTGCAGAGAGCAAGCCATGACGTTGTGCCTCTTTCGCTGTTTGATTGGCCCTTCGGCTCATAACATCGGCCGCGCTCGGACCGAAGATGAAATGAAGTATAGAAACGACGGACCATCTGAATTTGATAAACCAATCGATATATAAAAAAGTCCCGAAACAGTTATTTTATCTTCTTTTTTTCTCTTTGTGTAAAGACACAATAAAAGCGTGATACCCGTAAGCGGTTGCTTAAGACTCGATCGCCAAACAGTTGCCACATCCAAAGAAAGGGAAAATGGGCGTAGCGAGGTATCAAGAATGCGCAAGTCACGCTCACGCAAGTGCGAATAATATATGGTTTCAAAGGAAATAGTGGGAGAAGAAATACAAATACCAGCTGATGCGCTGAGTCACGCTCAAGCCAATGAGAGCGGTAGCGGGGCTCACGCGGTTTCCGAGGAAGGAGAAGGGTTGTGTGTGTGGGTGGGGGAGGGGGGGGGGGGAGGATGCAAACACCATCTAAGTGCGGCTATTAGAATATTGTTACACCTTAGTGAGGCTACACGGGGTTCACGTAGAAGTACCTGCATAAAGCACCAGCTCCACGAGAGGTTGTCCGGATTACGTCGTAAAAAGCACAAAAGAAAAACGAAAAAAGAAAAAAAAAAACTTAATGAGGCGTATTCACGGACGCTTACGTCACGTCATTTTCCTGTTCCAGGATAAGAAACTCAGTGAGCCTTTGTCGGCATTCAAAGGCGAGATGTCTCCTAACGGGCGGGAGCGCCCTACGCAACTACCTGGTGCTCCCGAGAGTTATTCGGGCGTAAACAAACATTTTGTTTAAATAATTTAATGAACGGAGTGCACTAAAAAAATTCACAAATGCGTGTGAAGGTGTGCATTTGTTGTACTGAAATTGTATGTGTATAGACCCCCCCCCCCCCCAATCTTCGCAGATCATATTGAAGAACTCAAATGTCCCTTTTACTGAAAGAAAAAACACTGTAAATAAAATTAGTTCTCACCTAGTACGCCTGATTTCTCCTCTTTTGCGCCTTTTTCGGTGATAAAAAGACTTTTCCTGGAGGATGAAAACACACGCAAATATCAACGAGCGTTCTATGAGAGAAACGTACGGGGAGAATGTAGGTTTAATTTAAGCATCCCTTTCTGCACTGGACAAGATTGAAAGGAGGCGCAGGCTTCTTTCACTCGTCAATGTAATGGGAGGCGCTGTAGACTTACAGTAAACATAAGAACTGTTGCAATGGTGAGCACTTTTTTTAATACTCGTGATTCGTTTTCTCCCGTAAAGTCGTGGCACCACCCTGATTTGTTTTCTTGACTTTTTGTTTACCTTGTGAGTATGTCCCAACCTGTAGTCAATTTGTTTAAGTCGAGTTAAGTACAAAATTTCAGGCACCATGTAAAATAAAGGTTTGAACGATGCTTCTGATTTGACGCTTTATTTAAAGGTGAAAAACCACAGTCCTATCATGATCAATGCATTAACGTACCGAGAGTGATTTCCAAAGGCGGTAGACTTCCAGCTTTTTAAAATATTAAAAAAAGATTGATCTACAGAATGTGGTCGAAACCATATATCTGAAGATGAACAAAGTCTCTAGGTTCTTTTTTACGAATATTTTTTCCTGAAGTGTTCCAGATGGTAAATTTGAGCGACCAACTCTCCCTGATGCGAAGCTTGAGGCATTCAGCAAGAGATAAGTACGAATTAGATACAAAATGAATCAAAACGACAATATAAATAGATTTGAAAAGGAATTTAGAGCGAGGTAGTAAATATGACTTGAAAAACAAAAAAGGAATAAAACGTCAAGGGAAGAAGACATACAATTCAGTTATTTCAACTAGCATATGAATAAATGTCGGATGCTAGTTGAAAGAACTGTACTTTTATTCTGTCGTGTTTTTATAAAAAATAAGTTCCTCTCCCTGATGTTTTTATTTAGTTTCATGTATGGTATAAGTCCGTATATGCCCCTGAGACCCACAAAAACTCACTCCCTCATAGGTCTAAAGTTTGTATGCATAGCTTCACCCACAAACGTCACATAGCTGCCCATAATAATTTCTAAACATGTGTCAGAGAGAAAAATCACGGTTACATGGTAGTCTTGGCTGTGATCTCTGCAAAACACCTAGACCCCACGGTGGTCTAGGAAAAACTACAGCTATGGTCTAGACTCTAGACAAAAAAAAATCTAGACCTGGTGGTCAGGGCAGAAAAAAAAAGAACACAGTACGAACCCAGAAAGTAGCAGTGCCATGTCCCAGTGACCCACTTGACCCTCGGGTGGGTTGATGGCCATCTGATAATCGCTGAAGTTGTGCAGGAGTATGAGTGCGTCCCGAGATTTCAGAAGACTGGTCTACGCAAAGGCAGTAAGGCGGAGAATTGCTACCTCTTCTGCGAACAGCCGTACTAAAGTTTAAACAACAGTGGAGGCGCGTTCAACTGTAACTGCTTCAATAGACGAAAAAATGCAGTACATTTTTTGAGGTACCAAAACGCAAGAGCGACATATACTCCGTGTCCCAAATAGCGGCCAGGCTCTTTAAATCGACCGCAAAAATCGGTTTCTTCACCTATCGCGTTCCGAATTCGTACAGCGTTGGCCACAGGTGGTGCATTTTTTTCTATAAAATTCGCAAAGAGCGAACTTACCTGAGAAAAAAGTAAAAAAAGAAAAAGGCTTAACTCTAATGGAAACGCAGAGAAGAAACCGGTCTTCAAACCATAGGGCGGCCTATGGTTTGAAGACTGGTGGCTTCGCTGCGTTTTCATAGGAGTTAATAATTTTTCTTTTTTTACTTTTTCCTCAAGTAAGTTCGCTCTTTTCGAATTTTATAGAAAAAATGTACCACCTGTGGCCAACGTTGTACAAAATCGGAACGCGATAGGTTAAGAAACCGATTTTTGCGGTCGATTTAAAGAGCCTGGCCGCTATTTGGGACACGCGGTAAAGAACAATATATACCTTATTGGCTTACGTATTACATGGTCTTTGTCAGCCTAAGAAACACAAGGTGTGGAGCATTCTGAACATCTAATCATCACAGTCAGTGAGATCGCTGCATCAGGCGATAGAAACGCCGATCAGAAGTAATCCCAAAGCAAGAATCGCATAGACGATAGGCCATGTCTTGAAGCTTAAAGCTGTAAGTGATTGCATGTAGTCACCAGAACTCTTAACCTCCTTAAAATGATTTGTGTTATGTCCTTCGAACTTGAGCATGTAAAGGTGTTGTATAATAACGTTTTTTGTGTTAAGGGTTTTTGGGAAAATAAATTGTAATCGAGGATGTGCAGTGGGTCCTTGCTTTGTCAGTTCCAATTAGATTTCATTAAATGCGCGATAAATAACGACTATTACACTAGATAATAATAAAAGAAACGGGTTTAAACCAGCGTGTAAAACATTATAAATGAATCGGACAGCCTAGCATGTTGGACGCCTTCCAAGTCCAGCAGCAGTTTTTTTATTTGCCATTTGGAGAAGGATCCATGACTCAGGACGTGCCCCGTGGATACAGAATAACAACAATAATAAAAATAATTTGAGGGAATGATATGACATTCATGAGGGCCCCGTTAAGTGTCTGTTCAAATATTACAGTCATGAACAATCGCTATACTCCGTTCACCCTTAAGCTGAGACTAGAGTGGGAGCTACGTGCCCGCCGGACCAATCAGCCGCCTCCCTCTTATCACGTGACCCGGCTATTCGCGCGTGGGTATGGCCGACAGCGTGATGACGTGGCAAGAGAGAGGCGTATGACTGGTTCAACGAGGACGTAGCTTCCACTGCAGTCTCAGCTTAGGGGTAAACAAAGTATAGCAAAAAAAAGAAAACACACAAAAAAACGTAATTTTATGTCGAGGTATATACACTGGAACAACTGCTGTTGACAGAGTCAACGAAAGTCGCCAGAGTGCCGCATTCCAGAGCTTCTACTTGAACTGAAGAGTCCAGCCAACCGAGCTATCGAATTGCCACATGTCTGCCATTTTACACCCCCAATAATTAAGGAAACAAAGAAATGGACAGATTGGTTTGGCACGGAAGCACTGACTGGTTGGTAAATTACGACAGATCGGGTGTTAGGGTTTTCGATTTTTCTATGACTTTCTGATATACTAAAGTAGCACGTTGGCTACTGCGCGAAAGTAGAAGAGCGGTTCGTTTATCTGATAGCGATGAGTTTTCGTCAGCTCAGCTTTGATCCGATTTGATTATCATAGCCGGCATTAGCGTCGTTTCGAAACCATCGAATGCATGTGCTTTACAATGGTTTTACAGCTAATTAATTGTTAGAGGCGCCCTGTGAAGTTATTCGCACTCAAAGTGCGTAGAATATCTCTTGGGTAGCAAGCCAATAATTGGCAGAATAGCTGTCACACCAACACTATGACTTAAATTTTTTACCAGGTAGCGTTTCAACCTTTAAAGATTACACTAGAAGCCCAGTGCCAGGTTAGTAGATTCGAGAAATAAGTATAAATTAGCCACGTAAAAAGTCACAACCTCATATTCAAACTACAATTTTTACGGAATTGAAATAAAAGCAGCGTCAAGACTGATGTCTTCTTGCGATCGCTGTCTGAATATTTATATTTGCTAATATCGCGCCTTTGGTTATCAAAAACAGAATGGTGTAATTTATCACTTCGCAAGAATTTCCTCGCGCATGCACAATACCAAGTTGTTAAACCAAACACATAGAATAATAAAAAAAAACTATAATGACATCTTGACTCTGCAGGTGTCAAGAAACCATGCCAGGCATTCAAAACTGCCATGACAGCTCCTTAACTCTGCAGGTGTCAGAACACCAACCAGGTATTCAAAGGTGTAATGATATCTTCTTAACTCCGCAGATGTTCTGGAACCTACAAAACTCTGACAGACGTAATAATTTAGGGCTCGCTTTTTTATCTTTCATGACGCGGCCACCGCAAACTTTAAGGGGTGACTAATATCACTGGCAAATAGCTAGAAGACTCCTTCTCCCAACATCTGGCACTTCTTTTTCTTTTCCTTTTTTTTTTTTTTGCTGTGGCATCATTTTTTTTTTTGCCTTTAATTATAGGTAACTTATAAAACAAAAAGGTCTCGGCGACATATGGGGTACCATGGAGCATCGTTTTGAGAATAGGGACTGTACACAGAAAAATTCTACGAAGTAGCAAATAAATAACGATGTTCGGCAGACTGGTTTGGCGGTCCGCGTTGCGAAAGGATGTGCGGAAGGCCCGGGCGTGAGTTCAGTTTCATTTAGACTCCCGTTGGTTTTGATGGGGAAGGACGGCGCCTGACGTTTATAAACGTAACCGATGACTGCGTGACGCACGTTGCGCGTGGGTCCGCCAGATACATTTTACGCTAGACGAACTTCGAGGGGTTTAATTAGCGCACCAATATATTTTATTAAATGAATAGGAACTTATCACACTAACTTTGGCGTTCATCACTAACTTGATCTTGCTTTGTTCTAGAATTCGGGAAGATATTTACTAAACGTCTCAGAGATTAGCTGATGTTTCGTCTCCAAAACAAAACGTCGGTTTCAAAAGGTGTGATTTCGAAGAGGCCAATTTCAAAGTTTTTTTTTCTAGCCTAGACTATCTTTCTGTCTTAGACTATCTTTCTGTCTTATTTGTTTTCTATGATGCGTAGTTATCAAAATGTTTCTAGGTTTTGTAATTGACAATTGTTCTCCTGACGTAAAGCTCTCCTTTAATACAATAAAATATATAACCGGATAAATAAAAAATGACCAAAATAAAATTCATAGAGAGGAATGTTTACATATTAGTTTAAAATATAGAACTAAAGATGATATTCGCATAAAACACTGTTAAGTAAAGGTACTCCACGCTGAAAGTATCAAATGAGATTAAGCACAATTATTACATGTATCATGTCAATGAAATATCATTATAGATGAAACAGAACACTCATGGTGGCACGACGCAGCTAGTCTATAAAATCACTAAAACCGAGTTTCAGAATAACAGATTACGGAAGTTGGTGATGCCACAAGTTTGAGAAAATGAGCTCACGTCGTGTGTCTTGTGAATTTCCAGGTGCGGTAAGGAAGATATTTATCGGTTCCGCCACCCATGGGGGTCTGAAGTATTGTTGAACCTTTGAAGACAAAAAAAAAAAAAATTTAACATTTAGATGCATGCTTCGACTAAAGAAACCAGGTTGTCATATATTTGCTTTTATCCTAAGTATTCCGATCGCCTATAGTAAACCAACTTGGATACGTTTAAGACCTACACTTTTTATGTCGGTGTTAGTGCCATTACCAAATACGTCTTTCAAAAACGATTGCAAAAGGCTCGCGTGAATAGTTAATAAAGTACATTTCCTACCTGATTAATGACGGCAAAAATGGCTTCTTTGAGTTTTTCTTCCGACTTGAAGAACGGCATGAAGCTGTCGTGACACTCCTTGTCGCAAATGACTGCCAACTCAAGAACCAACTCTGGATACACAAATAAAAAAAAAAAAAAACGGAATGAGTTGAAGGTATTTTCGGAAATGAACATAGTATTAGGGACATTAGATTATAATAATGGAATATTAAAAACCTTAGTGCCTTAGCGCGCATACGTATTCAAAGCAAGAGCAAACATTGTCACGAAAAAAATTCTCGGTAACTTCATTGAAGTACAAAACGAGCGTGCTGGTAACAGTATCCAAACATGAGGAAGGTAACACAGAGAAGGACACGGACAACAATGACAGCTTCACAAGGCGGTGCGTATCGGAACCCAGGTATATAATTATCCTTCGGCAGCGAATGAGAGTGTTACATTGCCGCATAAGAACTCCGAATAACAAATCGCGAGGCAGAGCGTGAGCATAGAAACCATGCCCTACGCTTTTGTCAGTGACTATGGTCTATTGCGGGATGGGGGTGAGAGACACGCATTCAGCCAATCAATTTAATATGCGAAGCACGTGCAGCACACGACGAGGCGCGAGAAACAAATATACTTAAACATACAATCTGCTCCAGCAAGCGAAGCGTCATGCCCAGTCTTCCTCTGGCGGGTTGAGTTTCCGAGCCGAAAGTTCTCTCTCCGGCCTTGTTATTCGCTAAGTGTGCTCCGTAAATTGACGTGACTGGCCTATCGTAGGCGCGCAAGCATCTTCTATATTGCGGTGCTCTAGAGAAGAAATAATCTCGCAGAAGCTTATTGCAGCGAATGTCTAACCAATTAAGAAATTGTGTGTTGTAAGACAAAACAAGACATACCGGCGAACCATAGGATAAAGGTGAATACACACTCCACTAATCGGGTGGCAAGTAGGGCTATAATGGTATTAAAAAGTGTATTGAGTGAAAAAGGTTTCAAGGTAGTAATGGTAGTCAACACTGCGGCAAACACTGCGGTCGATGGAACATAAAATCTTTATGCCACCAGGCAACTAGGGCCACAACTGTTTCAGCAGTGCTGTCATCGTTTCATAGGTCAAAAAGCTTATGGTTAGTTGACAATTCCTAACCTTTGTGACTGGCTTTCATGCGTCTGTATGTCGTCACAGCCTTGCTAGTTCCAGTCCCTAATTAACATGTTAAAATGTAGCAAGTCCTGATGGGCTGCGGTTATTAGGATATGCACAAGAACTGGACATCCGGGTTCA
Source organism: Ixodes persulcatus (assembly GCA_013358835.2). Classification (NCBI taxonomy): domain Eukaryota; kingdom Metazoa; phylum Arthropoda; class Arachnida; order Ixodida; family Ixodidae; genus Ixodes; species Ixodes persulcatus. The sequence goes on from JABSTQ010011248.1 coordinate 35,695, forward strand.
TGATCAGCACACTGACACTTTACAAGCCAGAGTAGCGAAGTTACAAGCAATATACATATTCATAAGCAGAAACTTCGTTTTTCACCGAATTGAAATTAATTTATCGGAACGTAGCACGGGCTGCGATCAAACCATTAAAAGGTACAAAGTATAGAAACCTAAGTATCTCTTCAAAAAATAAATAAATTTGCCTCAATACCTGTGGGCGCTTTTTTGACTGCTGCCTGCTGACCTGGCTGAAGAGGGGGTTTCCCATGTGGCCCATTTTTCTTTCCAACCTTCTTTGGGCGCCTTGGCTTGCGGTTGATTCTTTGCCAAAGTACCGCTGGTTTTGTCGAAACTATTCGTTCCGACGACTGTGGTGACTTCGGCTTCGGATTTCGTCGGCTTGACCTTGTTGGCTTAGCTCGCCAACGATTCCGCCGAGAGGCCTGGTTCGGACCTGACCATTGACGGACCGTTCCGTAGAAAGTCCTTGGCGTGGTCCTTCGTATCGGCCTCCAAGGCATCGGTTTCTTCGTGGGGACGCGATGAACGGCCTGATTCAGAGTGGATGGCTTAGGAAGGAAGCTACTCTTCGGAGGTGATTGCGTCGGCCTAGAGAAGCCATGAAACTCGGGGATGACTAGAGGTTCCGGCATGTTTTCCTGAGGTTGTGTAGAAAGTGGTAATTCTTTGGAAAAAGCAAAATCAAGAAAACAAATGCTGCATTTTAGTTCCCACTCGAACAAATCAACGCATTAGTAAGTTGGTAAGCCACGTTGATAACGCACAAGTTATTAGAATTAAACAAACAATAATAAAATCTTCAGAAGTTCTGCTTAAAGGCCGCGTCCGAATCACTATGATTGTTGGTGACAAACCGTCGGGGAAAGATAGGATACGGTTAAAAGATCGGGAGAGAGGTACCGGGCACTTGCTATTAGTCCGAGCTCGAGTCAACCAGATATTGTAGCACGTACATAAAATACCTAAAAGGGAACAGGGTGAGGCGAGCACCGATATTTATGTTTCCCGATAACGCAGCCAGTCCAATAACAGCGTTGTCAAACAAAAACAACCTGGAACCAGACATGAGACTACGAATGCTGTTGTAGGTAGCCAAACCTTACTGTCAGCGAGTCATCGATAATTAATACGTAACCATTCATGAGTACACTGGCTTTACCCCTTGGTAATAGCGATGTAACCAACAGCACTTTGTTCCTCGGGAATTCGGCACTCTTTGGAAATTGCCCAACATCTAGAAACCCTGACTGGATAGGCATCGAAACATAAAAAAATATGCAGTAATCTAGCGCTTTCCAAGAAGATTCATTAACCCACTTGGCTCTTAGCATTGTTAGCACCCGGGCTTTAAATAAAACTGAATATAGTAGCACTAACAATTAGGGCTGGCCACTTTATAAATTAACTTACCAATTAATCGATTATTGCTTTAAACGCGACTAATCTTTTTTTTTTTTTTTTTTTAGCGGTTAATTGGTTAAATTTTGACAATAAACGAAAGTAAAAATTCAACGCATTCACCCCGAATAGACGGGACAATTACATCTGTGTGAAGGCACACTTAAGGTTAATTGTTGACCTAAAGTAAACTGTAGGGGAGAGATTTGTAACTCCCAACAAATGGAGTAGGTTAAACGTGTCCCAGCCAATTGAACGTCGTGCGAGTGTCTTTTTAGCGCAGCAGATACTATTGTGAACAATCAAAGGAGTTCGCTTTCGCAGGAGATTATTACCGAACCTACTTTGCCTCTGCGGTTGAAGTGATAAATCGTGAGTGTGGGTGCGTTTTGATTGTTCTCAACTACGCAAAAACATTGATTTATAGTCTGAAATTGTACATTTTGCCGTTTGTCACATATCCAGAAAATACCGAAGAAATTGATTTCGTTTTTTTTTTTAAATTTACCATGCTTAGGAGTGAACGAGACCGATGAATCGATTAATTAATTGAGTAAAAGATAGCGATTAATCGGGTTAAAATATTTAATCGACGCCCAGCATTACTGACAATGAAGAACGGGTTGCATTTTGGGAGAGGACAATAATAAAACCGTGGGCCCTAATGTTTACTGTGTTTTCGCGTAGCTGCCTGTAAGTTGCCGGGACTGATTCACAGAGTTCATTGCCATCATCTCCTCAATTAAAGGTATTTTTTCTGGGTACCTCGATACAGGGAACTCCCGAAAAAAAAAGAAAAAAAAGAGAACCCTGTTTTTCGGCCCGGTTAAGTAAACTATGTTTGGATCGCAGGAAGCTGAAATTTCGTGAGAAGGTGATGCTAGCGATTCGGATAGAAGGCGAAAGTTGGAGAAGATGACGTTACCTTAATCAAAATATAATTGAGAAGAACGAAATGTTTTTCTATGAGCCGGCGTCTACCCAGACCTCATATCGTCAAAACAAGGAATGACGTTGTGGGTGACTGTAACATGTATTTCAGTCAAAACAACTTGTCAGGAAGAAAGAAAACAATATCCAATTTCTTGCTGATAAATGTTACTCACTACTATAAATCACACAAGCGTCTACAATGTAAGTTTTTGTTTTGACGATAGTAGGCTTCAATGAACTTGAGTACCACCAATAAAACACGAGGTTACTGACACGCGCGAACTAAATCATGAACAGGCAGTACACTTAAGAAATGGTAGCAATGGTAAGAAATGGTACAAGCATTAAACGAACGGATCGAAAAAAGTGTACGACATACCTAGATTCAGCTGGTTTAAATCTGGGGGGCTCTTCGTTCCAGGCCATTTGGCTGGTGTCAAGGGTACTTGGTAGTGCGGGTATGGCCTGAATCCCAGCCAAACAACTTGATGTGAAGCGATCAAAGTCAAAATAATTAGTTATGCATTCGGAGTTTAAACAAAAAATTAACGTTTCTCACAGTTCAATAACAAGAAAGTTTTGATGATATATTGTTTCTGCTCCATATTGTATTGCTGCTGTTCAACTCCGATATCATAGCTTGTTTAACAAACCTTAGATATATTTCTTGGTAGACCAAGTTAAAAACTTCGCTAAGTCTTAATGTACGTTTCTTGGCAACAAAGGTGAAGAGACTTGACGAAGTGTTTTAACGAATAGATGCTTTTCACTTGCTGCTTCCATTCTGATGTTTTTAGCAGATTATTCCAGCGATATTTAATTATTGGTACTTTAGAAACCCTTAGATTTAAGCAATAAAATTATTCTTTACCAATAGCCATTAGAACATGTCCCTAAATGATTTGTCCAACATGGTAGCCAAGCTCTCGCAAGAGGGTTTAGGTCAAGTATGCATTCTCTCACTCGGATATTCTGCGCCGCTTCCTTGCAGCAGTCTCCGGGGATGGTCGTGAACGTAGGGGGACTGATAGGCTACTAGAAAGTTGAACGGAGCACAAATAGGGCTTAACGTTTGCGCAAGTGTGAACTGGAATCCCTTTCTTACCTAATTCGATTTGGACGGGAGGATACATCTGTATGTTTTGCTCGTAATCCTGATGTCAGAAAGAAACAGGCACAGTGTATGAGTCAGCGAGATGGAATGTTGTCTCCAAACTTTGAAGTATTACTCTTTTTAGCAACAAAGAACCGAAGTGTCTAGGGTAGATGCAGGTCTGTGTACACATATACAATTTCATCTTGAGAAGCCCCGAAAAAGAAAAAGAAAAAAAGGCGGGTTATTTTTTGGGGGCTGTAAAACGAATGAAAGCACAAAACAGCAGAAACACGCGAGAGCAAACAGCGATGCGGCCTGCAGGCAATACCACCTAAAGGTTTACGTTGCGACAGCATCACCGGCAGCACGTCTTGAATCGTCTCACAACGTGCACGACACTAGCATGCGCGGCGTCGCCAAAAAACAGACGCGTCCGCCGCTTTACGGCCATTGTGGTTAACCTTCAGCGTGTTAGCCGCTTTAGGCGGGTCTTGAATTCACTAACTGTTAATCAAATGCTAAAAAAAAAAAAAAAAACTGGCTAGGTGGTGCAAGTTGCCACCCGATTCAAAGACCTCCTCCATCCATCCATCCATCCCTCCGACTACGCAGGCCTGCGCAAGCCTTGTCTTCTAGGCGGCATTGCGTCAGAAAAGATCACATAATGTTTCGTACTTGTCTATTTAACGCGATTCAATGCCTTAAAGGGGCGGTACAACAACATTGATTTTGGAATGTTTTTTTTCTTCTCACTTTATACGAGCTTACTGGCACTAAAGTGGGTCCAAAATATTTTCGGACGCAGCGCCATCGACCAAGAAACCTCTTTATTGCTGCGTATATTCAAAAATAAAAGCGAGCGTTTTCTTTTTTTTTTTTAATCTCTCCTTTTTTTTGTGGAAAACTCGATGACAATGAGTGATAATATTTGAATGCGGCTCATATAAATTGGACCCGAACACTTTGTAAGCTCCCGATTTTGGGTCCGGAATAACCGATAGCTCGCCAAACATTCGGGTAGCGGCGATCGTGTCCAATCGCTGCAATGACGACAATAGCCGAACCCTACCAACAATGTCTGCAACTCAGCGCGCGTCCTGCGTTTTGCCAACCCCAGCGCGTGGCTATGATCAACATTGGCGGCGTATAATCGGCTCCAGATCACGTGGGTGCATGTACGCTGCTTGTTTTTATTTAATTTTTGTTTTGCCACTACCATTGCACGTGGAGACAACCTAACAGGTGTTTCGCGGGTTGTAAACGTCAGGGATTTATCCTAAGTGGTATTTACGCGAAGTACAAAAATCGTTGACCGCCCCTTCAAAAGGGAGCCAATGTAATAAAAATATCCTTTTTTTTAAATTTAGCTACAGACGCAGTCGGAGACCAAACCCATCTAGAAAACGCGATATCTGTACACTCCGGCGTGACGTAAAAATCTCGACCCGATGCTGAGCACTGACTGACTGGACACACGCTATGTCAGCACTTAGTTGGACACGATGGTAGAATCGAAATACCTAGAGTGATGACAACTTTGCATTCTCCTAATAGATATACAGCACTTAATAGGGTTTTCCAGCCACGATTGTCCCTGCCGGGGGCTGTATAAAAGAGGTGTAGGTAAAAGATTTCAGAGTAAATTTCTAATATTCACGACCTCACGTCATTTAGGATATTAAGGTACGTTCAAAATACACAGGAATGACCCAAAGCAAACAACTACTGCGTTGTTGCAGACGCAACAAAAACAATTGTAAGAGCTAGCCCGGGTGCCGAATACAAATTAAAAAAAAAAACAGAAACAAAAACAAACATGTGTAAAATAAAATTTTAAATGTAAAAGTGATAACGAATAAAACTGAAGGTAACTTTTTTCGTTTGTTGTCTCTTGTTATTTCTCTAGTTCTGACTCTAACGTTTCGATCATATCATGCTGAACAGGAGCTCATACTCCCACACATTTTGTTTTCGCAGCTGAAACAAAGAAGCGACCCACATAAAGCGCAGCGTTGCCAGACTATGAGAGAAGGCAATCACTTTCAATCACACGGAATAACTGAAGACACAGAAGATGCCAACCGTGACCATATATGTGAGAAATATACTCAAAGGCCGTTATAATATAACGTTGCGGTAGTGTACTGTCTCTGCATTTAATGATACGGGACAATTGGAAGATTGCCTCGTATAAAAGGGAGTTAAAGTAATTTATATTAAAACTGCTTTAGTACAGTCAGGCCGATCTATCCGAATCAGTACAGAACAGTGCCCGCGGCCTACAGCTAGTTATTTTCACGTCGTTAAGATGATTGAGATGGGTCGGAGAACGTGATAACAGCTGTCTTTCCGACAGCTCGTGGTTGACGCAACATGTTCTTGTCTCAGTGGTGTAGGGTTGGGAACCCATTCAGCAATAGCGCAAAGTTTGTCATTCGTTTACGCTCTAAATCGATCTGTACAAACAAACAATATTTATGACTAAACGACGAGTGCAAGAGCACGAACAAGCATAATGTGTCTTGCCCTCGGCGTATAGTTCTGGGCGGCCTCTCAAACTAATGAATTGACGCAGTCACATATGACAAAGTTCCTTCGGGTAAGCATTATGTACCTTGAGCGTTCAGTTGGTGTGGCATACAACGCTCGAACACTGTGCTGAACGGAGGTAACTGGCTACTCCACTTCATTCACAAGGCATCCCAATCAGGAAAACACTTGTCTCCTTAATCAAGAGGTTTTCGAGAAAAGGAGGAAAGGAGAACGCTCTCACCACATCGTTATGCTTCCAATTGTTCAGCAACTCCGCCGGACAGCGAGGCAGGAGCGAGACCAGGCACACAAACACACAACCCAGATACGTCATCGCCTCGCTCGATAAAGGCTGTCACCGCTGCAATCAACAACCGAAAACAAACACAGTCAAGGACTGGATCGCGTATGGCTCACGACGAATCCGACTCCTAACCTGAGGGCGAAACGACGTAGGTTGCGTTAGGGGCGCAAGACGCGCGCTTGCAAACGCTTACGAGACTGATCGACAGCTGCGCCCGGGGAGCGGATGCTTTTCTTCCACCGGAGGTTTCCTTCCCACCGCCCACCCGCCTCTGCCGCACAAAGGTTAGCGTGTTGTGTCGAGAACGCACCCATATGCGTCCGAGAATGCCTGGAAAAAGGGGGTTTTTGTGTCCAGCTCTAAGTTTGTTAAGCAAGCAAGGAAACGGACACAAGAGCCGCTTTATTTTCGCTCAATAACGTCACGCCGCGAGGGGACCTGTCGATGGCGGCTGGAATTACCGTAGAACCAAACAAATTCGGAACGTTTTGTATATGCATGCATGTGTGTGAGTGTGTGCGTGTATGTGGGAGGGGGTGCTTATTGAGGGACTAATTTTGTTTGGGTCTGTAGCCTGGGATAGATCGCCGCTTGGCTGATCGCACAAACGGCCTCGTTAGTGGCGAACGCCTTCTACGAAACCATGGGGTTCTGGATTGCTCGATCATGGCGGTTGCTCGGACAATGCGGCTGCCATATAATGGTGTCCGATCGGTTGTCACTCTGGAGACAACGGGCGACGACAGGCGCTTGACGACGGCTAGGAGCAGGAAATAAGATTGGGGCACGATTAATAGACCTACGCAGGTTAGAAGCAAGCAAATGGACTAATATATATTTATAAAAGTAAGAAGCAAACAAATGGGTTAAAGTATATTTATAAAGATAAGAAGCAAACCAATAGATTAATGTATATTTTTAAAGGTAAAAGGCAAGCAAATAAACTAAGGTATGTTTATAAAGGTGACAAGCAAACCAAAAGAACAAAAAAGGTATGCCTATAAAGGTAAAAGGCAAGCAAATGGACTAAGGTATGTCTATGAAGGCAAGAAGAATGCAAATTGACTCAGGTGTGCCTATATAGGTAAGAAGCATGCAAGTGAATTAAGGTGTATGACTCAATGGGGCCTGGTAGAAGTTTGATTCGGCGATTTACTTTTTATGCTAACGGAATGTTTCTTGTCTGGTGGTATTGCTTCAGCTTCTGTTGACCCTGCACCCTGTACTCGAGGAGACGCGACCGATTTTGAATAACTTTATCTAGAGTTTCTCGTGGCATCTGCCGGTTCCGCGAAGTCCAATAGATTGACATCTATTCACAAGTTGGAGACAGATGGGCGTGTGGTGCTGATTTCTGTTGAACCAGACGAGTTTCTTACACATATCGGACAAACACTCAGAAGACCGCACAATTCGTACCTTCTCCTGGAATGACGCCATCGTTGAGGGACACGACAACAGCGTCCAAACGGCGACTCGTGGTGAGAGTGTAAATACTTTGAGCTCCCGTAGTACGTAGTAGGCCCTTTAGACTTAGAAAAGAGCATTTCCATATTATCTAAAAAAACAACAACAACCTCCTAAACCAGGGCGTTTTATTGTAGACGTCTATGGCGGCTTCAACAAAATAACTCGATTATTTGGGGCACGAAACGTTTTCAGATAAATGATGACACATTGCCTAAAGATGCGAAAATGTCGAACTTTGTTTTTGTATAGGTTCACATCGGCGCACATATATGAGACTCTTTTAATAACCGTGAATGACACAATGTTGTGCCGCAGGTAGGACGGTTCACCACATATACACGAACGTTTTTGATGACACCCTTTGCTAAACACAAGCCGTACACGGTTCATGTAAGAGCGTCCTTGTTTTTGTTTTTTTTTGCGATAAATGCATTTCGTTCGCTCCTTCGTTGGCTACGCGGGTCGGACAAAGTACTCATAAAAAAACTTACAATATGACGTTAGTGGTCTGTCTAATAGAAATCGGCCTCCGATACGCGACAGGCGCCATTCGCGGGCCGTGATCGCGCGCGTGACATTAGCCGCACATTCATCGACGATTGCTCGATATTCTATGGCGGCGAGAAATTTCGGAAGCTGCTGCTGCTATCGGAAGCACCGGATGATTTCGGGGACTTGAACTGAGTACGCACGCGCACCTGTAAAGGGACCCTCAATCATCGGGCCATTGAGCGAGGCGACAGGTGAGAGAGTTTCGCGGTGATGTCGAAGGGGGGCGCTGCTGTTGCGGTCATTTCGGGGGTTCAGCGTGCTATATACGACTTTGGTTGTTACTCTTCGCTCCTCCCTTCTCTCCACACTGTATATACCTGAAGATGGCGAACGCGGAAGACGGGACAAATTCAGTCTGCTTCCACCGGATAAGTCAATCACGCAGACAAAAAAAAAAAAAAATGCGCGAGATCACGGAGCGTTCCCCATGGTTGATTGGTTTTAGCCTGCGAAAGCGAACGCACAGCGAAGACAAGTGCCGTGATCTTGCAGTTTTGGCGCAGTCTGATTGGCTCCAAAGGATCATCGCGGCGTTGGCTGTGCTCGGGGTTCACACGTGAAACGAAGTGTAGACCAAATACGTGTAGACCAAGGGTCCTAAACTCGTCAACCAAAAAGATGGAGCGGAAAGTTCGCGGAGCACACGGATTGGACGTCGGCGAAAAAAGCGCGAAGTCGTCGTCGTCATAGGCCAATTGGTGCGCTTTGTCAACTTCGGCCCCAACTTTGTGTTTGACGAGTTTAGAGGCCCAACTCAACTTTCTGACGTCATGCCACTGCGGTGGTGCCTCTGCCGGCCCTGCGCATGCGCAGATGCTACGCCTCGAGCGAATCTGGTTTCTGCGCACGCGCAGTGCCCGGCGCCGGTGTGGACAAAACGCGGGCTTGTTTATAAAACAGCGCGTCGGTCGAGAGCGCCATCTGGAACATTCGAAGCCTCCGAAGAGCCTCCTCTACCTGCACGTTAACGGCGTTACATTCGGATAGCTCCAACTCGGCAATAAGCCCGATGGATGGATGGATGCGACTGAACCATTTGAATTTGGCTGCGACTTGCGCCACCTAGCGTGTGTGTTTTTTTTGTTTTCTTAACTTTTATCCTTTAACATTTTCTTAACATTCTTTTTTTAAACATTTCTCAACAGCCAATTTGAACACCTGCGCGCCATATAGTAGGTGCCGCGGTAATTATACGAGTCCGTCGTTGTTCGGGCACGTACCCTGAGCGCGGATTGGCCACGAGTGCTGCGTCCGCGTTTGGCGACGACTCGGGTCCAACCGTGGGCATCGTGCCGCAGAAATGGTGCCCCGATAATCTCTGATGGGGTCTTGAAAAGCATCTACGCTGGTCGCTAGTTTGTCCGCTTCTTTTGCGGGGGTTGTGGTGACGTCAGAACGGCGAGCTGTGATTGGCTCTGATCGAAAGATAGTGGCGACGTCACCACAGCCCCAGCAAAAGAAGCAGACGCATTAGGCCCGACCACGAATCCAATGAGTTCGTCCTCCGACGAACTCATTGGACACGTGATCGAGTCGAACTCTGACGCGGCAGCCGTATCCCATCCGTGTCTGCGCTCGAGGTCACTGCCATGACGTGGAAATGCTAGTACAGGGGCTTTGTTTGTTCTACGCGATGTCGATTCCGCTCCCGTCTTCGCCCCTGCGTACTGAGTAGTGGCGCCAAAAGTCATATTGATCGGCCTCCCAGTGTCGCTGACCTGTCCACTCGGGCGGGTTGTTTGCTGGTTCAACCGGGTTAGCGTTTTGGCCCATCTTTTTCCCACGGTGTACGCAACACGTGCTCACCCTCTTCCCACGGATACACTTCCGCCATCGAAGCGAATCCTATCGCTCGTGTTATGTGGAAATCAACGTTGCATTAAACATGCCGTGGGACATGAAAGCCCATCCTCGTGACTATCTCCGAAACGGTCAGGTCGTTCAAGCGCGGTTCCTTACGTGGTCGTGTCGGGTTACGTGCGGCTGCACATATGCATGTTTCACCTTTCGGGTACTCGCCGTACGCGTGAATGCGTTCACCCATTATCGGATCGGGAACAAGAGCGTAACGGCAGCAGGGTCGAATACGATGACACGCTCGGTAGGAGACGAGCTTAAAAACCGCGAGTGCACTGCAAAGTGCATTACACAAGGGACAGTCTGCAGCCAGTGTCGCAGGCGTGTGTGTTCCTTGTATGACAACCCTGCCACATCGGTTACGCAGAAACCGTGTTGGCCGACGTGTTCGAAGCGTAGATACGTGTGAAGCGGACAAGCCTCCAAGACGCGTCAGGCGTGTCCGCAGACAATTCTCTCGTACATCTCCGCAGATACCTCCGTGTCTTTAGCATAATGTAAGACCAGCGTGACTGGGGCTTAATGTAATGCTCGTCATGGGAGACAAGAATCGTTGTGTGTTGGGGTAATTGTTACGCAAATAACTGCTTTCACGATGTAATACGACGAGATCCTGTAATACTGCGTGTAAAATGCCTGCGTCTATTATTGTCTCAGCAGTAGATGCTAAACTATAGTTTAGAGCGCACGTTGCCATGAAAGTGTTTTGTTCATCATCTCCAATATTCATTTCTCCTAGATGAGATCGAGAAGCCAGTATTACAGTGTTATAAATAATAAAAGAGTAAATTCATCTATTTTTTTATTATCAATAACATTCTTAACTGAAAGTGTATGATGGACTATACGTCTTGATGGCACAGAAAGTGTGAACAAGGTACAGACTGATTTCAGTATACCTTGTAAACAATTTGACTTCTCGCGAGGACCTAATTTTTGCGAATTTAGCAACTTGCGTAATATCGCGAAAAATACGTCCCGCAAAAATGAGTCTCTCTGGCAACAAATGCATAGCGCACACCACCCTGATTCGCGAAATTTCGTACACGCGAAATATTTTTGAAAACGACACTTCGCCGAAGTCGCGAAATATCGAACCCGCGAAAATGAAGTCGTTTACGGTATAGGCGGATTCTCACAAAATCTCCTCTGAGTTTCGTGCGGTGTTGAGTGCATTGCAGAGAAGATCAACCTTCTAAAGTTTAGGTGATTCAATGAGAGTTGCATATAAAAAGTCTACAAACAATACTTTAGTATTATAACATCATTATAAAATAAAAAGTTGGGGACAATTATATTGTTTCTTTGTAGTCCTTTTTAAGAGACGAAGAAATTAGTAAAGAGCGAGCAGTAAAGAAAAAACGCATGGAAAGCTGTGACCAAAAGTGCTTTCGCGTAAAAATATGTGCAGTGGTAAACCTTGCGGCAGACTCCTTCAAAGTCCTGGCATAATTAAATTAACGAAACATCATGGTTTTAACATAATATAACTCACTAAGCTATGTAAAGAGAATTAAACAGTGTCCCGCGTAACTAGAAAAAAAAAGTAATAATAAATAATGCGGTTTCCATACTGCGTGTTGCGTCTTTTTTAAAAAAAAGCTGGCACATTTTTAATTCCGATTTTTTTTTTCACTCGTCTAATGCTACTGTAAATACGATTACAAAACTTTCTGTGCTTCACTCACTGTCTTCGAACGTTTGTTCGACACCGTCGGTAATACGCCTGGTCTCTGTGCGTGAGTGGAAGCTGGAACAATGAACAGACGCGTCCAGAGTGCTAAAACAGACTGGAAATGAGCCGTCTAACTTCGTATAGCCATTCAGTTTGAACGCTAAGGCAAATGGGGGAATACGTGTATACAGGTTCCCAATGTTTTGATAGTAATGAGTTTTAGCATTCCGCATGGAGCAAACGCGCGCACTGTGCGTTTCTGCCCACACTGCGTTTTTGCATGAGCTCACAGCATGACGTGCATGTGCAGCGTTTGCGTCTGCGTTTTCTCAAAACGCCGGTGCGCTTTGTGATTACAATGCAATTAAATGCAAAGGTACAAGCAAGCTGCAGGAATGACGAAATGGAGAGGTCCCGGGTTCGATACCCAGACCAGGCGGATTTTTTTCAGGTCGCGCACAGGTTACCTAGCTGTGTTTGGAGATTTGTGTTGGTCCTTTGTCCCTCTTGTTCCCCTTCTCCAGAGAATATTTTTGTCGTAGCTTTGTGATACTGCGCTGACTGACCCACCAGTCGCGCTCTGGTTAAAAAAAATAAATAGAAAAAAAAAACTGAATAGACATTTTACCAATTTTTTTGCGACGTCAATTTTGACACTCATATGTATACGAACGTGTGTCTCAGTTCGAAAGGCCAGACAGCACGAACGAGTCCACCTCGACCCTTCGTATCAAGACGTCTCGTACAGTTCTTGAAATTTAACAATTTTCGCTTTTACCTGTACATGCCTCTTCGTCTCCCGCTGGAACGCTTCTAAAGTGACGGCCGCTGCAGCATCCTGTTTGGTATGGCGGAAGCTTGGGATTCACCCGGACGTTCAAGGAGCGAGGTATACTTGCAAGAAACGAAAGTATACAAACGAGCTGATTAGAAAAAAAAAGTTTTTTTTACTGCGAGACAAAGGGGGGAATGAAATAACAAGCGAGTTGTCTCGTGCGATTTTTAAAATTTCTTTTGTCTCAGTGTTTCAATTACGAAGGTATACGTGTTGAGCTGCGCTTCTTTGATGGCGGCAAAACACTGATAGACCAGCTGCTTCTATATGTGTCGAGTTTTATGCGGTTTCGTTTCGAAACGCATTCAAAGTCCTCGCTCACGATCGCATTTTGCTCGCTCTCAATGCATAAATAGATTTTGTGCCAGACGTGCGAGATATACTTCGTTTCTCACTACGTCCGAGCGCGAACGACGCAATGATACGAGTGACCCGATCAAGCACGGTCAAAAGTGAATCGTCACGGCATTTCTCGTCTTTGTGTGTTTACTATCCCTGCATCATTGGTGGAGCCAACCATCATCCCAAGCTTTCACTGCGCGCTTTCACGCCGCGTAATACCACAACGCGATATCCTGACGTCACGTGACCTGCTCGTGTGGCTTGTGTCGGTCGGATTTTACAGCGGAGCTGTTAAGGGCTAATTTCCCCAGATTCATATCCGTGGACAAATAAATCTCGACACAAAACTCTGGACAGCTACCGCCATCTATGTCCGTCGTCCGTCGCTTATAAATGGCGGCAACCTTTCCAGCCTTTTCACTCGGGTTTTCACCAGAATGGAAAGGCTGAATTTTTCTAGGCGTCGTCCAAGAAGTCGTCCTCGAAGACGATGCCTAGAGGACAACGTCCTCTAGGAGTCGTTTTCGAGGTCGTCCTAGAAGTCGTCCTTGAGGTCGTCCTAGACGTCGTCCTTGAGGTCGTTCGAGAAGTTGTCCTTAAGGTCGTACTTGAAGTCATCCTTGAAGTCGTCCTAGACGTGGTCCTCGAGGTCGTCTGATAGGTCGTTCTTGAGGTCGTCCTAGACATTGTCCTCAAGGTCGTCCTTGAAGTCGTCCTTGAGGTTGTTCTAGACGTCGTCCTTGAAATCGTCCTACACGTCGTCCCTGAGGTCGTCTTATATATTAAGTTACAGGTCAAGAAGGTAGGGGCAAATTCCCCTCAAAGGCATTCATATATCCCTCCGCCACCTCCACATCCAATAGCGTCCCATCGTTTCCGTGACGTCGTGGCCAACGCGGGAGAAGGTGTTGCCTTCCAGTGAATATTTGATTTTTATCTTTCGACTTTGGCTTAGCGTTGTGGAAGCCACGAGAGGGAGATAAAAATTTTCCCCCTCAGATGAAAACAAAAACGACTTTGGGGGTTAGGTTCCCCCTCCGATGGATACAAGGGCCACTTTCAGGGGCTCGGTTCCCTCTCGGATGAATACAAAGGTCGCTTCCTAAAAACGTGGGGGTCAGAGACAAGTTGCCATCACTCTGTAGCCATTATATCTATTCACTCCCCCCCTCCCTCAACCCCATTACCCCCCACAGCGGCCTTGTGCCATCCTTCCTCCCAAAGGATCAATAAATAAATAATTATATTCACTGAAGCGGAACAAGGGGCGCTTTTAGGGAACTATTCTTTCGACTGCGGATAAATTTGAAACGGGCGCATCACGCTTATGGGAGGAGCTTTCTCTTACCTTCGTGACTTGTAACCAACTATAGACGTCGTCCCTGTGGTCGACCTAGGCGTCGTCCTCGAGGTCGTCCTCGAAGTCGGCCTTGGGGCCGCACCACCATAGTACAGCTTCGCTGATCTTCCTTCTTCATCAGAGTGGAAAGGCTGAACGTTTTATGTTTTTCTTTTCGTAGACAGCCAGCCCTAGAACGTAGCTTACGCCAAAAATAAAATCGGATTGTTCTTTTCTTTTAGATGAATCTAAAGGCTGTGAACGTTTGAGTCAGCTAGCGTTCCGTGCATCTTCTTTCGATCCCAGTCTTTGTGGGCAGGGATTGGTTCGAAGACAAGAGGTTGTACCTGTGCCGGCTTACTAGAACAGCGTCCCAGCTGAGAAAGGGTGAAAAAAAAAGAACACTGCAAGGGCTGAAGCACGAGCACCTTGAGACGTGGCTTGAGTCCCGCTCAGCTCCTGCTTTGCTTCCTTTGGCTTTGGCAGTGCTTTGTTTCCCCAGTCTGAGCTGAGACGCTGTTTCTAGCAAGTCAACCGTGGTGTTTGGGTTAAAAACATTTTTATTCTTCTCACCGTTACGCACACACACACACACATGCATATATATATATATATATATATATATATATATATATATAAATGAGTGCTCGGTATCCGACCAAATGTAGCTCTACAAGTTGGGAATCCGATGCTAAGGTTTCAGAATTTATTGAGACCTCATTCCAAAGTCATAAGCAATGAAAAAAAAAAAAAACTTATTAGAAAATGGTGGTAAACGCATCACGGATGCATAGACATGAATGGTGTCTTCTACTAGGAAGGGGATGTCGTTTTCCCAGAGAAAGGTCTTGAAAATCGTTTTTAACGTTTGAGTAAGGTAGCAGTAAATTCTGCACTTTTGATTTCTGGTCCCGACCGCTAGCGCTACATTTAGTCAGACCCTAGCACTGGGCGACGCATAATTAATTTTAGTGGGAAAAAAAGTCTTTTTTTTTTTAACACCCGGTACCTCTTTGTTTTGAATTGATCGACACAAACTTTACGGCTCTTTTATGTTTTAAATATACCGGGTGTTTTTTTTTTTATTCTTACAGATTTGTTAAAAAAAAAAAAAGCCATGAAAGCTACACTTATGCGGTTTGTGCGAGTGAGTTATACGCCCAGGGGGACATTATATGGGTGGCTAATCTTCGCGATAAGTCGGCTAATTAATTAGAATTCACTAATTAACTTTTTAATTAATGAAAATAGACATATGGTTCCAATTAGAAACTTGCTCAGCGTCCTCCAAAACCCCTAAATCAGTAATGTTTAGAAAGACTTTAAGCGCGTGAGAAGTGCCGTAGTGCGCTAAAGTTACCACTCGTGGAGCAGGTACAAGGCTGGGGCTTTATAAGAGACGGAATAATCGCGCGGGCGCCTTACCGAAATCGCTAGCCTTGCACCTGCTCCACGAGTGGTAACTTTAGTGCACTACTACGCTTCTCACGCGCTAAACGTCTTTCTGAAAATGACTGATTTAGTGGTTTTCGATAACGCTCAGCAAGTTTCTAATTGGAACCATATGTCTATTTTCACTAATTAAAAAGTTAATTGGTGAATTTTAATTAATTAGCCGACTTATCGCGAAGATTAGCCACCCACGTAATGTCCCCCTGGGCGCATAGCTCACTCGCACAAACCGCATAAGTGTAGCTTTCATGGCTTTTTTTTCAAAACAAATCTGCAAGAATAAAAGAAAAACACCCGGTATATATACCCATTAGTACATACGTGTTACTAGGGTGCCTTCATAAGCGCACATGAAGGCTCCCTACGTGTTACCTCTTTCTTAAAAAAAGGCACCAGATGCATTTTTTTTTTTACTTCTGTCAAAAGGGCCTCAAAGTGAAATAAAAGCAGTTTTAGATTATTCAAACTATTAAAATAGTTTTCACGAAGCAGGTGCATAAAACTAAATGGAAGATATTAAACATAGCCGACTCTACTCTCTCGACTAGGACCACTCTACATCAAAAGGTAATGGTAGCAATTAACTTTGTGTAGTGCTTAAAGGACGGACACGTAGACAAGTTTTTCTTCGAACTGCTACATGGTTTCTCTTGTGAAGAAATAGAACGACCATTTTGTTTGATTGCAGCGTAGTATAGTTCAAAGTCAGAGGACCAAAAAGGCGACAAAAAGTCTCGTTTATTGATATTCAAAATAGACTAGATTATTGGCAGGAGATCTTATCACACGTGAGGCTATAACACTTGACAGCTGTAGAGTGTCTTGTCGCTCCAGAGACAGCCGGACATATAAAAACAAATGCTCGGTAAACCTAATAAAGTTCATACGTATTACATACTGTATACAGAAATGAACATAATGCTTTCACAGACTGTTCACAAACCTCGTTGAAGTATTATTGTCTTCGAGGGGTAAGAAAGGCACAATGGGCTTTGAACCGGACAACCAGGAGTTTCGGAATGATCCTATTTCAACAGTTGGAATGAACCAGCAACACATTTTGTTTCACCACAATGGTGACTTATACTATATGTTAGTCGTAAATAAAATAATACGCCATTCTATTTAGCCAAGTAGTTTATAATTATTCTGAAATTTCATTTTTTTTTTTTTGTGTGCACAAGGTGCTACGGTTGTAGGCATACAGTAACTGAATGTTTAGCCAGGCGCGCAAATTCTGTACTTCGTTATTGATGTCCGTTAGATAGCTTTTGTGTCAGGTTTATGTGATGGATGCGCGGGGATCTGTGGTTTTTGATGGCATGACGGTTGCATATACTGGCCTCTTTCACGTAGTCAATCTTATCACGACATGTTATCCTGTCAGCGACATTCGTGTATGTTCAACAAAAAAAAAAACGCACATTTAGTCATCTAGAGAGTTGCGTACGTGCAGAGGAGTTTTCCTCTAATATATCAGCTGTTGATAATAGTAGACATCATAATTGACGTGTGCTATGCTACACCCGTTGTGTGCTTAGCTTCTCAATTTGCCCTGGGTTGTAGCTGTAATAGGAACGAACTGGAATTGTAGGTTTTCTGTGATAGATATTTTCCAGGATCCTGAACGAACACCTTGATTAAATAAGCTTGTGTTACTGAAAAAAAAAGAAACTGTTGTTGTTTTGAATCGCCCCTTTTTTCTGCAGTATACTTTAAATAAAAAGAAAAACATTCAGGAACGCCATTATCTTAGAGTCAAGCAGATAATCAATGCAATGCGGTTTCTCGGCATTAACTGGTGAAAAGTTGGCTGAAGTCCAGGAAAATTATAAAATAATGCACTGGGATGCAGCGTATAAAGACTTGAGCAAAGCTCGTTTGAATGTTACTTTACCCAGACTCCGCGTTGAACAATAAATATATTGTAAATATAAAGGCGACGACGGCACATATTTGAGTTGGGAAATTTGGTTGGCGATGGGCACCGAACCCCGTGGTCAGAAGTCGACACGATCTTCTACCTCATTGCGCCATAGCATCCAGAAATGGAACATTGCCCTATAGGGCCCATTGTCAGAATTTCGACTTTGATTTTCCCCTTGAGGGAACAAAAAAACACGAGCTGTCGTTAAACCAAACAATTGGTGAGAAAAAAACAAACAACCCAACAATGACGAGGTATTTAAATTACGAAGTTCTTAACTTTCTCTGCCGCGACCGTTTTATCATGGGAATGTATAGTTTGCTTAGTATATTTCAACTACCCAAATAGTCATCTCGTCATCTGAAGCAATCTCGGAGGTAAACATAATGAAAAACAGTCCACAAAAGGACTGGACACAAATTATGAACACAGAATGTCAAGTCGTTTGTACGCTGTTTTTCATTCTGTTTAGCAACCACCAGCTGTGCCAGCTCACCACCTTACTGTTACCTTAAAGTATCCATATAAAATATTTACAAATTTGCGCAGTCCCCAATCATCTGACGATCCCGGGAACCGTCACGTAGTCCCTGTCTGTATAGCCCTGGTCGTCAACGTCCCCGGGCTGTTGAACTATCCCAACGGCCACTGGCGTGTCCTGCTGCTCCCCTTCGAAGATGAAAGAGGACGGGTCAGGAGGAGTGGAAGGCAGCAGGAGAGAAGAGAGCCTTTGCGAAGTCACTCTCGGAGAAGACGGTCTTAGCGGGTACAGCCTCGACGGATCCAATGGTGGCTGTGTCCGTAGCACGGGGTCATCGAGGACAGTGTCCGTCAGGGACAGAGAACGGCCTTTAGACACCTGACGTTGGCAGACGTGGTTCTGGCAGTAGTAGTCTCGGCGGCCGTCGTTGTGGCACCACGTTCCGTCCGGAAAAAAGGCGCCCCCAGCATCGTTGAGTTCCGTGCGAGGGGTGTACCAGGGTCCGTTGGTTATCTTGCAGTAGACTGCGCAGGCTTGCCACTGGCGGGCTGCAGTTCAAAGATGGACAGTTATCAGTAACTTAACTTGTCACGTTTACAATTCTTAGACTCCTGACTTGCTGCTGCTTTTAGTAATCTGACTTGTTACAGTTCTTAGTAGCGTTACGTGATACCGTTCTTAGTATCCAGAATTGTTACTGTTCTTACTTATCTGACTTGCTGCAGCTTTTAGCAACGCAATTTGTCACAGTGCCTATTAACCTGACTTTTTACAGTTCTTTCTAACCTGAGTTGAGACACTTCTCAATCGTTTGACTTGTTGCAGCTTATAGTGATCTGAGTTTTTGCAGGGCTTACTGGCCTAGGCTGCTACAGTTCTTACTAACCTTAGATCTTACAGTCCTTAGTTCCATGACATGCTGCAGCTTATAGTAACCTGAGTTGTTACAATGCTTACTAATATGAGTTTTACACTTTTCACTTATCTACTCTCTTAAAGTCTAAGCGACCTGACTATTGTTTCAGCTTTCATTAACCTAGCGTGTTTAATTTCCTAGTAACCTAACTTATTACAGATTTTAGTAACCGGACTTGTTGCAGCTTTTTATTAACCTGACTAGTTTTAGTACTTTGTAACATGATTTGTTAATTTCTGACTAGCCTAACTGGTTAAAGTTCTTAGTCACCTAACTTGTTTAGCTTAGTAACCTAAAGTGTTTGAATGTTCTCGTGACTTTTTGACATATTATTTATTCTCAATTCATTTCGTAAACTGAAAATTATACATTTTACAACTCAATGCTGGTTCGACAGCGCTAGCGAACACAATGAGTCATTACTAAAAGATTATTTGTTCTTATATTATTTGACCGTCTATACTGCATGGTTTATGAAGCCAAAGCTTTTCTTTGCATCAATGAAACTGGCTAACTCAGTCCGGCATGCTGACGCCGTCTCTGTCAACCGATTGAAAGTATGTGCACTGTGATCAATTCACTGCTACTGAAACGAGGTACAGTCGCCGCGAGAGTTAATAGATCCACGCGAGCGCGCGTTTTTTTTTCTGAGGGGCGCTTGACTGGTGGCTTGCGATAAAACTAGAGATGACGTCGGGGCGAGTCCATGCGGAGTGGACGGGGGAAGCCGTCTCAATTCAAGGGATCCGTTGTTATCATCGGCCTGCAGGGGGGTGAGCGTAATTCGAATGAAAAGGGGGGATGATACTGCAGAAGTCAAGATCGCCGAGCACGAATGAGATGGCTGCTTGGAAACAGAGAAGGAAACGTTTCCTTCTCTCTTTCCAAGTAGCCATCTCATTCGTGCTCGGCGATCTTGACTTCTGCAGAATCATCCCCCCTTTTCATTCGAATTACGCTCATCCCCCACAGGCCAATGATAACAACGGTTCCCTTGAATTGAGACGGCTTCCCCCGTCCACTCCGCATGGACTCGCTCCGACGTCATCTCTAGTTTTATCGCAAGCCACCAGTCAAGCGCCCCTCAGAAAAAAAAAAAAAAAAAAAAAAAACGCGCGCTCGCGTGGAGTTATCAACTCCCGCGGCGACTGTACCTTCATTTCTTATTCATGAAACAATTTATTTCCAAGAAAGGCACGTTTGTTCATTGTCGGCCTGATTGATTTGGCGGAGGAAGAGGAACAAGCTTTTTGGCACAAAGTAATAGGGAGGTATAGATAAGTTTGCGTCAAAGCAAGGCAGAGCCACTGGCGTCGATGCCATTGAACGCTAGTCATTGCATCACTGGGACTATTCGTGTCTACTTAACCCGAACTGTTTTTGAGGCGCTGCAACTTA
The DNA here is from genome assembly GCA_013358835.2 of Ixodes persulcatus. NCBI lineage: Eukaryota > Metazoa > Arthropoda > Arachnida > Ixodida > Ixodidae > Ixodes > Ixodes persulcatus. Next base: position 56,211 of record JABSTQ010011248.1, read on the forward strand.
CAAGGATTGTGTCGAACTTGAGCTCCACTGGAAGACAGGTCACGAACTAAAGTCTTCCATTCTGCGCATTTTTGGCTTGCGTATGTCACTGCGCTTTGTCGGCTGCCACATATCTGTGCATGACAAAAATAACATAAAAGTGATGCTTCTTCACAAAAAGTATAAAAGTATAAACACATCTGCAATGTCTATTTAAATATCTATGTTTTTGCAGTATTCGAAGGGGAGCTGGATAGGCGAGTAGAGTAGAACGTTTTGTAGGAGGTCATACAACGCCTTCAAGAAGACGAATGAAACTAAGAAAAAAGTAAAGCAAGAATATACATTGAACTGTTGTAAGTAACATTTCTTTTTTGTTTGCGAATGTATTAACCGTGAACTTACGTTTGAGTCATCGCAGAGTCTCACTCGGAATGGACTTCCTTCGCACGTGTGAACAGTATTCCGCGGTTTGGGGCTGTCACAGCGCCTTTGGTCTCGACGGAAGCCCTTGGCATTGAGGATGCAACCCGAGTGGCAGGAATCTTCGAACCAGTGGCCCCAGCCACCAGGCACCGGCTTTAGCACATCCTGAGATCCGGCCACACACCGGCCACTGCGGCACCACTACAGGAAAACAATTCGAAGTCTCCGATTTATCGACGTTCGAATCTTTGAGGACTCAAAAGAAAAAAAAAACGAATAAAGTGTAAGTCGAATCATATTGGTCGGCTTGCTAGAACAGCGTCTCTGCTGAAACTGAGTGAAAGAAAGCACTGCAAAGACTGGGGCGCGCGAGCGTCTTGAGATGTTGTTTTAGTGTCGCTGAGCTTGTGCGCTGGCTTTGGTTAGTGCTTTCTCTCACCTAGTGTCAGCTGAGACGTTGTTTCTAACAAGCCGGCCCTGGAGGTATTTTTTTTTTATTCATCGCCCCAGACCTAGCAACTGAACTTACTGAGCGTCGATTTAGTAGACCACATAAACTGAATTCCAGCCGTTGTCATGTTTAGCCAAGATGCAATTAAATGGCTGGATTACTTTGTTGAGTTCAAGTGTCAGGGATTACACATTCCAGTGCTATGGTGAAAAAACTAATACACAGTCGTTTTTTTTACTCGCGTTGTGCCCTCCTCAGTTTTTGTTTTCTAGCGAAAGTAAAAATGAGCGTTTTGTGGAGTTTATTTTGATAAAACAATGACCTAGCTGCAACAGTTATCGGCCTAGCATTCCTATGCTTGCATTTATTTTATTCTTAAGCAAAACTACAACATTAGTGACCTTGAATTTATTTCTTTGCATAAGTTACCTTAGCTAAAACAATAGACTTTTTTTTTTCTTCAGCGCACCATCCATGTTTGTTTACTAGTTCAAGAGGTGAAATAGATACTTTAGTGTATTGACTAGACGAACCGCTAGAAGATGGCGCCACCTCACCATCGTATGACCTCCGCGCCCGAGCCAGTGCGCGGCACGACGGTCACTAAGAGGAACGAACGGCAGCCATCAGAGCCGACACCACCCCGGCCTCTGATATTGGTAATAAAATAAAATTATGCTCAAAAACAAAAACAAAAAAAATCACAACAACCGGTGACGAGGATGGGATGGCCTCAAAACCTCCCATACGAGTCACCACAACCGTTCTGGAACAGGCTTGACGAGACTAGCACACATCGGAATCTTCTGTACTGGGGGACCCGATTGCTGGTGCTACATCCTGCTCGCCAGCACATCTTGGACCTCCTCCCTGAAACTCACCAAGGCAAAAGGCATGTCAAGGTCTTTGGTGCGGTGGCCGAGGATAGACACTGAAATAGTGCTCTGCTCTCGACAATATTCACAGCGCCTTCAGAATTCCTTAACGCCGCCAAGGGTGGCACCGGTACCCTGGCCTGAGCCAATGAAGTGCTGGGAACGTCTGCCTCTCGACTGTGCGGGACCATTTGAGGAATAGATTCTTCCGGTATTTGTAGATGCCAAGTCAAATGGCTCGAAATTGGCATTGTAGCAAGTGCCAAATTTGAAAGAACTGTAGAACACCTGTAGATGGTAAGCGTGTTGGTTTCTAATTTACGATAAGGAAAGAGGGACATTGAAGACAAACAGACAAGACAGGCTATACGTAACATCTTCGCGAGGTTCAGACGCCCAAGGTGGATTAGAATTGCCATTGGAACTCCATTTACTGTTGAACCCTTCCAAGACTCCATCCAGGGAAATGGGATCAGGCACCTCCAGACTGGTACTTTTCGTATAGCATCGAATGGCTTAACGGAACAAGCTATTAGCACAATAAAGGACGACTTCGAAAAAAAAAAAAAAAACAGAAGGAAGATTCCTTAAATTCGACTTGCCCAATGGTCGCTCGTGTACCCTAGAGCACCCTGCCCTCGCCAATCGTCAAAAGAGCTGGAGTTCGTGACGGCTTGAAGCTGAGCTAGTTGGTTCATGCTTGTTAAAGTGCCAGCTGAACGTTTTAAGGACACACACACAGAGACGAACAGCGGTTTGTCTGCCTTTTTTGTTCGTCTCTGTGTGTGTGTCCTTAAAACGTTCAGCTGGCACTTTAACAAGCTGGAGTTCCTCGCGCCAGAATTATCGTAAAGCTTGTTTTGATCAATTATTAATTTTACCTTCTTTTCCTTTCTTTTCTTCTTCCTTTTCCCCCTTTTTTCAGGGGTTAATTTCCATAATTGTCCTATCATTTTATTTTGGTATTTTAAAATTTTTGAGCAATTTGGTTTTATTTTAGATTTGAGCATTTTTGTTGTTCTTTATTTTTGTTTAAATTTCATTTTTTTTCTTTCAATTCTTTGAAGTTCACAATCGTAGCGTCATGGGCATCTCATAAATGTTAATAGCTCGTTGAAATAACTGTGTGTGTCTGTGTTCGTCCTTCACGTGTTTTATTCTTTTTGTACATTCTGTAGTTTTCAACGCGCTCTGCTACGTGTACCGTACCCTGTCCAAACGGGATGTCTCGATGAAAGCAAGACTGGACCTCTGCATTCCCAGGAGGGGTGAAGAAGCAATCCCGGAGCAGGCGCCAAAAAAATTCGAGCAACGACCCAAAATAAAGGCAAATTAACTGCGCTACAAGAAGAGTGACATGGATGCAGTTCAATATTTCGGTAAAGGGCGTCTCTTAGAGCAGCCAAAAGTCAATTTTAGGGCAGCAAAAATAACTTTTCTAGCATAAGCGCATATTCAATTTTATTTAGACCAATGCAGACATTATGTTAAGGTTAATGTGTCGGCCTGTCCAATTAAAAGGCGATGCCTACATTGCCTTCACACTTACGTGCAACCCTTTGTTAGCATCGATTGCAAAACAGGAGTGAGTCCATCAAACCCGAAACTAGGGTTTAGTTGCGTGGAGTAGCACCAGATAGGGTGACAAAAAGGTGTGTGATGAAGGGCAGCACGAACTGCTGTGAATGGTTATCTTAGGTTGTGAATCCCACTGAAATAATACAATAAATTGAGCACATAAATTAATGTCTCCTTCATGGTCTAAAGGTTGTCATAAAATTGTAATTTATAATTCAAATTAAAACCAATGCCCTTGTAATTTGATTATGAATGTCCATTAAATTTTATGTCAAGAGCTTTATAACAAAAACGGCGTGTGAACGAAACTTAAAAACAATCCTGCCAAACTCATTAAGGTTCTTCCCAAGCTTCCATCCACTGCTCCTGCCAATTTAGTTATAATTTGCTCACATCTATATAAAAGTGACAGAAACCAATGAGAGTGCGTAGATAAATAAACATACAAAAAGTGCATGCAAATGTTTATGTAATACCGAAGTATCCTTGCTAAATTTCGAATCGGAAAAAAGGCACCGCCAGGATATCGCAGTCTATTGTGTCGCGTCTCGCTCTGGAGGAGTGCTTTCCCCTTAGCACGGGAGTGCACTGCGGCGAAGCAAGACGCAAAATCGCGATGCCTACTCTGTTATTGCAATTAATGCAAAGGCGCAGGCGAGCTGGACAGAATAAACGATAATAATCCATTCTCCAGGGATTATTATCGTTAATGCCTACTCCACGGTTTTCGCTTCTCTGCAGTTCACCAGTGAATGGTGAAGCAGGATGTAGCAGGGTAAGCACTATGGCGCAGTTTGGCGCTAATGACGCATCAATCACATCACTGTGACTGGGTGATATCGAAGACACCTGCGATACATCCAATGTCAACTCCGCAACGAATCACAAGGCGTCACGACGACCAGGTAAGCGGAACCAGGGCTGCACAACGGTCAAATTAAGGACTGTGAAAACTGCAAGGGCAGCGGTAAGAATATGCACACAAAACTGTTCGTAAGCCCGGAAGATTTATGTAATCTTGAATAAGAAGGGAGGAGTGTAATGTATTGCCTGCACTAATGTCTAGGAAATGGCGCCACCTGACCATCACGTGACCGCAGCGCCTAAGCCTGTGTGCGGCTAAACGGACTCCAAAGGGAGACGAACCATGACAGACGGCACCGTGCCGGCCGATTACGTTGTTAATTAAATAAAGTTATGTTTAAAGACAAAAATACAACAGATACGTAATCCTTTTTGTTTCATATTCGTGGCCCCATGAAACGAGCCCCCCGTCCTATTGAATCTCAGAGATTGTCCCCAGCAAGTATAGAGGAAGCTGCCTCGCTTTCGGCATAAGCCGCTGCCTTTTAAGCAGCCTCGACTTTCACAAACATAAAAAGTACTACATAGAGGGTGGTTTTTTTTTTTAAAGCTTTACAGGTATGTTTAAAAAAAGCCGGGAAAGCTACACTTATGCTGTTTGTGCAGATGAGTAATACGGCCAGGGGGACATAGTATGTGGGGCTAATCGTAACGATCAGTCTGCTAAATAAGTAACATTTGTTGATTAACTTTTAATTGAGTGAACATAGACATATGGGTTCAATTAGAAACATGATGAGAGTCATACAAAACCATACTAAATAAACAATGCTTAGAAATACTTTGAGCGCGTGGGAAGTGTTGTAGTGCGCTAAAGGTACCCCTCGTGCAGCAGGTACAAGGATGAGGCTATGATAACAGACGGAAAAATCGCGCGGGCGACTTATCGCACCGGTATAGTTTCGCTCCTGCTACACAAGTGGTAAATTTAGCGCATTACTGCGCTCCTCATTCACTCAAAGTTTTTTCTGAAAAGACTGATTTGTTTTTTTTTTATGACGCTCAGCAAGTTTCTAATTGGAGCCATATGTTTATTTTAAGTAATTAAAATTGTAATTAACGAATTTGACTTAATTAGCCGACTGATCCTTACGATTAGCTCCCTATACTGTGTCCCCTTTGGCATATAACTCACCAGCACAAACTGTATAAGTGTAGCTTTCACGGCTTTTTTTTTTAACAAATCTGTATATGTTAAAAAAAAAAAAAAAACACCTGTATATTGCAAGAAGCAAAATTAAGAAGGCAAAATGGTTAGGAAACGACATAATCTAAAGTGGATTTAGATTATGAGGTGCATATATCTTTTGTTGTGCCCTTATCACAATGAAAACGGAAATACGCAGCCTCAAAGTTTACAAAAAAGAAAAAAAAAAAAGAAACAGGTTCTCACGTTGTGATTTCCACAAAACGTTCCTTCCAACGCTGGACCGGCCTTGTAGAAACCTTGGCGATTCGGGGTCTTGCAAATAACTTGCTCACAAACGTACTGAAATAATAATGAAAAAAAAAGCACGGTAAGTTATCGAATAATGCTGAAACTATATGTTTTCGTTGGGCAGGTGAGTAAATGCTATTAATTCTAGGTCTGTACTTTCCCATTTAAGCAACTGATTCGAATCTTTCTAACTGCATACCGTCAACAAAAAAATTGAAAGCGCTAACACATTCAATAATACAGCCGCGCTTCTCACGTGCTAGCAACAAATTGATGAGTTTGTACGGGTAGCAACTGCACAAGACAGACACCAATGCCTTCTTTTTCCTAAGCTTGTGGTATGATTCTTCAGGTAAGTAGCAAGGTTTAGAACTGTACTAGGTGTTTACGCAACCGCTTCGTACATCAAATTTAGATTCGTACAAAACGCGTTCTACCAAACATTATGTAACCAAAATGTGTAGAAACAACCTAAAACACTTTAGGATTTCAGCAGATACCAATATTCGAGCTTCCTAATAGTAAAGAGTTTTACTTAAACTAGTTTTAAATAGACAGTATTCCACAAGAAAATGGACTCGCTTCCTACATCAAGTCTAAACTTTGAAATTAAGTAGACACAAGAGCGACTTCCCGGTGTCTTTCAGCCGAATAGACAGATATGCAATGTAGATGCCGATCGAGATATCTAGACCAACATGTACGCTGAGTAAAATAACCCGTGAGCCCATTGATCACTGAATGTAAATTTAGCTGGCGTACCAAATATAGAACACCTTTTGCAAAAAACAAAAAAAAAAACATCTGCAAAAATGTAGTTTTTTTTGTGTGTGCAGACATCATTGCACATGGCTTACAGATATGAGTGAAGCGTTGAAGAGTTCTGCGTCGGAATCCCTGAGGAATATCTTGCACTGTTCGTGGGAATCCCATTCTTGCCCCGGTAGGTTAGTCAGGGCCTGATGGTCGGGAAAGTTTTGAACGCCGTCTGGCTTGTCGGACAAGCAGGTTCGGTCACTGTAAACGGGGGAAGCGGGTCTTCGACACTAACACCTAGCTCCAGAAGACTTCACAAAGGGCGACATCACAACAAGATATCCTATTGAAAGATTTCTCCTTCGAGACAACTGACCCCATCTTGTGGACGACATGAGCACTGCAAGACGACCACGATGTTTCTCCTTTAGTTCCCCGACTTGGAGACATGATGAAGCCGTTGGACGAACAGTCGTTGTTAGGCCAACCGTCATGAAGCATGCCCAAGCTTAAAAGAAAAAAGATCAGAAAAAGAACACATGGTGTTGCAATACCTAAAACAACAATGAAAAACGCAATCATTACAGATGAACCAATTTTTTTTGTATTCCTGTTTCGTATTTAACTAAGCTATGACATATAAGCTATGACATACTGGTTCAGAAAAGGTGTGTGCCTCACTCCCGGTGCAAGAATCTTTTCATCGCCGAATCATCCGGTCGGAATCGAATGCGGAAGTACGGCGGTATTTCACGATATGGGGCACCGAAGATACATACCAATTGAGCGGGTCACCCTGTCGCGTAATCTGGCAAAGAGTAAACGACTCGAACACGATCTCGATGACTACATAATGCACAATGGTAAAAAGCAGAGGGATTTGCGTACTTGTGGCCTATTTCATGAGCTGCCACGTAAGCGGACGTCCACCCCGCGGACGGGTAGGGTTTTCCGGCGTCACTCGTCGTACCCAGTTCCGTGATGACACAGTTGTGGTCGCGGTAGCACACCCCACCCACGGGTGCTAATCCTGCGACAGCGAAGACACGTCACGTCTTTTAGAGCGCAGCTCTTAGGCGCCCGTTTCCGGCTTGAGCGGCGTCGACGTACGCGGGGAACATTTTCCGCTAAACTTAGCGGGTAACTTTTCCCGATAAATTTAGCGGAGAATGTTTTCCGCTAAATTTAGCGGGGAATTTTTTACGCTAAGTTTAGCGAAAATTTTCCCCTAAATGGGAGGCGAGCAGGAATGGAGGAGGGGCATAGCCTCCTCTCCGTACCTTCCCCTCCTCCTCCTCAAGAGCTGCGCTCTAATTCGGTGTTACAGGGGATTGTAAACGTCTTTCATTTTTTATAGTCAGCGACAGCTTAAGAAATCTAGGGAGTGGCTTAACACGTCCACGCCTCTTGCTTCGTAATTGACGTCCTTTTTGCGTTCACATCGGCTAACGCCGGCATCTGATTGGCTGCGGAGTGATAATGAGATTCTTGGAAATCTTAAGCTGCCGGCAACCATAGATGCAATCTGCCGTAGGAATGGACCCTTTCCAGAAATTGTGAAATGATGCATAGATTATGGGCAGGCGCCAATTCGTTGGTCTCAGTTTTTACGGCGTATAGACCGTTATTGGTTCCGAGTTCGCGCCGAGCACTGACGCAGCATTCGTGTGGAACGCGTTTCGATCCGAGTACGCTCCGAATGCTGACGAAGCGCTCGTTATGCGAGCTCACAGTGCATGACCAAATAATAGTGGTCGCACATAATCTATGCGTCAGTTCGAAAGTTCGAAAAAAGGTTTATTACACTTCGGCAAAACGAAGAGATATGCAAGATTATAAATATAGGTACGAACCCATAGTCACAACATTCTTGCGTCCTCCTTCAATGGCGAAAAAGTTCAATCTGAAAAGGAACATGGTAAATACCGGGAAACAAAGAAGTAGTTATGTAAATATATTCGGGGCGGATTTTTATACACATTTTGTAAACTGGCAGACTTTTTTATTATTATTGGGGAGCTATATAGCTTTTGTAATGAGTGCTTATTGGTAACGCAGGGAAGTATCGAGAAATTCGCGAGTTGGCATCCGACACATATATTTTATTTATTTGAAGATACTGTCGGCCATCTATTGAAGGCCGTCAGTAGCTTTTTGTTAAATGTATTTTTTTGAAAATTGTTTGGACTCTCCAGTAACTGTGGCGTTGTGCAACAAGCACTTTTCATATGTTAACAAAACAAGGAAGCAATGTCACTATGCTTCGTTCCTGCTTAAGTCGAGACGCAGCCGACGCTACGAGCTAATCGGACCAATCATGCACCGTCAAAAGCGCGAGTCATTGCGTCTTTTCTGTTTATGATTGGCTCAGCGATAGTAGAACACGTACAGAAACATGACGAACGCCATGATGGTGCGCCTTTTACGCTGTCTGCTCGGTTCCATCAGCTCGTAGCGTCGGCGGCGTCTGGACTTAAGGCGAAACGAAGTATAAGATAACATTTCGAAAACAGCAAAGTTCACGAAAAGAAAGAAGAAGAGTATGCATTAACCTCTCTTCTTTTATTTCTGGTCAGAGACGAGTACTTTCGATCGCTTGTAGTACTTACCCGGACAAATAAAGGGCCGTGTCCCAGTGCCTCGGATGAGAGTCATCTCCAGGGTTTCTTTTAGACTGGTACTTGCAGAACGACGACAACAACAGGTCCCGGTTTCCGTTATAGTGTGGAAGATCTGCCTGGAATGCCAAATTGATGTATTTTATTATTACATACCTCCCCAGGTAGCCAGCAGCGGAGGCCTTAGCGAGCTTTTTTTTTTTAATGTAGGCTGAACCTTACTGCGTAAAAGCGAGAATATTAACAGTTAAACTGGTTTTCTTTAGCTTATTCGGCAAACAAGTCGTATAAGTAATTAAAAACAAAACAGCGCAAAGACGAGGACAAGGTAGAAGGTGACCAACAGGACACAGCGCTGACACTCAATTGAATATTTATTTGTGCTAGCATTCAAAAGTTGGGTGCTATGGATGCTAACATAAATAAATCTTCAGTTGAGAGTCTGCGTTGTGTCCTGCCGGTTACCATTTACTTTGTCCTCGTCTTTGCGCTGTTTCGATTTCAATGTTGTCTGCATACCAACTATGCCAAAGTTCTACGTTAATCAAGTCGCATACGATGGACAGAGGATAGAGACTGCAAGATGTTTGCGATGGGCCTTTCCAGATAATGGAATACCACAACCACCAGAACGGCTTCTGCTGGGACTAGCAATCATTTTTAATTTGAAAGGCTTGACTGTCCCATAAAGCGAGCCGGCGACATCAGCCGCGCCAAACGACAGATTAATTCCCGCAGCCACGATCTGAGGCATCCCAGCTTTGAAACCACGCAGGAAGCCACGTAAACCGGCAGGGATACGAAGCCTCCTTGCGTCAGTTTCAATTAGTGCCACCCCATGGCGCTGCGTGCCCGCGCCGGAGCAGCAACGGCCGGGGTGCCGAGAGGATCAGAAGCGGCCGCGGCGCGAAGAACGACGTTCATGCTTTCGCATTCACAACTCATAAGAAGTGCTTAGGAGTAACTCGAGCCCTTTTTTTTTTTCTCGCAAGTGACCACTAAAAACAGAGCTTTGGGATTGAGTTATAGTGTTTCTATTGGGGAGGAGATCCAACCATCGCGCCTCTAGCCGCAAAGTTGAGAACTAAACGCAAAGGGAAACAACAACAGTGATTATTTGTTCGTGCTTCCGACGCAGCACTCGGCTGACGTAGCCTAACGCTGCGCCAGCGTTTAGATGGGGCTCGGGTTCACTCGCTGAAGGATTGATTGGGCACGAGTTTCGTGCAAAACGCTGGCGTCGCTCTCGTATCCAATCTGTGCCCCGTGCTCGCTCGAGGAAGATGACGTTAAGAATCCAGTCGATGGGCCTCGTGTTGGGTAAGCACCGAGCTCGATGAAAAACAAGCTAGGCAACGCGGTCCCGCACTTCGAACTATACCCTCCAATAGTTATCAGGAAAAGACGAATACGGCGTTACCGTAACGCACGTCCTCACCGGTTGTTTTTCCAGAAGCTCCAGATGGACCAGCGAGATGTGAACTTTCTCCTGGAGCGAGGGCTGAAGATAGATGGCTTGTACCTGGAAAGCGATGACGCCGCGTTCTTGACGACCGTAAATCATCTCCCGAATCAAACGCGTAGTGATAATGTACCTCGCGGCTTTGATGTCTCTTGATGCGCAACAAAAGAGAGTAGCGGGAAAGGAAGTAATATTGTCATTGGCGTCAAAGTTCGAGCGAACGAACGCTTCCGAGTTTAAGTTGACAGGGGAACGTTCCTTATTTGTTTTGGGCGCCGTTACATTTTTATTACCCTGAAGTCACTCCCGTTAGAGTGCGGCCGACTGCGGTATACGATCGCTTATGCGAGGCTTACGGCGAGGTGGTTGCTGTGGAAACTGTGGTCCGAGGAACGCGTCGTAGTGGACCGCAAAGAGTCGTAACGCGGGCGATCGTACCGAAACGCAAATTTTTGTAACAGCCTATGAGTATCGTAAACATTGTCAAGTCAAATAAAACACTACGAAAATATGGTTGAACAAAGTGGCTACAAACACGAAAACTTTCCAAGTAATAACGGTAGAAGAGACGGCTTTCTATCCAAATATCGTCGTTAAGCCAGGTGAAGCAACTGCGATTTAGTTCTTTACGTACTCATGTCAGGTGATTGAAAGCTCCAGAGATGTCACTAGTTCGAAGCTACATTAATAAGACAGGCTAGTTCGTATGGTTTGTGATGTCGACTCAAATAATTAGGAACGAAGAAAACGAGGACACCGAAAGTTTAAAGTTTTCCATCGTCTTCGTTTAGTTTTATTTGTGAGGTCTGTGTTGGCAGCACATTTTCGAACTAGGCAAAAAGCATTGGAATTTTTTAAATTTATTTCGAATACCCTTAGGAATATTACTAACACCTTTATGCGAACAAACGTTTTCGCTTGATTTTCCTTTGTCTTCCTCACGAGCCACAAAATTAAATATTTAATCGAGCGGTCGAATGAGTGAACCTCACAGCACAGTTTTTTTTTTTTTTTTTCGCTTGGAAAGGTTCATTTCTGAAGTTTTATAAAATTCATTTAAAAATATTATCAGAGTGCGATCACGTGCACTAGAAAGTTTCTAGAGAGATAGCAGCTCACGCGTGGGACAACCCTCACGAATTAATTACTGTAAATAGTCTGATCGTTGAAATATTTTTAACCGGTAAACACTAATCTCCCCCTGCAGGCAGGAAAGTGAGATTACTTGAACAAAAATGCAAGGCCTGAATAAGTTGGGAAAGATTAGAAAAAACACAACCCCAAGAACTGCGGTAAGCAAAGAGCGACCCATACACGAAAAGCTTCAAACACAGCTGAATTTTATTTGACTTGAAAAGAAAATGCTTAAATAGGAAATGCAAAAAAAAAAAAAAAAAACACAAAAACACCATAGACAAAAAAAAGAAGACAATTACCCTCTTTTCACAACAGTACGGGCAGTATTACTGCAGTTGGAACTTCACTTCGAACACGAAAACACTTTTCAAGTGAAATAAAATTCAGCTGATTTTGAAACTTTGGTGTATGTGTCGTCCTTTGCTTACCTGCAGTCTCGGGGTTGAGTTATGCCTGAACCTACTTGGTTGATGTATCCTAATATGAAGTCCGTCAGCTTAGCTTCGCCGCCGAGGAAGCCGACGAAGTTGCCGTACGCCTTTTCGTCCACGAAGATGGCGAGTTCAAGGAACTTGGTTCTGGACGAAGGTCGCCTCTGGGGAAAGTCCTCGGTGGCGGAAGAAGGCCCAAGTTCCACAACAGGATGACCTCGCTTGTCGGGGCTTCCGGCGGAACTCTTGTTTTGTTGTTGTCGTCTGGAATACGAGCAATGTTTTCGAGGAATGGTAGTAGGGAGGGTGGTATGAGTGTTTTGGTGGGAAAACCGTCCACCTTTACAAGCAGCTGCGCTTCCAAAACTAGCCCGGCCAGCATGGGGAGAAAATAACTTGTTTTCTACCCGAGAAATTAAAAAAAAAAAACATTAAGTTTAGCAATGCATAAATCACATAGACAAAACAAAAAGCAGCTGTTTGATAGTTTACGGGGACGCTTTTTGCTGGAGCGTTAAGGGCAAAGACTTATAGCGCTAAATTTAATAGTTTGGTCTAAGGAAAATTGACGACTCCCTTGCTGGGGGGAAAGACTGAGAGTGATGTCTTTATTTATTTTTTTATTTTTTGCCCGATCCCCCAAAGGTAAATCTGGCGGCATCCCACACCAGCTAGACTTACTTAAACATGCAGAGGAGAAGGAAAATTGACTTAGAAGGGCGAGGGGAGGAATCGTATCATCGTATTTTCTTTTTATTCTAGGCTAGGTGGCGCGAACTTCCGCCCGTCTTAAAAGCTAAAGCCGTTAGCATTCATTCATTCATCAATCCATCCATCTATGAAGAGATGGACACATTCTGTGCCGTATACCATAGTGAGAGCGAGACGCGAGAACACGTGGTTTTAAATTGCACGGGGCTTCGTCCTGACCTCCCTGAAAGGGCGACGGATTTGGTGGGAGCTGCTGGTAAGGATGAAAGATAAAAAAGTTACATTAAAATAATAAGAATAATGAAGAAGGTCTAAACAAGTCTGCTAATACAGAAAATTGGCGGGAAAGAGATGGTGGGGTAGAACATACGAGACGCCGTCAGAATGCAAGCCGAATGTAACAATGTTGATCACGAGTGTACATCATGAAGTTGATGACGATGACACGAAACTCGTCATTGGCACGCACCTGTCGGGGTGAGGGTACCTCTGAGGCCTCGGTGTTCGCCGACGGTCCGGGTGTTGATAGCGGAAAGTGCGAGGTGGATTCACGCGGTTCCTTTGCCCGAACCGACGTTTATCCGACGGTAACGACGTCCCACGTTCTGTAAAGTACCGACAATACGTTTGTGATTAAAATCTGATAAGACACCACCGAGTTGAAGTTTGAACCTGCAACATACCGAAGGACCTCGCACGAAGTGATAGGATATAAAGTGGCGAATCCAAAGCACCTTATCACTTCGCGGCCAATCAGGCTGCTGCATTAAATACTAAGAACTCAGAAGAACGAATTACGAAGCAAGAAAAGTAGAGATGATAACCCAGACCCCGCAAATGTTACGCTGTCGGTGGCTCTAACCGTTGGACCTTTGCGAAATTCCGAAACTCTATCATTCTTTCACGATCTCTAGGGGTTCTAACGGCCTAATAAACACCAAGATTAAATGATAAGAATGGCGAAAAACAAATTGCAAAGCGTTGACACGAATCCGACCAAAGCGAATTTAATCGTAAGGGGACCAATCAAACGCACCCGATACTCCTCCCTCTTCCTCTTGTGTCCAATCACTGGAGTCAGGTCTCAATTCCACGCGCTGCGGTCCCTTTCACGTAAAGTCAGCTAGCGACAATAAGTTCCACCACCTTTTGTGTTCAATGCCAGAAATAGGTTTTCTTTGGATACATACTCATTCGCGAAGGCTGCTCCACCTGTTGCTTCCCCCGCGCCCAACCATTTTTTGATTCCCAATACAGGTACGAAGACACGTGAACGTACATTTATACGCACAATAGAAAACAAAAATAATAGTAAAGATACAGGCAGACATCTAGGTATCTAACTGCTGCGGCAATTCCAGCAGAACAACAGCCAACAATGCCAAGCAGGCCGGCACAGTCGTAAATGTCTCCCCATAACGAGTGATATTGACGGACCTCCTCGGGCTACTCGTGGGTCGTATATCGCCCAAGTCCCGTCAGGATCCCACTCTTCAAGGCCAATGTCAGGAAGAGTTCGCCGTACCCCTTCCAACCTTCCGGTTTCTTGATGCACTGCCAGCCGTGGCGGACGTGCCAGGTATCGAGCGTTTCCTCGTTAACGGAACCCGGCTCTCTTCCTGCCTCTACGACTCCTCGCGCCAAGAGTCTCGAAACCGCCGGCACAGGTAAATAGTAAGACGCGTAGAGTTTTACGAAGCATAAGAATGCTTTATAGCCGGTGACAATTTAAGAAATGCAGGGAGCGACTTATGTCCACGCTTCATGCTTCGAGGTTCGTTCTCTGCAATTCTTAACGACCGATGCCGGAATCCCGTGCGCTGCGGAGTGATACAAGGCCGGGAGCTTTAAAATAACGCGCGCAAAAGCTACGCGTGCGCGAACAAATAGCGTCGTCGCAGCTGCGCATGCGCCGAGCCCAAAAAACCGCGTTCTGGGTTGGCGTATGACGATGATGCGATTTCTTTTGCGTATACGCAAATCTTTTGCGTATGCTACTCTAAAACTCGCTAACACGATGCAAAAGACTCGCCGATCCCGGCTTTTTAAATAAAAAAAAAAATATTGTTAGTGATTGCAGGTAAAGCGGGAATGTGAAGCTAAAACTCCACGCATTCTCGCGCGTTTTTTTTTTCTTTTGTTTTGTTTTGTTGTCTAATGCTCGATCATCATTTTTCTTATCACGTTCATGGTGATCACGAAACTTGTTGTACCCAGTCACCTCGGATTTTCCGACGGCGAAATGTCTGCGTACGAACCGTTAGAATCTCGCCCAAGCTTCACGAAATATTAAGGAGGTACGTAGGGGGAAAAGTGATACATTCGCTGCACGGTTGGAAACTCCGGTGTGGAATCAATCAATCCCCAGTCTCTCCTCAGATACGGTATGCGTTCTGTAGGTTTTGCACCACAATATGGAACACGCGGAGCGAAATCTCGAGCTGCAGAACCCAAAAGTCTCGGATTCAATTCCCATCTCTGCCCGTTTCGATTCGGACGAGCATCGTATACCGGCTTGCGATCCTTTGTCGCCACTACTGGGCGATGCACGTTAAAGGCCGACGACCAGACTTGAGATTCTGCAAGGCAGATGATTCTCCTCACCAGGGGGGGGGGGGGGAACGAAACAGGCAACGGTGGACAAGGTAGAAGGGGGGAGAGAAGGAAGGGAGGGAAAAGTGGAAAGCGCGAACTGGTCGTCGGTCTTGAAGGACCGACCCCCGCAGGCTACCAGGGGTACTCTGCACCGATTAAATTTCTCATTTGCAGCAGATGCACACGACCCCCATCGGGACTCACTAACCAAAACAAACACGCAACACCATTACTCATTACCCCCGAATTGAAAGTACTCTGTCCAACGCGGATCTAGAATAGACGACGGCCTCACCCTGACGACGCGCCAATTCAGGAAAGAAAATGGTCGGTCTGGGAACGCACGAAGCGGGCCAAGAAACGAAGGGACGTGCGGAAGGACGTTCACATTAGCGGTGTAATGGGGAGGCAACGATAAAGGACAATGGCAGGAATGAGCAGCGGCGGAAAGGGAGGCTGCCATTGGACACGCCGCTATGCTGCCGGCGTCAAAACTATACGCGAGACCTCGAAGAGCATCCACGCGTGCTCCGAGCCGCAACGGGCCAGCGACGCCGACAGGGAATGTCACGCGACTCGCACCCGCGACTTTCCACGCGGCCGATGACGTAACGCGGGTCGATGAGGTAACGGGAGAAAAGCGAGAGCAAAGTAGAGTCGCGCAAAGGTTAAGAAACGGAGGGAGTGACTTATCGTGATCGGGCTCTTTGCGTTGTCAATTGGAAAACAAACCGGCGGATCAAATTTATGCGTAATAAATGCCGGGTGTCCCAAATAGCGGCCAGGCTCTTTATATCGAACGCGAAATTCGGTTTCTTAACCTATCGGGCTACGATTTCGTGCGGCGTTGCCCACAGATGATGCACTTTGTTTTGTAAAATTTGCAAAGAGCGAACTTACCTGAAAAAAAAGCAAAAAAGAAAGAAAAATATTGAACTCCTATGGAAACGCAGCGAAGCCACCGGTTTTCAAACAAAAGGGAGCCCTACTGTTTGAAGACTGGTAACTTCGCTGCAGTTCCATAAAAGTTAAGCTTTTTTTTTTTTTTTTACTTTTTCCTCAGGTAAATACGCTCTTTGCAAGTTTTGCAAAAAAAAAAAAAAAAAAAAAGCACCATCTGCGGGCAACGCTGCACAAAATCGTAGCGCGATAGGTTAAGAAACCGAATTTCGCGGCCGATCTTTTAAGAGCCTGGCCGCTATTTGGAACACCCGGTTACAGAGCGTTTATTTTTAAGATTTACATATCTGTTTAAAAATAACAGCCTCTAAAGCAAAACGAATGCAGTTTGTGGAGGTGAGTCATACGGTAAGGGGGACCTAATATAGGGGAGAAATCGTCCCGATATTTAACTGAAATTTCTTATTTTCTTTTTTAATTATTGAAAATAAACGTACGGTTCCATTAAAAACTTGCCGAGTGTCATCGAAGAACACTAGATCAGTATTTTTTTTTTTTTTTAGAAATACTTGGAGTGCGTGGTGAAGCTCAGTAGTGCGCTAAAGTTAGCACTCGTTCAACAGGTATACAAGGCTGGCGGCGAGAAAAAGCGGGCAGAAAAACCGCGCGGGAGGGTTATCGTCCGGGTAGCCTGGGCTTGCTCCAGCGGCACGAGTGGGAACTTCAGCTCTCCACCCTGCTTCCTATCCGGTACAAGTATTTCTACAATTGACTGAATTAGAAAATTTCGACGACGCTGAGCAAGTTCCTAATTGGAATTATATCTTTATTTTCGCTAATTCATTCGAGTTATTTAGTCGACTCATCGTGACGATAAACCCCCTATTATGTCCCTTTGGGCCTAAACTCAACCGCAATAACCATATTAGTGTAGCTTTTACGGCCTATTTTTTAAACAATTTGGTAAAAGAATGCACAGAACAAAACCTTTAGAATACAAATTGGAGTCGTTGGATGCGGTATATCAATTGAGATCGGAGGCGAAACCAACAGCAATACGCCTAAAAGCGTCACAACAAACTATATAAAAAAAATAAACAGGGCACAGAAGGGCGAAGCAATCACCTCACCTTGTCCAATGTGGTTGTACAAATGCAGCTTGTGATTCCAGGCTGGAAAAATCACGTGAGGTACGTCCTCGGACTGAAGTCCTCTCCCGGGATCCACCCGGCCTTTTTGCATCAGAGGGCCGAAGCCTCGCCGGCAGAGGCTTCACCTGAAGCACCTCTTCAGCGAGCAGGATGACGCCAGACTGCGCAACGGTTGCCGCGGTTAGGGCGACTGCCCCAAAGTACGAGAACTCCCACGCTCTTTTTTCCCCACCAAAGACCCATCCACGCGGGAGCGTTTCCTGACGTTTTCTCGCGTTACGTTTAAGTCACCGGAAAAATCGGTTCCTCGAACAGAGGTCTCGGTGACTCTCGAAGTAAACCTACGATAGCTTTCGTGTCATAACGGAACGTAAGGTTTCGATAGAGCCGACCGAGCAGCGTACAATGAATGCGCCGTGATTGTGCTATTTGTTTTGTGTGCGGGATTAGTTCATTCAATTATAATTAGATCCAAAGTGTCGTAGCGCCGGCTACGTTTGCACTTAGTGCGAAACAAAAGTTTAGCTTAGATATCAAGTATGCGTGACATGTCACGTTTCTCAAAGAAGCTGAAAGAAAATTGAACTAGATTACAAATGACCACCAACCCGACGAACGATATAATTAAAGTCGCAACTGCTTTGAAAGGCAACTCTATTTACTCATCTATTCGCTGGATACGAAGACTAGTGTATCTTTGCATCGTAAAATATAGTGCGAACGTAAAATTTCACCATTTCGAAACACACACAACAGAACTGAAAGCGCACTAAACATCTAATAAACTAATATCAAGTATCATTTGAGCATTTTTAGCAAGAATGTCTTCGTGCGCAATCATTTCGTTAGAGCAAAAGTAAGAATTCTTTTTTTTTTAATTTGATCTTTTTTTTTGCAGTATTAATAAATAAATAAACATTTTAGGAACACGTCATTAATATATTCTTTAACTCTCGCTAGAATTGTATGAGATACAAACGCGAACGTCCGCTCTGGCACACCAGCTAGCTAAATAGTTGGCTAGCAATAATTTTAATCCGATAATAAAACTGGGATTACTTACGATACCGCCAGCAACGTCGCATTCACTGAACGCGGCGACCACGCTCCCGTTGACACCAATATAATGGCAGTTCCTCGCAGCCCTCCGAATGGGAATGGCGCGACCTCTGCTGGTCTTGCGAACAATCTGAAGAAAATTCTCGATTAGCCCAAACAACTATTTGGAATAATAATGCGATTAATGCGAAGGTGCGGGTGAGCTGGACAAGAACGACGATAATAATCCCTTGAGAAGGGACATAAAGGGAACAAAGGACCAACACAATTCTCATCTAGTACGTTGTGTTTGTATACGTTGTCCCCCTTGTTCATCTTCTCTAGGGATGATTATCGGTATTTATTTAACTATTTAATGTCTTTTTTGATGGCACAGCTATCGAAGGGCTTGTTCCTGCAGTGTAAGTGTAAAAAAAAAAATGATGGTTTCAACTCAAATGAAAACAGTGATAAATGAAGGTCGAGTCGAAGAAACTGAACAGATCAAGAGCTGTTTTTGCTCGAGGGGCACCACGTTCTAACCCCAGTGTGGACTATGATGATGGTTTCAATACCTTCTCAGATGCTATCCAGATTTATATTATATTTCAAAATTATGAAATATTTATTGTATAGAAAGATTTCGCGCCTTTGAAGGCGTAAGGTGAGCACGGTTTAAATACAGTCATTTTTTTTTTTCACAGGTTTTTTTTTTCATGTCGAGAAGCATCTGCTATTGAAAACCAAGTGCATGCACTAGAAAATTAAAACAACAAAATCATTCGAACAAATATAAAGGGGCCATGAAACGAATCTTGGGCTAGGATAAATGAATTTAAATTGGGATTTTACTAATAGCATATCGTTTAGTGGACCAAAAGAAAAAAGGTAGAAATTAAAAAACAAAGTATGATTTTCGGTACGAAACTTTGAAAACACAACGGACTATTTCGTACCTCCTACCCTTCAAAAGCACTCCACTTTTTCACTGTGATACACCCAAGGTACCCAAAGGACGACACCCGGCCCCAACGCACTTCACATGACACCCGACTTCACTATAGTCCCTTCACCCCTAAGCTGACAGTGCGGTGGGAGCTACGCACTTGCCCGACCAATCAGCCGCCTCCCTTTCATCATCTGACCCCATTTCCTGAGCGTGGCTACGCGCGAGGGAGCGTGATCCCGTGGCAAAATATAAAAATGTGGCTGGCCCAACGAGAACGTAGCTAACGCAGCACTGTCAGCTTAGGGGTGAACGGGGTGGGGAAAGCAACTTTTGTCCGAAGTTTGAGCGACGGACTAATCTTCTAGGGGGAGGATGGCGATGTCTGGGTACAGAAACCAGGGTCCGAGTAAGAGGGGAGTTCCTCCTCTCCCTCTTCTTGAACTGTTCGGTACGTGACGCGGTTTGTGTGTTGAGGAGGAAAACAAAGAGGGAAAACAGTAAAAAAATTGCTTGTTGCCCTTTTAAGAGAGAACATGGTGGTCTGAATAACAGATAGAGAAAAAGAATAACATCGAATGTAATTTTGGACGCGTCAATGGCGTGGTGTAATGCGCTAGTCAAAAATGGGCGGCATGACGAATGTGTAGTGCAATAGGATCCAATAAGACGTAGAAGTATGTCTACTTACACTCATATTTCGCACGAGGAGGGCGTGGTTTTTTTGTAGATTCATCTCTAAATTACGGCCCATGACTTGCGCGTAGTATAGAACGCTTTCGGGACTCCTGCCTCGCCGACCGAGCAAAGGGGACAGCGTGGACCTTGGACGCAACGATCTCTTGAGCCGAACTTTGACCACCTCGTACGATGGAACTGCAAAAAAATTAAAAAAATATATAAATAAAAAAAGGTAAATTAGGAGGGAGTCGAAGAGTTTAACGTTCTAGTTTGTACAGACGGTAGGAATGCTAGATTGATTTGACTGATCACTTTCCAAGATGATAGAGGGAAGTCACATTTCAGGTGACACGGCTTTGAAAGAGCGAAGAGTTAAAACCTAAAGGTTTTCTATGGCGGTTGTCCTTCAAATGTGCCGCTTATAATTAGCATACAAACAAAAAAAAATCCTTAAAACAGTAATAACAAAAAATTACATGACAGCGTCTAGGGGCTACAAATACTTGTAATCAATTAATCTATTCTATACTGTCCAATTAGTGCATGAATGAAAAAAAAACCTAAACTTGTAAAAATTCACATTGCATCCTGCTTAAAAGATCTGGCAAAAAAAAAAAAAAAAGTAGAAGACCAGCGACCTCGTTCACGCTAGGCATCATAGCTCTTTGTCTAGTTTAAGGAAGCATGGGGGAAACGAAATGGTTTGGGACCACAGTGTGTTTGCGTCTTCGTCCACAAAATCGGCGGTTTCACTAGCAAAAAAAAAAAAAAGAAAAGATATTCACGCTTTGTTTCGCGGGATAGTATTGTCTGGCATGTATTCAATAAAAAAATGCGATCCATATAAAGAAAAAGCACGTGAAGAAAGGAGAAAACAAGAAAGTGCCGCAATATATGTATTTTTCACTTTTGTAAAGAGCAGGACAACCGCCGATGCTGATCTTATAGAAGGTTGCAAAGTCAATTCTTAAACCCACGTGCTTATATCGAGTGTCTTAAAGAAAACGGTTTCCTTAAACTCAATCAATTATCAAAAGGAAAAAAACAAACAAACAAGCAAACAGAATTATTTTACCTTCGGTGTGCGATCCGACCTCAAAAATCTGCACGAGTTCCCGCTGGCTCAGTTCCGTGTGAATCTGGTTTCGTGGAAAACAAGAAGCATAGCCATCGATACAATCTTTCCTTCCGACATAAAAGAAAACAAAATAAAACATCGAACTCTGCCCGCTATCTCCATACTCCTTCGTCCATTTATTTGCGGCGCCTTTGGCTCGTTTGGTGAGGCTACAACGACGACGACGACGAACTTGAAATAAGAGAGGCCCGCGGGCCGCATCGCGATAAAAAAGTCTGGTCCGGCTTCCTGAACACCATCCATCACATTGCTTTCGTTTCCGTGTCACCCGCGTCGCCGTCGTCGCACTCCTGCGTGACAACCCGGTCGCCGCGGCGACGAGCCAGGAGCGAAAAAGCTGCCTTGAATCTAATTTCAGATGCGTCGGTCGTAGGTCGTTGACGCCTCACTTTCGTGGACTAGAGAGCCCCCGATTTGAGAGAGGGGGGAACTCAAACCACGGAGAGTGTTTGCAATTTAATGGCGGACTCCTACGCCGTGCTTTCTGAGCGCTCTTCCAGTGCAAGCAAGATTGGTATAAACAAAGCGACGAACGGAGTGAAATAATACTTTTCACAAAGATGCCTTTGGGTGGTACGTTTATCGTACTCAAATTTCACGAGTATGGGTCTCGGGGAGAAAAACGGAAGCTTAAAAAAATCCGGTATTGTTCTTTGTGCAGGGTGGAAAACGGCCAAAACCGTCTTTGCGCAGGGCCAAAACGGCCAAAACAACACAATGTTAACACCCTTTCAGGCACGTATCCAGGGGGGAGGCCTATGGGGCCCGGGCCCCCCCCCCCCGAAATCTTTCATTTTGCTGGGACCTCCTTTCCCCTCTCCCCCTCATACAGCATTTTGTCATGGGCGGGCCCCCCCGAAACAAAATCCTGGCTACGTGCCTGCACCCTGTACATAGGAAGGCCGTGTAGTGTGCCGAATTTGCAGTGTCACCTACAGAGGCAAAGTGCGGGGCACTGATTGGATACGAGCGCCGTGTCGGCGTTCGGCTGAGACTCGTTTCCAATCGTCGAGGGCTCTAGTATCAGCCGAAAGCTGACGCAGCCTTCGTGTCCAATTTGTGATGGCCCGCGCTTTGTCTCTTTAGGCGACAGCGCATATTCAGCACTAACAGCCTTCTAAATTTTACTCCGTTTCACGTCGAATCCGACAGCTGACGTCGCTACGGTCCCACGGAGTCAATCACGTAGTTTCAAAAAGTGCATCGTCATGGCGTTCATCGTTTTCGCGCTTGTCATCACCGGTCCAACTTAAAGTGAAACGGAGTGACGATGGATGGATGAGCACTTTGAATCGGGCGGTAACTTGCGCCACCTAGCCAGTTTTTTTTTCTTCCCATTTATTTAGCAAAGAGTTATACATCTAGATACCCTTTTCTTTGCAAACTAATATTTGACGTCACAGAAAAAAAAAAAGAATGAACAAAGCCCACCTTAACACCGCTGCTTGAAGCGCCGCAGAAACATTTAAGCACCATACCTCCAGGTGAATGCCAAAAGAACCAAAATGCGCGAAATCTGTTCAAAATGTTCTAATCATTCTTGTAAAACAACTTGTCGTCTCCGGGGCGTTAAATCGTCAGCCGAAGGCCCTCGCCAAATCTCACACTTCGTTGTCCGTGTCGCATTTATGCTTTCTAGCACTCGTGACATAAGCAAGCTCGACAGGCTTGCAAAGACGGAGCGACCCCCCCCCCCCCCCCCCCCCCCCTCTCGATCTGGACGAGCATCGTACCGGCACGCGTTCGTGTAATCACTGCTGCGTGGTGTGCGTTCAAGACCCCAGGTTGGCGGTTCTACTCCACTGGATAAATTTCTTATCTACAGCCGGGAAACCGGTCATTCGTTGAGTGGTACTAGCATCAAGGCCGACTAAACATACAAGCAACATAATTTTTTTTTGTAGACGATCGACGCCTTCGTCTTTTTTCCGCAGCCTGTATCGCAAGTAC
This sequence comes from Ixodes persulcatus, assembly GCA_013358835.2. Lineage (NCBI taxonomy): Eukaryota > Metazoa > Arthropoda > Arachnida > Ixodida > Ixodidae > Ixodes > Ixodes persulcatus. Next base: position 79,336 of record JABSTQ010011248.1, read on the forward strand.
GGCCTATAAACCATTTGATCCCGAATGAGGAGTTGGAAACACTCTGAAATCAAGGCACACTATTCTATACGTGCCAGTGGAGCTCTACGAAACGCCCCAGCTGCAGAAAAACCCGCGCAGCGGGTTTAACTAATAAGGCGACACGCATCCTAAAATGGTTTCTCGAGATCGACCATGGTTGTCTACCGAGGAAGCTAAACTGGAATTATGTACCGGAACGCGGGCGATTTTTTTTTTTTTTTTACAGGTGTATGCAGCACTGAATGGGAGTCGAATATGGACATATGTTTTGACTTTCGATATTTGGTTTTACTGGCTTGCGGGGCTTGAAGCTGCAGCCTTAAGCCCCAAAGCACGTAAGTTGATGGATAGTGTCGCTTGGGTATATAAGATCGAGTTTGTGGAAAATCAGAGTTTAGGAAAAGTCGCCTCTATATTCACTGACATGATGAGAACGACAAGGAGGTCTTTCCGTTTTCCCCAAAAGGATGTCCTCCATGTTGTCCCGGTTCCAGCGAGAGGTTTCTAGTTTCGACAATGGTTTGGTGTCTCGTGAGCTATGAGCGTGCATGTGGGGCCTACGTACGGAGGAAGGCAACGGGAGCCTACTGGAAGCCGGGCATCTAAAAAAACAATCCTGCCAAGCTAAAAAAATAAAAAAGAGGGGTGATTACGTTTATTAATAAATGAAAAGCAGCGAAAGATCCTCGGGAACACCCGTGCTTGTTGTGTAGTGGTTATCACATCCGCCTAACACGCGGAAGGTCCCAGGTTCGATCCCTGGCAGGCACAGTCCTTTTTTTTTTTTTCTCGGTACGCATGAAAGATCCAACTCGACTGTTTCTGATTTTTCTTGTTATGAAGTGAGACAATAACAAGTAATGATCGCTCCTTACTTATTTCTAATTTGCTTGTAGTTTTTTTTTTTTTTTTGCGTTGGTCATTATACCTTGCAATGGTAGATAACTTTTCAAATAAGTGTCCTGAAACTAAAGACACTTAGAAACGTGTAATGAAAAAGTTATATTTTAACTTCGTTCCAGGTAAATTCAAGTTCGCGAGCAAAGTAGATGTTCTCAATGTACTGACACCTTCTGTGAATGGAACCTTATTTCCAGTGCACCATAACGTTTTACGTCAGATACAACATTCTTTTACAGTGCATTTAGAAGAAAACCTCAATGTGTCATCCTCGAGTGAACATGGATTATGAATTGGTGCTGTATGCAAACTTTCAATCATTTCAAACCCCCCCAAAAAAGCATTATCACAATTTCTTATTAAAAAGCGTAAAGGTGGTTGGATTAGTGCACAATAAAAATACAGACTTTGGAACATCGCGAGGTCATTCATTTCAAGAATTACTGCTATAAATGACATGATGTACGAGGGGCGTTCATAAAGTTCGTATTATTGTCACGAAGGAATCGAGATTCAGCAAAGAAACTCGAGTAGGAGTTGAGACTTTCTCTACATATTCGCTACCAAAAGTTACCCACTTTTTCTAGCGATGCACCACATGCCGGAGGCCATTGTTATAGAACGCCTCGTTTTGAGTGTTCAGGAATAGCTCCACTTCAGCAATCACTTTGTCGCCGTCCTTGAAATGCTTTCCTCTTATTTGGCCACACTGGAAGCGTCTCCGCCATTTAACCAAAGTGTCAAAACTGGGGCGTTGTCCCCGAACAACGCTCCCAGATTGGAATGAACATTCTTGGCATTGCTTCCCTTCAAATGGAGAAAACGGATCACTGCATGTGCTTGGTACCGATGGGCGGTGCCATTTTTGTTTCGACTCCCTAGCGGCGTCCCGAGCTACTATATGGTGGGCTGCAATAACTTGGTTGGAGCTTGTCCGGTTGAATCCAGCTGGCTACTCACAGGCGATCACCTTGCCTCCTCGAGAGAACGACGACGAAGACGGTGGGGTGTTTTGATTGCGTTTCCACAGCGAAATATATATGAGCAGTTTAATGTAGTCTATGCAGGTAAGCTCTCGGCGTTTGATAGCTCCATCTTGAGTGGTGGTATGTAGACGTTTTCATACCTTTCACATACCATGGGGCTTGCAGTGATAACCTAATTGGACCACATGCACCGGGAATTAAAATCGGTCCTCTTGTCGTAGACGAGATGGTCGTGAGCTTAAACGTGACGTTGAGTGTGATACGAATCTCTCGCGATTCAAGCTCGCAATCGACTGACTTCATAAATAAGGATTCTTGGGGAAAATGCGAAGCTCGATAACATTGCAGCCACACTCGCGCTGCAGCATCTTGTGCTCATGGCACACTTTCTGCTATTGCTCCTATGCTTTTTAAGCGACCGAGCTAATAGCATGCAAGTTTATACTGTGCGGAAACAAGAGGGACGCGCGCTCATGTTAATGCCTGTTTTGTTCCATTTTTTTTTTTTTCAATTCTTTGTGCGGATAATACGAACTTTATTAAACGCCCCTCGTACTTGTATAAGTGCGGTTTATTTTGCAGGTACATACAAAGAGGGCTGTATGAAAAATTAAAAGGCACATGAAGCAACATCCATATTATGCGTAACAATGCTTGTTCACGTACCATTGGGTGTGCTGTGACGGAGGTGAGCAATATTTCTAGGAGCAGTAATAAGCAGCAGCATTTGAAGGGCTCTTGCATTCTTGTAAGATTCTGCCCCTTCATTATTAGCTGCCGTTCTCAACCCAGTGGAGAAGAGGGAAAAGGATGCTTCTGGTGACTATACCTACCGACAAAGAGATTAACATTTTGCTTGTACAATATAAATTGTTCAAATGTAATGGAATAATTTGTATAGAACTCACATGATAAGTAACTGCTGCATCACCATTGTAGCGCACAGTAGTAATATCGAGACGATTCTCATTCATTGTGAAATTAACAGTATTTTGGAGCTTCAGCTAATCGTTAGTAGAGGTTATACACCATTTGGAGCATTCAGTTCAGTGCATTGCAATAAATTGAACGTGTACGTTTCTGGAAAATAATTTTGTTTTGGTGAAAAATTCCCGTCTCTTTTCTTCCCCATCTTTTTGTGAAAAAGCCCCCCCCCCCCCCCCCCAAACACACACACACATTAGGGGGGGAGGACTTAATAATGTTATCGAATTTAACGTAAATGATAACCATGAATTCATCATGCTGACACCATTTTTTCTCATCTATCCTCTAAACCCGCTTCTCCAATAAAAGTATATGCATTCTTCATGAAAATAAAAAAAGAGTAATAGTTTATTTATACTGAAAAATAAAAAAATATAGAAGTAACAACAGCAAAGACACGTCGTTGATAAAACACCATAGCGACAGCGAGTGTATCACAAATTGGAGCAGACTCTACCATGCAACAGAAACAATATCGGAAACACAAATCATGCGACTCGGACAACTTTCGCAAATAGAATACAATAATAAAAGATGAACTTACCGGACAAACCGCGAAATAATCCTGAGAGACACTCATGGCCAGAATCATGACCACACTGATACTCCTCCGTTCTTCCACTCGAAGATCATCCGCAATATAAAAGAAAAATAACAAAATCCTCCGTTGCAGATGGAGAACCCGCCTGAAACAGAGGCGATGGGAAGAATACAATCCTTTCTCTTGGCTAGCCTCCTCTTCCCCTATTTGTCTTCGGCTAGTTCGAATCCGAACGGAGCTTGCCGCCACTCCTGAGACCAGCGGACGCTCAAGAGCCACTGGAGAGTACGTCGAGCCGTCTCCATTGGCAACTTCGCAAAAACGAGCGACGACGGGCTTGGCTCGGCTCAACTTGGCTAGGCTGAATGACCCCGATTTGGCCGAGGTCGCCACTACTGAGGTCCCCCTCTCCCGCACCGACCTCCTCCTCCTCCTTCTTCCGGTAGGGGCTTTCCCTTTCTCACAGCATCCCGATCTTATACCTTGAACCGGCGGCGTCGTTCTGTGTGCCCTGGTTCGCCATCCTGCCGTGCCCCCGCACCTATACCGCGGGCGGCCAACGGACTTGATATTCCTGTGTCGCCGATGTGGACAGAGGCGTGGCGCGAACCATCCCTCGACGGAGCGATGCCGGTTTCGGTTTCTTGCAGCGCGGCAGGCTGGTTACCTTCGGGAAAGGGGCTGGGGAGAGAGGGGGGCGCAAAAGAGATGATACAGAAAAGGCGAGATGAATGTGACAGGTCCGGGCAGTGCTGCTGGTTTGTGCATTGGTGCTTAATATTACGGCCAATCGGATGAGTCGTAAGCAGTTCTTATTTGCGCGATTGTATCGAAAATGTATTGCCATTACCTTCAAGTTGTTTTAAAATTACTTATTCATACTTGTTATTATTCATCTTGTGGTACCTGGACCAGGCATCGAAACCCTTGTACCACTAGCCGAATTCAAATTTAGTTCGTGAAAAAAGTTTCCTCATTATATTAATCCCTTACTAATGATCTATTGCGTGGCTAAAGGAACGCATACCTATACTTTCGTTAAGACCAGACTCAATGAAATTTTAAGCAGATAGTCAACTAACGGCACTATTAACACCTATTCATGCCAGACTGGGAAAAAAGTCATGGTTGTAGTTGTATGAAATTAAAGCTCAAGCATAAATTGGAAAATTAAAAAAAAAAAGAATTATCTAAACTAATTGCAGCTCAATTACGCCGGCACTCGTAACTCCATGTAGCCCTTCGCTACATGGAGCCTCTTAGCTACATCAGCTCGTGCAGTTTTTGTTATAAAAACGCTATTATTACTGTACACTTTTTGAAGAACTTCGAAAAAACACCGCGATACCTGTCTAGAGCTGCGGGGCTTCGAATTCGTTATATTATGTTGCAGATTCGTGAAGCAAAGTAGTACTCCTACGTTTATCGAAGTAAATTTTTTTCCGCGTGGTTCTAAGTACCATTTGAGCCTACTTGTAATTTCATCCGGTACTTGTTAATTCTTGATCGTCCACGGCGATTCTAGTTTAAAGACCACAGTGCACGGCACAACTGCGTCAACAGGGTGTCGAGAGTAGGGTACGAGCAACCCTGGAGCCATCTCCTGTTCCTGAACCGGGGGTGTGAACCAGGAGGGTGTTCCATAAACTGTTGACGATGTCGCTGTTCGACGCAGACCATCTGGAGGACTCAGACAGTTGCCCTCCCCTTGTCATCTGCTTTCTGAATTTAAAATCTTCTTTCTAAACGTAATAATGTTATAATAAATCAACGTAATGCAGTATACGCTATAGCACGGATCTTCTTTATAAAAAGGAGTTCGTTAGAGAGGTAACATTCCCCGCCAATGGGCCCTCCAGACATCGACCCAGCCGGCGTGCATAAAACGAGTTCCTCCCAGTAGGATCTTCGAGCGAATACTACCAGAGAGACCAGGCAGGAGGAATTCAATAGGCAAAGGGGTAAGGATTGCTTTTGGAAAGAAGGTACAAAAAAATAGAAAGAGAAAGTCGCCTAAGCCGACCAGTTCTGAAGAGAGTCGTTGGCACACGGCGCGAGTACAGTGCACCGGTTAGTTCTCACCGTTGTCAGTGAACCGGGGCAATAATTAGTGCCGCTCTACTGAGACACTGCCCCCGGCAGTAAGGTGGGGGCTTGAAAGGACGCCGCGAGATATTAATCGCCTCGTTGAAATGGGGTGACGTCACGACTGACCTTGATGGGCAAAGATGAGCAGACCCCCGAAACTTGGGGTCGTGATTCACGAAAGTGATTAGAGAAAACAAGGGGAGATAAGCCCCTTCACGAGTGGGGGTGAATTGGTCCCAAAGTAGGGTTCATTACGTATTAGGAATGTTGTTGTTGTTTCTTTATAGTAGTGAGTGCATGGGGCCTTTGAAATGGGGGGGTTGTCCGGTGCCTATTCTGGAAGCGTTATACAGTCACGTCTGGTTGATTCGGTCCCCGTTAATACGAATACCCGGCTATCTAGACATGTTCGGGGACGAACTGAAAAAAAAAAAATACATGTAATTTGGTCTCCTTATTGTAGACAACTCACATTATGTACATTTTTGTTTTTTTCGGTATCGGAGCTTTTCATATTAAGGAGACATCACTGTAATGTAATCAGCTACGCTCCAAGGAATCCTTACGTGTACGCTTCCACGTAGAGTACGAAGAGGGTCAATAACAGCACTTGCTTGACCCTTACATGGCCTCGGTGATGCACGCAAGTCGAGGATATAGCGTGCGAAACACGATATTATGAAATTTATATATATATTTTTTTATTTTCTGTTGGTGTACTCTTCCAAAAGACAATAATCTTATAAAAGACCTAGTGGGATTCATGATTGCTCCATATTTAGAGTGCGGTAAAGTTTTCTAGAAATCCGTACCATCTTAAATCAAACTGGCACGAGCAATTGACTGCAAGGGCTGGCGGTGGGCATCAATGCCGCGAAGCACGCGCGCTGTGATATCGTATTTCTTTGTTTGAATTCACATTGACCGTGGCAGTTTCAAAGTGCCTCAAGTCGTTTTTTAGGCTTATGTTAATTCTCGTGTTCTCATAACATCTGGGGGTTTCGGGTCGTTCTGAGCTTCTCCTGCGCTTTTGTTCCGTCGTAAAAATTTGGTACATGTCCTTAATAGTACGCATTGACACCTACATAATAAGTTTCACGTATGGGGACGCAACCTTCTCTACCACCCTCCCCTTTCCTAAGTTGAAACTTTAGGTGGCTTTTATGACTGCCTTCTTGCCGATAAAATGGCTACATCGTACGAAATGTAATTAACGCTGCGCGAATGTTGCGCATCTAAACTGCGCATGGCTTGCGTACATGTTGAGCATTTAACATTCCTCATTGTCGAACAATCTATCACAAAAATAATACGTGGAGAAGTGGAACAAGAGGGACAAAGGGCAAACACAAATCTCCAACACAGCTAAGTGACCGGTGCGCAACCGAAAAAATTCACCTGGTCCGGGTATCGAACCCGGGACCTCTCATTTCCAGTGGAGCGCTCTACCAACTAAGCTAACCAAGGGTTAGACGTCAGTAGAACGAACAGGTTTTATCAGCTGCCACCAGTCTCTTACCAACAAGGGCAAAAGGCTTGCATTTTAAGGTTATGATTATAATGCAATTATATGCAAAGGATGCGTTTAATTGCATTATAATCTATCACGTGTAATATCGTAATACCTGCGCTTCGGCAAGTTTGCGAAGTATTGAGTTCGCAAGCACGCAGTCGTCATTTTTACGATCCAGCTTCATAAGGAAATAAACAGCACTGCCACAAATGCTCGTTACGTGACTCGCTGGAGCACAACGTTCTTACTCCACTAAAAGGGTGACGAATACATCAAAACGTATCTACAACTGAAAGGGGGACGACGCCACCTAGCGAACAGGACGCGAACGAACAAAACAGAAAGCTTTGGATCCATTTACACGTTCAACGAAAAGTGTCAAAACCTGGCGGTCAAAGTGGCACACGGAGGTTGGACTTGTGAATATGCGATGCAGCGGCCTCCATTGTAGACGTAGCGTAAGCGCGGACCCCGCATCCGTTCGGTGTTGCAAATAGCCCGTTTTAGCGACGTAACCCTTTAGCTGTCACGTAACCCTACTCCAGTTCGCCGCAAGGTCGGGTCAGGACGTGCGTTTGAGCGAAAGGGCGAAGAGCAACCAAGCGTGGTATAGTAACACGGGTCACGTCTATAGCTTGCCAGGCATCCAGGTCTGGGGCATTCTTTGCTTTGTTTGTTTAGAAACAGCGGCCGGGTGTCTTTTTGCCGACGAATTCGAACCAACGGATTTGGTCCGAGGTTACTGAACGTCAAGAACGCGATTTCAACCTATGACCGCGTTGACAAGAACGAACAAAAAGAGAAAACAGTTGCTGCAGTTTCAGAGGTCAAAAAGGCTTCAGTCGGGTTTGCAACAGTATTGATGAAACCTTCAATGGAACCACGCGGCTGATCGTTATGAACATGTTTCTTCAGAATCAAAGACACGTAAGTTTTAATTGTAACTAACATGGCACAATTTAACATAAATACCGGGAAGGGCAGACAAGTACAGGGGCACGAAAACATATATGGCTAACGCCAGTCCCGTCTTCGTGTCCATGTCCTTATCTGTACCTCACGTTCACTGTTTAATCATGCTTAACCACGTAGCCCAGCTCAGAATTTCAATGTGTTACATTAGTAATTGACTCCTGTGTAATGCGGAGCGGAAGCGAGAGGTTACGAAAAAAAATTGCTTTGAATCAAATGCTACATAAACTTGAAGTACATTTTGGGATCTGTGGTAGAGTTTGCCCAATGTAATGTTAACTTTCCTTGAAGTTTTTAATCTAGCTGTTAACTTGCACATAAGATATGTTATAAGTAATACAATGTTTTAAATTTTCATGAAGTGTAAAATCTAACACTCGGCGCGTCAATTACGTCCAGCAGGGCGTAATTGACGTCTCACTCAATAGCTGTTATTTTTCGTATGTTCAGTTCGTCTAGTAGTTTCATGCCTATTTGTGTGTACTGTGGCGTACTGTTCTATACTGTGGCAACAAGTGATATCAGTAAGTACTTTTTGTTATCACTGTAAGTGAAATGGTAAAAAAATGGTGCACCAGCTACAAGCTGGGTACGAGCACCTCGTAAAATGATGTCGGTGTTTTTTTTCTTTTGTTCATTTTTTTTCCAGGTCATAAGTTCCTTTGTTACTAAATATTTATGTATAGGGTAGTCTTATTGCATTAAAATAGCGTGATTTTCTGTATACGCAACTTTCTTAGTGTAGTATAACTGCAGACCATGGAGCCTTGAAGCCGAAACCATTAAGACAGTAGTGGTAATATAAATTTCTTTATTTTATTTAACCCGTAGCGCCTAAAGGGCCTTATTGCAGAAAAATAAGACAGGTACAAATATACAAATGCACACCAATATACGTACACATATTCTTACACATATTCAAACATTAATAGACGGGTCTATATCAAGGAAAACAAAAATATAAATGTTTGTCCGCAGTACGCCAGCTAAGCTCAAGTGCACGTCGTGATATGGCTGGAGGTTCGCAGTGAGCTTCAGCTTCGTGTTACCTTAATTATCTTCATTAAGAATAATAAAACTCAATCAAATTATATTTAATGTGTCAAAGAGCAGCGGAGCATGTACACAACCGAAAACAGGATTGCGTACGAAATGTTTGAATCAAATATTTTAAGTCGTGACGCACCAGTAAGCGGAGTTTTTATTTTGTAAACCTAGCTATCTTAAACTTCTCCGTTGATTTCAGCGTTGACACACCAGCTCAAGGAATCACCATAATATTCATAGTGTCCCCCGTCCTTCCCCCCCCCCCCTCCCGCAGAAAAAAAAAAGTAAACAATTTTAAAATAAATAATTGTGTGTCACCGAAATGTCCCACATTAGCAGACCACAAAGCAAGGCGTCTTCTTCAAGCAAGCCCGAGTAAGGCGCGCATAAAAATAACAAAGTCAGTTTTGAGATGTTAGGAACCGCCCTGAATAGGCGACAACTTCCATGGCCTGCCTTTTTCTTTTTGTTGTGGCAGACATTCTAACGATCTGTGTTGGTGATGTCTGTGTCTATGCGTGTGCGTGTCAGAATGAGTAGAAGGTGTGTATTTTTCTGTAAACACTCTTTCGTTTAACTGCGCACGGAGGTGCGCCTTTCTCGCTCTCTTTTTTCTCGTTCTTTGGGTTTTGGACACGCGCTTTTTTATATTTAGGTTTCGTACGTACGTTCCCGTTTGTATACAAACGAGTTTGGGTGATGATGATCGTGTGTAAACAGACGCAAGCCGCCCTTTTTTTTTTTTTTCGACGCCTCATAGTTCCAGTTTTGGCAACGCAGTCGGCATATGCAAAAGCCAGGAAGTGTCAAGGGTAGCGAGATAGACACTCTTTTTCTTTCAATTTTTATCACTTCTCCAAATTTTCTTTTAGGCATTATGTAATCGCCGGACGGGTTATTAGGGCTTCAACAAAGTGTCTCGCATGACCCGCATTTTGAGCTTACACGCCTTGGCTACTTTTGCACCAATCACAGCCGCGTGCGGGTGACATTTATTGTTGAAACCTAATGTGCAGACAACTAAGGTCTGACTTCGCCTATGAGGGTTCTTTATTTACTTTTTATTAAAATCAAGTTTGAACGGGCGTTGTTGCCGTTCAAACTTAGCAGTATCGTGCGGTGACACGACTGCGACCTAGAGAGAACTGCCGAACGTAACTAGTTTTGAAATAAAATAGCCACTTAAAAGGAATGCACAGAGGCAATACAGTGCGTGATTTTTTTAAATTTATTCGTGCTCAAAGCTCATTCGGGTATTGCCACGCATATTAAGAAGATGTCGTAGTTTGTTTACTTTTCCTATATTTATTATGTTATGCGCGCCTGGGAAAATAAGCTGAATGTGATTTTCTGAAAAGTGATCAAGGGCACATAATATTTTATCTTCAAGTGTAAACTGAAGATGAACTTTAGCGTCGACTATAAGGGGTCATGAAATTACACCGGGTTTAACTTTTAGGCTTTATTTACCATCCTCCCGACACAAGTGGAACATTATTAAGCTCACGGTTAACAGTCAGGGTCAGAATATTAATTTGCGCCGCGTAAATGTAGGAATCCAAAAAGACTGTTTCCCCTTCTCGCCTCCTCAGAACTTGCTGACATTAGTCGCGGTAATCTCTACTGCGTCGGCCCAATGCGACTAATCTCTGCTATATTCTTAAAAAAAGCCCATGCGTCTACTTACCCGCACAACACCCGGAGAGTCGATCACTGAAACTTACGGAGGCAGCTCGGCGAATCACGATGCCGAAACATATGTTTCGGCATCGTGATTCTCTGAGTGTTGTGCCGGAAAGTAGACACACGGGATTTTTTTTAGAGTGTACGTCGGCCCAATGCGACTAATAGATCAAATACGAGCGCTGCCTTAGTGCCAGGGTTGGGCTGAACCAACGTTACTAAAACCCTCAGTTGGAAAACTCGCCCTTGAAACCTGGGCCGCCGGCGTCCACCGAGACCGAGCTAAATACGATAATAGCACCACCCTTTAGCGACGAGTTGAAACCTGAAAGTTGCTTTACGTAGCTACTGCGAGATGGCCCTGCGAGATGGCGCCACCGGCGCTTGCCAGACTCGACGTGCAGCCGTGCAGTTCCCGGAGTGGACGCTGCGGGAGAAATGGCGGCGTTGCGATCGCCATTAGCTCGGTTCTCGAGTACGGATTGGAGCCACTTTTTTAAAGCAGGCTCTATGGCAGTTTCCAAACTGAGTGGTTCTAGTAACGTTCGGCTGAACCAATAAATATGAAGCGCAAGTTCGTCTGCTTCTTGCGCAGGGGTTGCGTTGACGTCGGAACACCGAGCTCTGATTGGCTCCGATTGGAAGGATAGTGGGTAGACCTCAAGGCAGCCAGCATTGAAGTCTACTTATTATCCTTCCAATCAGAGCCAACCAGAGATCGGCGTTCTGACGCCACCGCAACCACCAGCGCGAGAAGCAGACGAATGTGCGCTCTACATAGTCCCTATCATCGCTTCGGATCCAATGAGATTGCACCATTGGCCTGTAATAAACCAAAAGAACGAGTCACGAAGCGTGTTTATAACAGGTCACGCCCTGCTTTTCTGAAGCGCTCTGACAAAACAATCAATAGCCCGGTGGACACGAGGGTTCAGGCGCTTGTCCAATCATTAAAGTGAGAAAACTCGCCTAGCATTGTCAATGTCCGGGTGCACAGCACGTACTCTCTGCAGTGCCAACCCCAGGGCAGCAATATTTGCTGAGTCAGTCTCCCGAATGTTCGACGCTCGAACATTCTAGGCCGGGTGTTCGAGACACCGAGTGGGATGAGGAGCCCAACGTGGCCTTGCTGACTCAATCTCGCACCCTCGCGCTATAGCCGGCTGTCACGCCGACCGCCGACGCTCGCTGCCGCTTTCTCCACGGTCAATCTTTCTTTTGTTTCTGGCTCAAATTAGCTGATCAAACCCTTTATTTTCGGTTTTACGCTGGTCTAGCTCCAAGTGGCTCAAGAGGTGGGGCCCATGTGAGGCCCACGTTGGCAATGGGAGCTCGGGCAGCCCCTGCGTAACCCATGTTGGTTCCACATGGGCGCAGCGTGGGCATCGGCTGCCCACTCAGTGCTGCGTTGGGACCCACCTCGGATACTATGCGAGGGCAAAGTTTGGCACAGCGTGGGCATGCCCAACTTGGGCTGCCCATGCAATACCCTCGCGGGTCTCACCTTGGCTACGTGAGGGGACGCGAAATTTGGGCTGCCCGTGGAATACCAACGTGGGTCCCACTTCGGCTCTGCGGGGGCCGAGTGAGCGCAGATGTGGGCTTCAGGGAGGTAAAGTATGGGCATGTCCAACTTCAGCTGCCTGTGCAATACCTTCATGAGTCCCACCTCGGCAATGCGGGGGCAGGGTTAGCCAAGATACGGCCAAAACGTTGGCACGCCCGAATTGAGCTGCCCATGTAAAACTCCCATGGGTCCCACCTTGGCCGTACGGGGGCCAGGTTGCGATGATGTCGGCTCCACGGCGGCGAAGCGTGGGCATGCCCGACTTAGGCTGCCCATGTAAAAACCCCGTGGGACCCACCTCGGCTCTACGGGGGACACATGCGATGATGTGGGCTTCACGGCGGCTAAGAGTGGGCGTGCCCTAGTTGGGCTGCCCATGTAAAGCCCCCGTGGGTTCCATTTTGGTTCTGCGGGTCCAAGCGTTCGAAGAAGGCTCCACGGTGGCAAAACGTGGGCGTTCTAGAGTTACCAGAAAGGTAGGCACCAAGGGGACAAGGCGTGGCCATGCCTAACTTGGACAGGCTGTGCAACTTCCAAAACGGCACTTTCTGCTAATATTGAAAATATATGCTGCACGTTCTGCAAATTCAACGTAGAAGATCGGCTTAATGTGATGCCAAATCATCGCGGGAATGTACTTTTAAGTGTGAGCGAGAAATGTTAGGTTTGCTAAACTTTATTAATAACTTATTACACAGCGTGTATGTTGAGAAGTTCATTTTACGTGAGGTGTAATTTTTACGCAGAGTATTGAATTTGAGGGTGAATGCAAAACGCGCTCGTCTGAATGTCGTATCCGCTCCAAATCTTGGTCTCTGTACCGGGCTAAATAAAGCTGGTTATGTATCTTAATGATCTGTCCAACAATATTTCATATGGAAATGTGCACAGTTTTTTTTTTTCTATTTCGTATACTTGAATTCCCAATTTTTTTACGGGCTTGCTAAAGACGTTTTATTGATTTATCAAAATTGTAATATTTCCAGTAGGCACACGGGGAAAGTGAGGCATGCTCATTTTGGTATACACTGGAATAACCTACACCGTAAGGAAATTATGAAATGACCCCGGACAAAATGAGGTTCCCGGGGCGACCTGATGAGGACTGCCCACATAGGCCCATTGTAGGTCCCACGAGGGAAGGCCGGTTGGCAGCCCTAGTCGGGTCGACTTGGGGCCCGATTGGGGCCCATGTTGGCCCCTGTCGGCCCCCCTTTTCTGCGCCCATGTTGTGTTACTTGGGGCCTTTTCTATCAGCGACAATATGATGGACACTGGAAGCACAAGGTCGTCGCTATATCACATGGCCGCTCTTTCTTGTGGCGAACTGAGCATGACACGGCAAATATGGAGGAAGCTACCGCTTTGGTGAGCTTAATGAAAAGCACCGGAACGAAGCACCTGACGACGCACAGGTGAAGCGTTTTCTACGCAACGCTGTCTCAGCGCGTCCTCAATGTCCTACACCCCTATCTACACACTAGGGTTGGAGCCTTTAGAGTGTGCCAAGTGGTGCTTAAATGGAATTCAGCGTTGGGAGAGAACAAAACGGATGCGTACCTCGTATATTACGACCACTATACAGAAGTTTTGGATAGCATATTCTATGAAAACAAAAACACAGTAACACGGTGTCTTTGACAGTCGAACAAAATGCATGGTAAGGGCGAATTGCCTCATAGTGTGCGATAAAGCAGCTTTGTCTTGATTACGGACAAAAGGCAGAATTTTTTCAGGCTTTTTTTTTACAAAACCCTATTAGGTGTCAGTGGCCTTCGCCGTGTTCTGGGCATCGCTTCAAGCGCTTAGAGCGATTAGACCAAACTCCCTGCCGAAGCTGATGCAGCACTCGTATTCAATATCAGCTATGCCAATATATTTAAACTAGATTCCGCGCCTAACTCTGATGCAGCACTTGTGCCTAATACGTGCTAAGAGCGTATGCCCGAAATATGGCGGCCTCGGGGAAATGGCGCAGCTGCTACTAGGTGATGGAAACTTTTCAGACTAGCGGGCGAAAATCGTATCTCAATTTAGATGATTCAGCGATTTCCATCCATCTATCCACCCACACGGTCTATTAATGGAGAAAAGTTAAGGGTTTTAAGAAGTGTAAGTCAAGCCGATTACAGAAATTATTATTAGAAAAGCACATTGAAAGAGGGAGTTCTGATTTTACTTTAAATTTTGTATCCCTGTGCATCGCACTTTTGTAGCGCACCGCCCTGGGACGCGGAAGTACCGATTTTTACAAGAATCTACAGGTATAACAGAAGGCATCTTAGTGCAGTGGTTTATTATATTATCAGCATACGAAAGCAAAACAATCTACACAATTTTTGTTTAAAGCTGAATCTGTAAAGGTTTGCTTTGAAGACACCACAGCGTGAAGCAAAGTTAAAAAACAAACAAAAAAACTACGCGACCGATGGAGTTAACTGAATTATTCCTATAACGAACGATAGTGCAAAGTGTTGTTGGTATGTCGACGCAAAAGATATATATTTTGTTTCCTGCATACATCCAGTCACTAGATGCTGTTGTTCTTTGCGTAAAAGGACACAATTCTTCCTCTAGCAGCAAAATACAGTATATAAGTGTTGATCATATGAGTGTTTTTCTTTTTTGCCATCCCATGTGACTGTTGTTTGGATTTCCCTAATTGCTGTTGTTTTTGTTACCGCATGCCAATTGTAAGGCCGCAGAGGCCTTGTCAAGTCAAAACTGTTTTGACTTTTTGCCTCTGCAGCCCACATCACTATCTGATGATGATGTAAATAAAAGTTATTGATTGATTGATTGACTGAAGATGACGAGGACACGCATGCAAAAGCTGAAAGTTCCTCTTTCGAGAGCAGCCCACGGTGGAAACACGTGGACTCTTTTCGATGAGTGGAAACCCTCGAGGTGCTTGCTTAACAGGTGTAGACAAGCATCGATCGTTGGGATTAGACAACTCTGCTTGAAAAGGAAATGCTATCATGTAAACGAAAAAAAAAATACACGCATGTATGTTTTTTGTATTGCTGATAGGGATATCATGCAAACAAACTCGCAGAAAACACTCCATGTTTTTTTCTTCTTCTTCACTCAGATTAGATACAGAAATCAGGTTGTTGAGGCTGAGATGAACAAGCGCACCCGAAGCTGGAGAGAATAAACATTTTCTGTTATGCTGGCGAAGCAAATACGCACTGGGTTGCATTGTAACTTCTTCGTGAAGGAGGCAGGCTCCAAGGTTCAAAAACAGGGAAAGTGACAATTGCACTCGGCTTCGGGTTAAGCCCTACAACACTAGCTATCCGCATTGACTGTGACCCCGGAGGTTCAGTGTTGGAAGAGAACAGACAAAAGCCAATGCTAACTATACAATGAACCAAACAACAAATTTTCAGTTTTATTGGGGTTGTAAGTTTGGTTTTTAAAAAAGCACCATATTTACCATAGCATAAAAAGCGTTTTATTTTTCAAAATTTGTTTGTTTGCTGCATTTTATACAACTGTAGGGCTTATTATAGGCATTCTTTTTTGTAACAATGTGCCTTGACCGCGAAAAATTGCCATTTATTTATGTAGTAATACTGTTAGCCTACTGTCCGTTACAGGGGTGGATATTTGGCAAGCATACATACTTTATCCATATATGACCCTTATATTTCTCGTTCAATTCGTTGTACGAGAATATTGGATCTTGCTCTCCCTCCAGTCTAAAATGCGATCATAATACACCCCTGTAAAGTACAGGGGTGTATTTCTCACGACAGCTGGTTTAGGCGGCTCGGGGCTCGTCAAGCTGTTTTCCGAAGCTTTTTTTTTTCCCCCTTGTCACCTTTTAAACATTGTTTTTTGTTAGAAAAGAATAAATGTATCTTCTTTATTATTATGTGAGGCCCTTTCAATGCGGATTCGCTACGCCAACTGCACAAATATATAAATGCGACCTATAAAAAAAGGTGAAACTTATAGATCACCCGCCCCCTCCCCCCCCCTCCCAGCCCACACACAAAAAAAAAGTTAAGTGTTTTCAAGCAACGAAATTTAATCTCACCAAAATTACATTAAAGCTGGCGTTTTTTTTTTTCCCACGTGGTTATAACTGCAAAATCTGACTCAATATTGCGAAAAATCAATGCAAGTTATCATTTTTTAGAAATAGCACCGTGGCTCGAATCTTTTCATTCCGATATTCGCGTTTCCGGATAACATTTCTATCGGAAAATTGGTTTAATGAACGAGCTACAGCGAGGAAAAAAAAATATTGCGGGTCCTGTGTCCTGCAAATGAACTACCGAGGCTTTGCGCACCCTGCTGCTTACAGTTACACTGACACGCTTAAAACAAGTGGACCTACCTCCCGCTAAATCTAGCGGAGGGTCTTCACGCAACAACGTGACGTAAGGTCACTCTGCGACGTCACTTGACACCATGACGTCACGTGACACGGAAGTAACGTGAATGCCACCGAATTCCAGCCAAAACCTTTCCCGCGACAGTTAGCGAGAACATTTTTTATATAGATTTACCAACAATGATATGCAACGTGGTGGTGGTGTCGCCTGACATCAAAGTGTCCCGTGACGTGAGAATTTACCCGTTAAAGTTAATAAATAATTTTTTTATAAAATATTTTTTTTGTGACGTGGTGATGGTGTCACTTGACTTCACTGCCTTTCACGAAGAACAGGAGGAAACCGCTGCAATACCTAGCCAACAGCGGCTATCCCCGTGTAAAACAAAAACAAAAAACAACAACAACAACAAAAAAAAAAACAGAAACGTACAAAGTGGGGTTATCTTCGTTTGGTGAGCGTATTATAGTCCTCAGGAGATGAGTAACCCGACACTCAAATAAACCTTCTCGTTCTCGGAGGCTTTTTCCAGCCTCCCAGAACCAACACAACACGACAACAACACCCCCCCCCCCCTTCCCCCCCCCTCCCCCCCCCCCAAACCATACACACACACAAAGTAACAAAACAACAGCAGGGAAAGATTCACGAAGGGTTATTACCCACTGACTCATCCTGTTCGCTTTTAGCCCAGCCGAAAGTGGTTGGCGGAAGATGAGCACATGCCTCAAACGTCTTCCTGCTCCGCAACTTGTACTCAGAAACCGGAAATCAATGGCTGACCGAAGAGAGAAAAAAAAAAAAAGAAAGCAACGCGGACTCTAGGAAAGTTACTTGTAATGACTGCTGGCTGCAGAAACCGGCCATGGTGGCCCCTCAACCAGGAGAACCGAAGGGTGGCATTCCAAGGGTTGTTACGTCATGAATCCCCGCGTTTTGTTTTTTTCTTACATATGCACCCGGGGGAATCCCCTCGTGGAAGTGGCGATAGAGACACGCGGTGGGTGTTTGTGTTTCGCTTATCAAATATTTTATTTTTATCTTTACTAATTGCCGACTATATAGTCCGTTTCACTACGAGCTGATGGAACCATTATCAGACAACGTCGTAAAACGCACTATCATGGTGTTCGTCGTCTTTCTTGTTTGTCGCCGATCCAATCATAGACAGGAAGGGCCCAGCTGCTTGCGCTCCTGACCTTGCTTGATTGGTCCCGTTCATTTGTAGCGTCGGCTGCGTCCGTACTTAAGCTGAAACCAAGTACAGAAACCGAGCGCATTTTCGAGAGGTCAGCAATCTAATGCGAACTCATTCGCCGTAAATGACTAGAGCGTGCACTGATTCACCTAAAGCATATGAACCATTAACAACGCAGCTCGACCTAGTTGTTAGCCCGATTTGCGACACGAAACTCAAGGTTCGTCACCCCCGTTTGAAATCGACAAAGACAGTACGACGGTAACACGAACTACATTCATGGACAAACACGAGAAAACGTACATTCGTAATTTGTGTCTTTTTGGCTAGCGAGAGTCTCCTTGTCCATCCTGGGGAAAAAAGATCAGGGTGTCAATAAAGAAATGAAAGGCGTTTAGAGCGGAGCTCTTGAGGAGGAGCGGAGGACACAGGGGAGGGTATGCCCCGCCTCCCGCTTCGTACCCTCTCCTCCTCCTTTCTACTCCCGTCTTCCTCCTCTCCTCTCTTCTCCCCTTCTCCTTCTCCTCCTCCGTACCCTACCCTCCTCCTACTCCATACTTTCCCCTCCTACAACAGTTTCCCCGCCAAATTTAGGTGAAAAATTGACGTCACGTGTCCTTAACACCAATTCAGTTTCCCCGCATAGCGGAAAAAATGACATCACATGACTTGATGCCACCTCACCTATGAACAAATTCAGTTTTTCCGCTAGACATAGCGGGAAAATTGACGTCACGTGACCTCAACAGCAATTCGATTGCCCGCTAAATTTAGGGGGGAATCGAATTGGTGTTGAGATCACGTGACGTCAATTTTTCCGCTAAATTTAGCGCGCTTACGCCGGCAGTTTGATACTTTACACCCATGTTACGGATAAAAAAAACAGGACGCGGGATGGCAAAAAAACATGCTTTTCGTGTAAGGCTCCATCTCGTCTAAGGGTCGGTTTCGCTCGGACTTCTTCTTGTTGCGATGTGAGGAAAGTTAAATAAGACAGAATCAGGTGGCTTTCGGGGCGCTGAGGTCACTGTCGTGAAACGGCGTCTTTTCTGCAGGAAACCGCGATGGTTTGCTCCACCTGTCTACACATGAGCTCTGCGGGTGAGTAGACGCTCTGGCGTTCCATCTGTCTGGGGCGGTCCACGTTCGAGAGCGTACTTCGGAAGCGTAATCGAGGCTGCTTTCATCCCTACGATAATAAGATTTACCTCACTTCACTTAAAGAAAAAGAAAAAAAAAAGATGCTGATTAGAATGCCAAAAACGGGCGCGACGACTCGCTATCTCTTATCTTTGGCTCCAGACTGTGCTGTTGTTGCTGTTCTTCACCGCTTAGCGAAACCTTCGCTCTTTATCTGTGTGTGCATGTGTGTATGTCTATGTGTGTGTGCGTGTTGCGTGTGTGTGTCCGTTTCCGTACGCGCGTGTTTATGTGCGCTCGTGTCATGTGGTGTGTGGACATGTGTGCGTTGCGTGAGTGTACGTGTCTGGGTGGGAGCGTGTGTGTGTTTTGTCTATGTGTGCGTTAATGTGTGTGTCCGCACGTGTAAGTGCGTGTGTGTGTTTGTGTTTCTCGCGTTCTTCACTGTCACACTTTATGTGGTGCGTCCGAAGGTCACGAAGAAAGAAATGCTCTGCCACTACTGTTCATATAATCGTTCTTATGAGATGAAACAACGACAAATTGTAGCAACAATTCCTGAGATAGATTGTGCGAAAATCACCCGACATATTCGCGGAGTACAACAAGCTCATTGAAACTTGTGGTTCATGGACGTGCGACGAGGTGTGCGATAAGCGGCGATAGATGAGCGGCGATCACACAACGCACTTTTTTGTCCGCTCGCTGCGCCATTCGAGAGATGGCGTCATGAGTTACAGACATCGCTAATTTGGTCACCTACCTATGAACACGTCCACCGTTGATTCTGTCAAGTATGTAAGCCTCAATTTTTAGAGAAATAAAGCTACGCCTTGAGATGTTACCATGTAAAGTGCATCATCTAAATGCATATTCAGTGAAAGTTCGAGCTTTCCATAAACAAGCACCGATTGTTGGCGCTCGTTTTACAGAGTTTAGATCCATTTAGACACCCTATGTATATGCACTGACTGGCTTCTCGTACTTGCCGGCTGCCAATATTGTAAAGGAACGAACTTATGTTTAGTTGTAAATCTATCCATCAACCATCATTCTAAGCCATTAAAAAAAATGACACAACTACGAGAAAAGATTACAGGACACTTAAGACACCTTACGTGTAGGAAGGCGAAATCATTGTAGTCCCGCGGAAGAGATGCTTTTGAGTAATGTTTCTACACGTATTAAAGTTTTGGACTACGTATAGGACGACGTCGAGGACCACGCCCTAGAGATCGACGCTAAGTACGGCGTCTAGGACGACCTCTAGGATGACGCCGAAGACGACGTCAAGTATGGCTTCTAGGACGACACCGAAGACGACCTCTCGGACGAGGTCGAAAACGACGTCTAGGACGACTTCTAAGACGACCTCTGGGACGACGGGACGACGTCTAGGACGACCTTAAGGACGACGTCTAGGAAGACGTTGAGAAAGACGCGTAAAGGACGACGTCTACGACGACATCGTGAACGACACCTAGAGGACGACGTCTAGGTCGACCTCTAGGACGACGTCAAAAACGACGTCTAGGACGAATTCTAGGGCGACCTCTAGGACGAATTCTAGGGCGGCCTCTAGGACAACGTCTAGGACGACCTCAAGGACGGCGCCTAGAGGACGACGTCTAGGACGACCTCAAGGACGACGCAAAGGACGGCGTCGTCCTGGAGCATACGATTGAGCGGTGCGTGCTTGATGACGTATTTTTATGGCCATCTACGGGCACAACGACGCCACTCTTTTTGAGTAATGGGAGAGAGAGAGAGACAGAACATGTATTTATTTAATGAAAGGTTCACTCGTCCATGGGTTGGTGTCCCTGAGGCGAGAGGGAAAAGGAATGTAGGGATTGATAGGAATTTGTAAGTGACTATGTATAAATCTAGATGAAGTGATGGACCCCAGAGTCCCTGATGTAGCTGATCAGGGAGTCTAGGATTTCTTTTCTGTGCTGCGGCTGTCCCTTGGGGTGGGTCCAGTCCTCAAGCTTCGTGGGCCTTTTCTCGCTGGGTAGCAAGTCCCACGCCTCTACTCTAAAGTCTTCCAGGCCTTTGCATTCCCAGAGCACGTGTTTGGTCGTTGCCATGGATCCCTCTGTGCATGTCTTGCACGTTGGGTCCTCATGGTCCTTCAGTCCGAAGGATGCTTTTTTCTCCGGAGTTAGTGCCGTCCCTGTCCTGATTCGCCGTAACCGAACCGTCTCCCATCTCGTGTATCCTGGTGGTATCGGGTATTCCTCTGTTAGCAGAAGACCCTTCAGGTACAGTTTCCTCCCTTCTTTTGCCTGCTCGGCCATTTCATCTGGGTCTATTGACATTTCGTTCGTCGTTTCTACTCGAGAGGTAAGGCCTGGCGCGGAGCTGGTGCTGCTAGCTGCCTCCGCTGCGGCCTGGTGAGCCCTCTCGTTCCCCGGGATATCGTTGTGTCCGGGTAGCCACTCGATCGTTATGTTGGAATCCAGCTTCCTGGGCTCCTCCGCAATATTCTTGGTCTTCTTGACCGCTCTGCTTCTCGTTCTGCAGCTGCGGCAAGCTTTCAGTGCCGCCTGAGAGTTTGTGAAGATCCAGGCCCTGTTACCTGGGTCGATTCTTTCTCGGATATCTTTGGCTGCGGCTAAAATTGCACGCAGTTCAGCCTCTTTAACCGAGGTCTGCGTTAGAAGCTTTTCTGACCAGGTCCTGTCCCTCGTAAGGTCGTCAAAGGCTGCTGCGGCAGCCCCGTCGTCCTTTGCGGCATCCGTGTACCTTATCTCCTTACATTGAGTGTTCTCCGCGAGCCACTGGACGTGTTTCTTGACTGCGAAGTTTCTCTGTTTAATTCCTTGTCCCTTGAATGTTGGCTTGTGATCAGTTATGCCTATGTCTTGCTCGAGTAATGAAAAAAGTAAGGCTTTTGCCTTAAAAACAAAGTCTGATAACCTCGTTCATAAAAGCTGAGTGGAACAGTTTGCTAAGGCAAAAATTAATAAATGCAACTCGCAAGGGTAAGCCAGTATCAGATGAAATAAAGCGATGTATCGAGTGAGTAAACTATGTAAACTTAACATTGACCCAACCGTTTTATCCTGGATTAGAGACTTTCTAACAAATCGATTTCAATTTGTTTCACGAATCAAGCTAATTTTCACCTCAGTTCCGTCACCTCAGACGTCCCACAGGGGTCCGTCTTAGGTCCTCTATTATTTCTACTCTACATAAATGACTTTCCTCAGAATCTGTCATCCTTTGTTAGTCTGTTTGCGGACGACTGTGTCATCTATCGCGAAATCACTAATAACTCGGATGTTCAACTTCTTCAGACTGACCTAGACACTGTTTTGGACTGGTGCAACGCATGGTGTATGTCTCTTAACATTAACAAATGCAAAGCGATGCGTGTATCTCGACGTAACTCATCACCACTTTCATACACCCTTGGTACCTCCCCCTTATAAATCGTAACTTCTTACAAATATCTTGGAGTTCATATTACAGATAATATGTCATGGAACGTTCACATTGATCATATCACTGCTAACACTAACTGCATGCTCGGTTTCTTAAAACGGAATTTTACTTTAGCACCAGTGTCACTGAAATGACTTTTATTCAAAACCCTGGTACGCTCTAAATTGGAGTACGCTGCAGCAATCTGGGATCCCGGTCACACCACGCTCGTATCTAACATTGAAGCCATTCAGAACCGTGGCGCGCGGTTTATCTTTTGTAATTATCATCGTTCAGCCAGTGTGTCATCCATGAAATCTAACTTATCTTTGCCCCTTCTTCCTCTGCGCCGCAAAAGTATCTCGTCTATCGCTTTTTCATAAAATTTACTACTCTATCCCTACTCTAAAAGAAAAACTTATTCTCCCTCCCCCGCACATCTCCTTTCGCCTTGATCATCAGTTTAAAAACAAATACCTCCGACTTGCGTAACAATACCAACAATTTATAGGTAGACGTTTCGTCTCCTATGCGGGAGACATCATCAGTGCAGCTAGGAACACCCGACTAGCTACCAGCAACCAAAGGCTCGCTTCTTCCTTCTCTTCATCTGCAGCGCTGGTTCTGCCAACTTCTTCGTCCATGGCATACGGGAGACATCATCATCATCAAAAAACATCGTCGTTTTTTTTTTTTTTTTTGTCCGTTGTAGATGTGAAGTTAAATTAAAAGTTATTTCAGGATGTCGGTGTAAACGTCGGGGAGGGGGCCGCGGTTAGTATTACAGGCGGATGGGTCACTGCGAATACACCATGATTCCAGAAATCTTCTGGGGCCCCACCGTTCTTCACGTGCCAGGGTCACAGCGTTCGCGAGATCAAAAGTGTGACCAGTCGTCCAACAATGTTCCACCAGTTCAGTTTTTGATCTTGTGGCATGTGTTGCTTTCTCTACGTCTCTTCTGTGCTCTTTGAGGCGGGTACTCCGTTTGCGGCCGGTTTCTCCGATGTAACACTTGTCACAGTCCTGACAGTTCACTTTATATACAACACCACTTTGCGACTCAGGAGGGGTTGGATCCTTTGGCTTTGAAATGAGGTCACGTAATTTTATATGTGGCTTGAAAGTTGTTCGTACACCTAATGGAAGGAGGGACCGGCGAATAGATTCCGAGACGCCTTTTACATAAGGGATAGTCACCACGCCTGCTTTATAATTATTAGTCGCTTTTGTTCTTCCCTGCTGCATCTGTTTGCGCGTATTTTCAATAAAACCTTTTGAATACCCGCGCCTCAAAAGGGATCCGACAACAGTCTGAACTTCCGATGCTCGTAAATCTGAATTTGAAGGGAAATTTTCTGATCGGCTAAGTAAAGTTCTTACAACAGCTCGCTTATGTTCCACAGGGTGGTGAGAATTGAAACTCAAAAAATTACCGGTATCACAAGGTTTACGATACACGGTGGTTTCAATATGACCGGTGTCACTTTGAGGCGGGTACTCAAACGGAGTACCCGCCTCAAAGAGCACAGAAGAGACGTAGAGAAAGCAACACATGCCACAAGATCAAAAACTGAACTGGTGGAACATTGTTGGACGACTGGTCACACTTTTGATCTCGCGAACGCTGTGACCCTGGCACGTGAAGAACGGTGGGGCCCCAGAAGATTTCTGGAATCATGGTGTATTCGCAGTGACCCATCCGCCTGTAATACTAACCGCGGCCCCCTCCCCGACGTTTACACCGACATCCTGAAATAACTTTTAATTTAACTTCACATCTACAACGGACAAAAAAAAAAAAAAAAAAAAAAAAACGACGATGTTTTTTGATGATGATGATGTCTCCCGTATGCCATGGACGAAGAAGTTGGCAGAACCAGCGCTGCAGATGAAGAGAAGGAAGAAGCGAGCCTTTGGTTGCTGGTAGCTAGTCGGGTGTTCCTAGCTGCACTGATGATGTCTCCCGCATAGGAGACGAAACGTCTACCTATAAATTGTTGGTATTGTTACGCAAGTCGGAGGTATTTGTTTTTAATCATGATTCCCGGCTTTTGGAACATTTTTGATCATCAGTATAGAGTCTATTCACATGACGTCAGACCGCCGTTTAATGTCGAGTCACTACACACAAGCATGGCCGCCGAAGGCCATAGCGGTTTTCCGATAGGCGAGTTTGCTTTGCCTTCTTTTATTTTTCACCAAGCTCACGAATAAAAGTTCCGCTTTATCGCTCGGCGGCCATGTTTGTGGGTGATGACTCAGCAAGTGAATAGACCCTATAAAGTTGGAATTCCTCAGTGTCGCACCTCCGTCTACCTCGACTCTTTTATCCCCAGGTCGTCATCGGAGTGGAACCACCTTCCCGCATCTTTAGTATCTATATCATCATTTGATTCCTTTAGAAGGGCATTAACCAGCCATTTTTGTCAGCAGGCACACTGACTGCTTTTTCTCTCGTATAAAATTTTGTATTTATTCTCATTTTTTGAATTATGTTTTGTTACTTGCCCCTCCCCTCTGTAATGCCCTCGGGCCTTGAGGGTACTGAAATAAATAAATTAATTAATGAAAATACAAGTGATGAGGCTATTTTAGAAGATTTGACGAACGTGTTTTGCGGTGTACGTGCCGATGTCAATACCCTGGTTATTTAAGCTATAAAGAAAGTGCGAAGATTGTGTCGTAGTTTGATAAACCGATCATCACTTTGTTTCCTTGTGCCCCGTGGGCTACAGCGGAGTTATGAAATAATTGAAACCCTATAATATTATCGCCACCTACGTCGGCACAGTTTAGGAGGGTGTTAACAAATGCGTAAACATGAGTCTGTTTCCCAACGCGTTTACTGCTGAAAAAAAAGATATTTGTTCGTGTCAGGCAGCCAAGCACAAAAAAAACAAAAAAAAAAAAAACACAGAAAACATGCACTCCACGGAAACGAAAATAGCCGAAAGGAGTGAACCGTCGTGCACTTACGATCTTATCTTTTTACCTCATTTTCACTTTTTGTATTGGAGGTTGAGATGCCTGATGGTAAAACAAATAAAAGGGGCCGCTCTTTATATGATTGCTTTAAAAAAAAAAAAAGAGTTGATTTTTTATTTTCAATTTCAATTGTGCTTTGAGCTTTATTAGTAAACCCTGCTGTTGTTTGAAAGTAAAGGCAATTTCTTTAGAAGGCGGTTTGTGCGAGTAGAGGTTAAATATTTTGCTCTCGATATCGTGCTAAAATAAGAAGTTTTTAAACGGTGGTGACGAAACTTTTTTGCCTCACGTATAGACAATTTTTGAAGACTAGTCATTGACGTGGAAGAATAATTTTGAAATGTCGGAAGATAGACATGTGAGGCTTTTATGCTGAACGTTTGCGTAGCAGTCCTTAGTTCACCTTAACTGATAAACAACGTAGCCTTCAATGTATTCATAGAAAAACACTTATAAAATGCCAAACTTGTTCTTGTTTTTTTTCTTTTTTGTGCTGAAAACGCAATTAGCTATATGTTTTCAAGTGATGCCAACATAAATTTAAACTGGATTCACTTATATTCAAAGGCTGAATTTATGAACTGATAAAAAATAATTAAACTAATTGTATTTATAATAAAATTACAACTTATTCTTAGTAATTTGTTTGTTTACTAAGTATTTAAAGCAAACTAAAATTAAATGAAATTCGTGAGAAAACATTAACAAATAAAACTAAATAACCTCACAAACTAATGATAGTTTGTGTTGTGTGTAACAGCAACCTTTGTCTGCTGTATTTTATAGTTCTCCGAAGTGCCTAGTGGGGGTGGCGAAGCATTTTCCCGCTCAATCTTGATTTGTTCATTCTTTGGTTTAGTGAAACATTCGTATTGACAATTCAGTCATCACTATCTAATAGCCTGGAATCCGTTCAAAGCAGAGCCCTCCGTTTTATTTATTCTGACCACTCCCCACATGGTAGCATAACGGGATTGGGCCAATCAGCTATCCTTGACACACTTTTTCACCGCCGCAGGGTGTCTCGTCTCTCTGTCCTCCGTCGGATCTTTTATCGCAACAATCGTCTCAAACAACGTTTGCTATCGCCTCCTCACCGAATTTTTCCTCGTTTCCGCCATTCTTGTAAACACCGTCCATTTTCAACGTCAACCATCACTCATCAAACGTCAACCTTACCATTGGCCATTGAAGGCTGGAACGCACAACCTGGCCCAATCTTTCCCATAACTGACACCACTAAATATGCTGCAACCATTACCCTGTTTCTTTCTAACTTATAGTTAGATGAGAACGTGTATTTGTTATTAAATATATATTTTTTAAAGTGTATACACACTCGTATAATACTTCTGGGCCATCGAGGAAAAATTATGATGATGATCATGACCATGTCTGCAGTAAACGCAGTGGTTTTCGTAGGATGTGTGAGCAGTATGATTGTGACTTTAGAAAAGTTTGTCGACACAAGAGACTGTCACTAGGCGAAACATCAAAAGAAAATTGCCCGGGGTCCCGGATAATGTTATTTTCAAGCCGCCAGTCCTCCTTTTCTGTAATTGAGAAAAAAAGAACAGCAGCAAACACTTAAATCATTTTCATTTGGCCTACAGAACCCGAAAAAATAAAATTATACTTAAGATTTGTGCACCCAGTAGCTACAACAGCGCTTTCAAAATAGCGTTGAAGTCCCTCCTTCCCTGCGCGTTCGGTGGGAGGAGGGAATCGAGAAGTGTTATTTGTAATGTGGGCCATCGAAAGCATGGCTGTGATCGTCCTTCCCCCATTGGCCGAATGCTGGCTATGACGTCAGAGAGGGATTTCTCATCGACGGGAATAGGAGTCATGCAAGAACTCCGATTTTGTCACTGTTGGCAGGGCTGGTTTCCGAGCGCAATGCGTCACGAGAGGGAACCATAGGAGGGCGCCACCAAAACATCTAGTTCTCAATATTTCCCCGCCTTCCTCGAGCCTTACCCGAGCAATGAAAAACGCCGCCCGGCGTTCCCTCACAACCCGAACGCGCAAGGCAGTTGAAACCTCCGCATATGACGTCAAAGCGAGTGGTTCATTTCTCGGTTTTTCTCGCGTCTACCGATACGTTCGGGTCAAAAGCTCGCGATATTCAAATTCACAGAAAGAACAAACAAAACAACAACAACAACAACAACTCTAGGATTTGGCTTAAACTCGTGTTTTTTTTTTAAATTCTTTAAGAACCTCTTTAGCTTCCCTTTAACAGACGTTCGGTGCACGTCAGTTCTTGTGACCCCGGTCGAAAAACATGTTTTCGGGGAAGTAAGTCAGACGGCGGAACAAGGGGAGAAAAACAGACGCAGTGTCGCGCAGAAGAAGCCCAACTCCGTCTCTCGGTAAAGGACGGCTCCTATCGGTGGAGAAACAACCGCGAAGCCATCCTCACGAAGCGATAAACTTTGACCATTCTGGGCCTGGAGTGGTACTTGAGAGGGCGACGAATCTTTCCAGCCGGTCTCTCCGTCTCCACTCCTGTCATCCTTCCCTCTGTTGCTTTGTTGTAGTTGTGATGTTTGTTGTCGCGTGATGCAGATCGATTTTATCTAGAGGCCTTGTCGGTGTTATGATCACGTTATCTGCTTCTTACTTTATTTTTAGGTTCGGAGGAAAAAAAAGAACGCGTAAGAATGGTTTATATATTGAGCCGGATTGTGATGTTCATGTGGAGGAATGAGGCGGTGTTATCTCGACGTCTGAGGTCGTAAGACTTCCGAGTATTTGCGACCCTGCGACAACGCGCTGTTGTTGGTCATTTTTTTTTTTTTTTTTAAATGCAGTTCTCATTTAATTTGACGCGGATTTAGCCTTGAAATAACGGAGTGAATCGTGCCAAAGTTGGAAAGTTGGCCGGCTGCCCAACACCTGTGCCGCGAGCTCCGCAGGCCGCGCAATGCAACTATAAAAAACAAACAAAAAAACATGAACTTAAAAGACGAAAACTAAAACTAAAGAGGGAGGAGAGAGGACTCCGACACGCTTCGAGAAGATCTCGCCAGCTCTGCGAAAGCTTTGAAAGCAACAAGAAATGCTACGAAAGGCAGGCGCGGGGTAACACCAGAGACGGCGTCGCGTGCCTGGAAGGCCGAGACTGGAGTTAGCGTACGCTACGTTCTTCCTAAAACGCAGTTCTGCGTACAACGATTTGATCGATATAACGAAATGAAACTGCAAGTTTTTTTAAACGAACTACGTTTCTTTAGCAACAGTTATGCCTCGCCCATAATAGGTTATACCCTGTTTCACACTATACTTCGTCTCACCCTACGATGGACTAAAGGCAAAAGTTACGGACCGCCAGATCCAATCACGAGCCACTTAGAAATCGCGTATTGCGCTTTGATGCGCGTATCAGTGCGCGCGTCTCGGATCATTGATGGGGATGGGCGGACAGTGGTTTGAATCGAAATAGCACTGAGTGACTCAACAATTTTACCTCACAAAAAAGAGGCTGTTTGCAGTGTCCAAGTTATAGAAATGATGCAGCGTTTTTGGGTTCGGAGCATTATTCGTCCACCCCTAATCAATGCTAGGCATGCCGTATTGTAGCGTGGAACGTGATTGGACCTGGCGGCCCATGGCTGTGGCCCTTAGTCCATCGTAGGATGAGACAAAGTATAGGTCCGAGTAAAGCCCCTCGACACTTATTTTACGAGTAACGACAACCGATACAAATGACAAAGCACAATCCGCTGGAACAAAATGGCGTCATTCAGTTCAGGCTTCTGCTGCACGCCGCCATTTGCTTTCTAAAAGCTGCACAGTCACGCAGTTGGCGCTTTAAATAATGTCGCTACTTGTTGGAAGCTCTTATCTAGGAAGTTTAGGTAGGAGAGCAGCCAACGCTTCTATTCGATGGACCCAATGAAGCAGCGTCAAAAAGTGCATTGTCACGGCTGTCGTCGTCTTTGTCCGTTTGTTATCACCGGCTGAACCTAAAGTCCCTAGATAAGAGCTTCCTACAAATAGCGGGACATTCTTTGTAGCGCCGACTGCGTGACGGTGCAGGTTTTAGGAAGCGAATGGCGGCGCACAGCGGCAGACAATACCGAATGCCGCCATTTTGTTTCAGCGGAATGTGCCTTGTCATCTGTATTGGTTGTCGTTACTTGTAAAAAGGAGTATTAAGGGACTAGCTAGACCAACCACGCACGACAAGAAAGCGCGTAATCACGGCACATTTTCTCTGCCTGATTGGTTTTGCCGGTGAGAACGAACGTGCAAAAACGACAATTGTCTTGACTTGACTTAGCGTGAAACGGAGTATAGCTAAGAACAAAAATATATATTAGTACTTGCGTCTTTTCTTTGTGTTATAATTTACCAAGGTAATGGTGCCCTGAGCAGGCGTCTAAGGTCGCCTAAATATGGCGATAACTCACTCTGCTGGCTCTAAGCATCCTAGAAATATCTAAATCATGACGATACGCGGCTGATTTCACTATTAAAAAAAAAAAAATCAAAGATCGCAACATACCGAGGTCATCTCCGGCGATGGAAGGGGCATGTTCCGAAACCAGGACCACTGTCAGCCAATAGCGAGCGAAGGATCCTTGCGCCTCCGACCGCTGGAACCGCGGAGCGATATCTCCAATGCGCGCAGCTCGTTGCCCATTAAGCCCGGATTACGATTCAACCCAGCGAGCGCCCGCTGGGGAGCTGACACCAAACACATCACTCCCGCAACAAAAAAGAAGAAGAAAAAAAGAAATGTGCGTCTTTTTTTGTTTAGGCGATTATTGTAGTAGTGTTCCCTTTCCGCAAAAAGAATAACATTTTTCGACTACTCTTATTTGCTTTCATCATCTACGAAAGTACACACATCTTGCAAAAAAAAAAAAAAAAAGTTTGCAATCTCAGCGAAATGTCCCGTTTTCATTGGTCACATGTCGTCCTGGCTGCCGGAACAAGGCTTCTTTCATCGCCGGAGATTACCTCGGTGTGTTCGATCTTGGATTGCTTTATTAATAGGGAAATCGGCAGCGCATCGTTATAATTTCTTGATTCATAGGATGCTTAAAGCCCGCAGAGTGAGTAATGACCATATTTAAGTGATCTCAAAAGCCTTCTCAGGACACCTTTCAGGCGCCTTCATAAATATCGCGAGAGCACAACGCGAGATGTCGTAGCAGCAAGAGTTCAACAACCCGTGCCCCCGATTAAACAAAGAAAGACGTAAGAGAAATTTATACTCTTCCGATGGTAATTAGGAGGCGGAACCACTTGCACATTAAGGCAATTCATTAATTAGATTGCGGTAAAACAAAAGAAGCTGCACTTCCCGTCGTACATATATTCCGTAAGAGAGTCCACGTGACGATTCTCATTAAGCCCCTCCCTCGTATAAAGTCAAACTCTCTAAGTACCTTGCCCTTCGCCGGTGTTCCGAGAGCTTCTACAACAATAAAGCAGTGCTGTAATAACCTAACATTAAGGCATATACTATCAATACCCCAGAAACAAGGATAAACACAAAAGACCAAATAGCCGAGCCGCGTAGTTTTACGTTGTTCGTGCAAAGCGAAAAGCTCGGGTAGGGCGGTTCGGGGATGAGCGGTTGTCAACGGAACAGTTCCGCCTGTAAATCAACAGTTTACGAGGCACCTTGGGTAAGGGGAAGATCGGGTAAACCCCAGGGGGTTACATGCACGCGGAGATCCGCAGAGGTCAAGGGCTATCCCCGTCTCCTCCGGGAACCAATCCTTGCACAGGGAAACCCGTAGAGGGCCTCGCATCGGTGGCGCTAAGAGCACTGC
Source organism: Ixodes persulcatus (assembly GCA_013358835.2). Taxonomy (NCBI): domain Eukaryota; kingdom Metazoa; phylum Arthropoda; class Arachnida; order Ixodida; family Ixodidae; genus Ixodes; species Ixodes persulcatus. The sequence continues at coordinate 110,534 of JABSTQ010011248.1, forward strand.
AGGTGCTGCTTGTACTACAGAGTATATATTAGCTTGTAATTAAGGTTGCTGTAATTTGAGATGGAAAGTGGACGAAAACCATTTAGAAATGACGGGAAAGTGTTGAACATTTATTTATTAAAAAAAAGAAACACCAATTTTCTTTTGATACTATGAGAAAAGAGGACGCTAACAAACACTGCTGGGATACCTAAAAAATAAATAAAACGTAACACGCAGTAGTGCGCTAAGAGCAGAATAAAATTATGAGAAAATTCGCAGATCCGTTATACAAGTGACGAAAAAGAAATGCAACAAACCAAGCAAGAACGTAACTCAAAAATAAACCAAAACGGCAAAACAAAAACCGCTGCAAACGGTTCCTGGCAAGAAACAAACGCAAGCAATGTTCATTGATGGTCGAGCGTGACGGTTTTTAATTGAAAAAAAAAAAACGCTCATACACACAGTTTCTGTTAAAAAAGTACGGTGCTGCGTTAGATCCTTGCACCTGCGTGTCATAGTGAAAAATGCATGGGCATGACCGGGCAGGTTCGGAAAGATCTTTGGTTGCGCGGGTGCTCGTGCCGGTGAAAACTCTTTCGAACGCATGTTATACTTCGTCTCACCTTAGTATGGACTATTGTTAGCCGCGCGTGCTAAAAGCGCGAGCTAGTCGCTTTGGATGAAGCCGCGGTGGCTGCACGAGCGCTCGTGCAGCATGTGCTCTAGTCAAGGCAGTCAAGGCTGGCCGCTCGCGCTAGCACAGCCTTCGCGGTTAGTCCATGCTAGGGTGAGACGAAGTATAGCTTGTGCCCACGTCTCCCCCCCCCCCCCCCCCCTCCTTAAATTTTTTTAAAGACACAGATTTGCAGGAAACGAAAGACGAAGTGCAGGGTTTCACAAACATGAATGGCGTTAAAAACCGCGTGTGAGCCGTACCTATGTAGACGGACGCGAAGTGCAGTGTCCTGCTCCGAACCTTTCTATTTTTTTTTTAACGCAGTGTTTTCCGCTTTGTTTTGCTATGGTGTTGTTTAAACGTTCACGCGATAAAGTGTACTGTTCGACCGGGACATGGTGATATAAAAGTAACGAATCGAAGTAATTTGTAAAACTATTTTTGCAATTCAGTTGCATTACAAAGTACACGAAAAAAGTAACTTAATGTGACGATTAAAAATTACACGAAAAAAAACACGGATTTGTGTTTTTGTGTACAAAATCGACTTTCTTTCGCGGCACGTTTAATGAGAACTCCATTCGCTTGCCGCACGCGGCACTCTCCCAAACTTCAATTTCGCATCAAAAAATGCAGGGAGAAACAAAACAACAACAACAAAACAAGTCCAGCACTACGTTGATCTCAAGGTCGGAAACGCGAATAGCGTCGAAGGTGACTGTCGTTGCTTGTTGGTTATTTTTATTTCTAAAATCGGTAATGAAAATCGGCAATGTCAGTCTGGTATTTTGTTTGTGTGTGTGTGTTTGTGTGTGTGTGTGTGCGTGTGTGTGTATGTGTGTGTGATCAAATTCTCCCTGGTTCACGTGCGGTTATGTTCGAACCAGCTTCGTGAGTCACCGAAGCTAAAGAAGTTAATTTTTTTTATTCTTTCGTTTTCAAGTAAGGTATGTCGTTAAGGTCAACGCAGTTCCCCGCTTCCCAGACTGAAGTAAACACTTTGTTATTCAGAGCGGTTGCCCCGTGCAACATCCCACGTATACAATCAATTCAAGACTCTCAAGCGTAAAAAAAGAAAAGAAAATGTGTTTAATTTACCTGTTGCAACGATGCAAGCCAGTCTCTGGTAACCTTCTGAACCGTCCACTAGGTAGCGCAAGCTACCGCGCAATACCAATTATCCGTCCATCCATCCAGCCAGCCTCCACAGGGCCCTTGAGAGGCGGTACATTACACATCTTTCTTTTTCTCCGATCATACGCCTGCTCGTGTCGTTTATTAAATAGCTGAATACTAGCTCAATAGCTCAGTTGATAGCGGAATAGTAGCTGAGCCGCTGGGTCTTGGTGGACGCCAGCGGCCCAGGTTTCAACTGTGAGTTTCCCAACTGAGTGTTCTAGTAACGTTAGTTGTTACTGACGAAAGCTTTTTTTGGTGGAAAGTCCTGTGTTCTTCTAAAGGAAACCTTGTCCTGGGCGTTGCAAAGAGCTCAAATTGGTTTGAGAAAGCATTGACCTCAAGCACAGTTGACTGATATCGCGCTATTAATGAAGATTTGTTAAACCTTGGAAGAATAACTGCATTGACTTTGTCAAAAGAACCCCACAAGCTTCTTTGCACGAAACAAAATTTGTACCTAGGCTGCGACAGAAAAAAAGAAAAGAAAAAAGGGTGATTGTGAAATGAAGTTGGCACCGCTCGTGTTGCTACACTCGACGTCCGCCACGTAAGTTTTCGCCGCCACCGACATCGGAGTTTTGTCGAAGTGGCGTTCGGCAAAAAAGACAGGAAACTCCCGTCTCTGTGAGTGTTGAGCAAACAGACACGTCGTCCGTGTCTGTTGTGCTTTCCATTCGACATGACCGCGCTTTAAATATTCAAGTATATTAAATCAACAAACTCTTCTGTTTAGTTTTAGAGATGTTTTACAAACCTCGTTTACCGACGTCGGGTCAAGTGTCTAGAGATCGCCGAAAAGCAATGAAATTGTTTCTGGTTTTCCAAATTACTTTTTTTTTAAAAATATATGACATTAAAATGAGGGCTCTGTGATGCTTTCAGCTTTCGTTTTGCACTGCTATCCATACGCATCTTCAATTACGGTTCGTGACGTAGATTATTGAAACTGTCATCTTTATGCCTAGCTTAACAGCCTTGGTCTCGTCCGCATACATTGAGCTGCTTTTGAATCAAGAAAAACGCAGGCCGAGACTACAACGTACATAAAAGAAAAAAAAGTTTGGAAACGAATTTGGTACAACTTCGTGTACTCCGCGATAGCGTCCTCGTGTTTCTTCGCGTGTCACCGATTATTTTTGTCAAAAGCTGCGTCTCATGTAACAAATAAAAATAAGAAGAAAAATTGTAGATCCCTTCCACTTCAGGTGAAGATGGAGGACCATCGAAGCTGTTATTCTTACGACGTCTAGGACGACGCCTAGAGGACGACGTCTAGGACGACCTCAAGGACGACATCAAGGACACCTTCTTGGACGACCTTGAGGACGACGCCTAGGACGACCTGTCGGACGACATCGAGGACGATGCCTAGAGTTGATAACAAGAGAACTTTCAGCCTTTCCACTCTGGTGAAGAAGGAAGACCAGCGAAGCTGCACTACGGTGGGACGACCTCAAGGACAACTTCTTGGGCGACATCAAGGACGACGCCTAGAGGACGACGTCTAGGACGACCTCGAGGACGACCTCAGGGACGACACTTAGGACGAGTTCAGGGATGACGTCTAGGACGACCTCAAGGAAGACGTTTAGGACGACTTTTAGGACGACCACGAGGACAACGTTTAGGACGACCTCAAGGACGACTTCTACGACGGTTTCAAGGATGACTTCTAGGACGGCCTCGAGGACAGCCTCTCGGACAACCTCAAGGACTACCTTAAGGACGACTTCTAGGACGACTTCGAGGACGACATCTAGGATGTTCACCTCAAACTAACTAGCCCAACACTTCACATTGTTGACATCTAGGACGACGCATGGAGAAATTCAGCCTTTCTACTCTGGTGAAAACCAGAGTGAAAAGGCTGGAAAAATTGCCGCCATCTATGAACGAGGCCGGCAAGCCGGTTGTCTGGTTGCCGCCGTTGCTCATAGATGGCGGTAGGTGTCCAGAGTTTTGTGTTGACATTTGTTTGGTACCGGAGACGATCCTGGGGAACCTAGCCCTTAACAGCTCTGCTGTAAAAATTGTGAACCCTGTTTACGTTTGTGTCCACGTCAGGCAGGAATCGAAAATTCATCGCTGCATCTGCAGCGGAACGCAGCAACATGTTGGCATCGCATCTCTCGCACGAAGGGCGGTCACTTGTTTACATGGGGTCTTTGCCGGTCGGGTCACTGGCTTCGTTTTCTCGCCGCTACCGAAATTGAGGACGTAGTTGTCGGTGCGCTACTAGATGGCGCTTTACATCTCGTATACGACGGCAATGTTGTGACGACGTCCTTCAATGGTGTGACATCAGGCGAGGTCACAGTTGGAAAAAGTTTACGACAGGGATGTCCGTTGTCGCCGACGCTATAGATGCTATATGCCTCTAGCATGAAAAAGGCCATTGAAGACACTGACATTGGTTTCACTCTGGAACACCGTCAACATGGTGATATTGTAGCGTGGCGACTCCCTAGCCTTGCCTATGCTGATGACCTCGTGCTGATGGCCGACCGTGTGGAAGACATGAGGAGGTTGCTAGTCCCCTGTGAAACTGCAGCGGAACACCTCCGACTACGCTTCAATGCTGGCAAGTCAGCGACAGTCATTTTTTCTGGCGAGCAGTGCAATCTTGGATCGCTCATCCTGCAAGGCTCAGCCATACCTCTTCACACCGAGTACAGGTACCTTGGAATAACGCTGTCGGCTAGAGAGGACTACTTGACTGAGCACCATGAGGGCCTCAGGAAGTCCTCAGTTAGTAAGCAGAACATACTGCGAAGGCGGAGCCTATGAAGCTGTGACCGGTACATTGTCACCGAGAACTTTGGAAGGCTGTGGCTGTGCCCGGGCTGACTTTTGGAAACGCAGTCATATGTGTTCCTAGTGAGCTACGCACATATCTTGAGCGGCGCCAAAGGGAAGTCGGACGACAGGCACTAGGGTGTCATGGACAAGTAGCCAACGAACTGGTAGAAGGCGACGTCGGTTGGTCTTCCTTTGAAGCGCGGGAGGCAAACAGCAAGCTTCAGTACTACGCACGTCTCCGGTACATGGACGGAGACCGGTGGGCTAGGCGAGTTTTTATGTACATTCACCTGAAGCATATCAACTCGACGTGGAGGAAGCGAGTCACTCGTCTTGGGACAAAGTTTAAGATCTTCAGCTTGGCCACTGAACCTAAAACAGAAAAGGAGTGGATAAAAACAGCGCGGGAGGAAGTGAAGAGGGTTGAGAGGGACATTTGAATGAGCGGCATGCTACAACACCCTTCCATGCACATGTACGCGTCTCTGAAGACGGAGATTGCCTCGGTGACTTTCTGCGGGAACACACTGGGCAGTCGACTGCTTATTGAGGCCCGTGGTGGTGCGCTACGTACCCGCCTATGCCGAAGCAAGTACGATAGCAGCGTGACTGACACGGTATGCAGTGCGTGTGGAGCGGGCGAAGAGACAATCGACCACTTGCTGCTTGCCTGCAGGGCACTACACCCAACGCCTGTCGTGGGTGCCCGCTTGGAGCAGGCACTTGGTTTCACCAACGAACACACCCATGTAGTATGCTCCAAGCGGAGGCTCGAGGCATTGTGGCCGACTCGACTGAAAATCGGGGGCGTGACCAAGATGACCAAGGTGACCAGGATTGCCAGTGGCCGCTGCCTTACTGGAGGGGCAAACACTCACTTAAAACGACGGTGTCATGTGAACTGATTAACTTGGACTGTGCGAAAGTGACGGTTGGCGAACTTTGGACACACGAGCTAACCACTTCTCTTTCGTTGTCTTTTTTTTTTTTTTATTGGCGTGTCTTACAAGACTCTCGAAACAAAGAGATTGCGCCGGAAATATACATACATACATATATACATACGGTCTATTATGGCTTAAAATTGGAGGTCCCCCCGTCTCCTTTCCCCCTTTTTTAAATCATCCGAATAATGCTCGTTACTCATTAAAACGACAATATTGTTGCTCTTCATCGTCTTTCCACAAATGCCCGGTTTCCATTACAACACTGTCGGCACTGTGCCTCCACATCTGTGTCAGCCAAGAAAGTCAGACGAAGAGGAGAAGCCCGCAGGTCGAACGCACCTGGCTATTGAGCCGCACTTCAAAACTAACTTATCAACCCCGAGTATCTTCTATGCACTACTTGTGAAGCTCGTCCCAGACATAAAAGAAACAGCACTCCATGCGGCAGTGCCGCAGCAAGTATTCATATCGAGGGTTATCGGCCTACGCTGTGGTCTCTCCCATTTCACCTTCACACTCCAAACTTTCTATAATCTGTCGAGTCCGGTTCGGGTGCTTTTCAAACGAGTATGAGTTTTTTTTTTTTTTTATTAAGGCGTAAGAAAATGCGGGCAAAGTCTGGCTTTTATCTACGAATGGACGCGCACCAAATTTACTTGTAACACCATCGATACGTTTTGCTTTAGAGTATGACGTGAAGCCTTCCTGTTGAACCTAGCGTCAGCATGTGCAAGATAGAATACGAGTTCCGCGAAGCGAGCATAAATCAATTAAAGCTAGCGAGTAACGATATCCTAAAATCGCCGACAGCTTAATAAATGTGGGTCGTGGCGTGTCCTCTGCATCTCATCATCGTTCTGCAGCCAATGAGATTGAAGCACAAGAATGAACCACAAAGCATAAACCGTGATTATATTAGCCTGCGCCCAGCGTCCCTTAGGCTGCTAGCGATCGTCAAAGTCTAAAGTCAAAGGTCACTTTCTGGTATCATATTTAACGAAAAACAAAACAAAACAAAAGTGGCAGCTACAGTTTGCTTCAAACTCCTAAAAGGCGTGAAATGCATTATAGGGAATTGTTGCATGACACGTGACATATGTTTTCCCGCTAAATTTAGTGGGGAACCCGAATGGTTGTGTAGGCCACGTGACCTCGATTTCCCCCGCTAAATTTAGCGGAGAAACTGGATTGGTGTATAGGTCACGTGACATCGATTTCCCGCTAAATTTAGCGGGAAAACGGAGTCGGTGTATAGTTTAGCGGGGTGAATCGGCATGCATATCCCGTGAAGTCATTTCACGTGACATAAATTTTCTCGCTAATTTTGGCTGAGAAACTATTCGTGTATAGGTCTCGTGATATCAATTTCACGCTAAATTTAGCGGAAAATGCCATGACGGACGGACGGACGGACGAACAAAATCTTGGGACTGGGAGTAGATTTAAAAATTATTTCATGCTTTAAAAAAGACCTTATGGGAGTCAAATGTGTCGCGTAGTGTGATTGAGCGTGGTTTAGAGAGATGTGCTTAGAAGGAGAAGTATTCGGTGGTGTAGAGCGAGATGTGCTTAGAAGGACGATGTTGTGCTTAGAAGTCAGAGGTGTAGCGTATTATTTGTTCTTTCTCGTTTCCTCTCCGCTTTCATCGGGACGCTAGTTTGTCTAAAAAGCGTTGTTACTTTGCCTAGATTAGTGGGCAAGTCAAGTAGCAGACCGACACCCAACAAGAGGCCACCTAAGATGTTTACACGCTGTCCAATCAGTATCATTTTGTCATCGGAAGAATATGGATCGCAAGTCATGCCATTGCACCACAGCCGCCTGTTTGGACTTTTCATCGATCCAAATATACTAAGTTTCCACTTAATATAGGCTCTTCGATATAATTCTTTTGTAGATTTTCAGCATTCGTTTAATCACATAATTGAAGTGAATTATGCCCCTCTCTGGAAATCGCACTCGAAATAGGGCGCACCAGCACGTTTTGGGAAAAATCCATTAGGGCGCCAAGCTTTCGTGAAATCTTATTAGTATACTTGAAGCATTGGGCAGCACATGCCACCCCGGTTTTTTTTAAATTAAATTCCGGGTCTGCTGATTGTGTTGCGAATGCGCCTCCTCCGGCAAAGCCACGCCAGCTGTTTTTTTTTTTTTTTATAACCTTAATTACAATTGGGTCACCATTTTTTTATTGAAAGCCACGGCTACCACTTTCATGTGACGCCTAATAAACTGCATGTGTTGAGGACAGCTGCGCATACGGGTCCCGTGCAGCTCCCGCTAAATGGCCGCAGTTGCGGTGGCGTCAGATTGCGCCCCTTGAATCTCATTGAATGCTTCTCGCAACGTACATTACGGACCATAAAGCTTACTTCAACGTGTTGCCATAAAGGGTTGATGCACACGTGCATTTGTGTAATAAGGTTCACGCACAGGAATCACAACGTCATCATAACGTCATCGCAGGTCTACTGCACAGTGCATAAGGATACATTAGGATACGGACGACGTGTCGCCGTTATCGTTATGACTGGACTGTGCGGAATCAAACAGTACCATTTCTTTTTGGTAGTACCCGGGGGCAGTTTCTAGGCTACCGCGACGCTGCGCGCAATTCGCATTCTGAAACTTTAGTGCTGAAGGCCTACATAGTTTATGCTAACCGCTAATAATGACGACGGTTTCGCACTTGCTGCGTCGTATCACTTCGCGGAAATACTGGCTCGTCTTTCCTTATGCAGGCTTTATCCCACTCAAGTACTAGGACGATCACCCGTGCAAAAGCTAGTATAGATATAAAAATGTGGCGATCTGAAGGGTGTCTGCGGTACTTGGTATCTGGAGTGCAAACTTTATCACCTCGCGCTAGACGAAGAGGCACTTTACATACCTTCTCAAAGATGCACAATCACAACGAACGCTCGACCGAAGGTTGACGGCGAAAATAAACCGGGTGGACATCTCGCAACTTTATGAGGTGGTTTAGAAAGGCGGACTGCTTCAAAATTAAACAAATACAATGTAAACTAAATATCGACTGCGCGCTTTGAATTTTGGTACAAGGGCGTGCTTGGGTGGAAAAAGCGCCAGCACATCAGCAACTTAGATTAAAATTACTACGTAGTGTTCGTTCTGGAAATATTAAAAATGTTGCTTTTTGCAGATTTGATTTTAAAAATACTAAAATAAGAGGAGTCTGAACGTTTTCTTTCTAGGTCTTCCGCTTCCGTTAAGCCAAATAACGTAACTTTGCTCGAGTGTCTTTTTTTTTCTTTTTCTCAAACGCAATCTACGTTTGACTGTAAAAGAAGTAGTGTTTACTATTAACATTATTTGCTTTAAGTGATTCTATAAGCCGCGGATACTTGGAAGCAACAGAAGCTTATCGAATTGAGGTATGACAGCTGTGATTGGCTAGAAGAGGGTACAGAGTGACTGGGCACCTGTGATTGGGGCCCTCTAAATATGATGCACTGCTATCGCATCCTTATAATAGGAGCCATTGAATAAACCAATGGCAGTCAGGTCCAGCTATGAGCGTTTGAAAAATCAATAAAATCGAATTGCGAATGTAAATCTCCAAAATAAATTAAAATAGAAAAATGTGAACGGTTGAAATGTCCCCCGCTTTCAGCTATATGAAGCTATCAATATTTCAAAGGCCCCGTCCGGACAACAGATGAAAGGAAACGCATGGGGTATTTAATTTCGCTGATTGTTCGTGTCAGTTACATTTTTGCCGTACTTGGGAATGCAATATATGTGTTCGGTTTCTATCAAGCTGCGATTAGCTCAAAAAGCATTAACACAATTATTTCGTCCCTAATAAAATACTCCCTAAAACTTCTCTTTCTAAGCCACGAGTCCATGTAAAAACATCCCACCGTGAGTGAGCCTTTAATTAGGAGAATTAAAAAAAGAAACACCTATAAAACTCGTTAAACGTATGTCGAGGTTTCGAGCCCGACATACAAGTAACAAGATGTGCCCCAAAAATAATGTTGGGGCACGTCATTGTTACTCTGCAAGAGATGTGGGCTGGAAACAGTGACACATTTCCCAACCTTCCAGACTTAATGCTTCCCTAGAATTTGCAATTCTTCTCACGAAAATGACAGCCAGCGCCTTAGCAGTATCAGCCAGACATTTTTGCGGAGCGCAAGTTCGTCTGCTTGTTTTGCAGGGGTTCTGGTGACGTCAGAACGCCGAGCTCTGATTGGCTCTGGTTGTAGGATTGTGGGTAGAGCTGGAGGCAAGCTGCCTCGAGGTCTACCCACTATCCTTCCAATCAGAGCCAATCAGAACTCGGCATTCTGACGTCAACAGAACCCCTGCAAAACAAGCAGACGAACTTCCACTCCGCATATTGTCAAAAAAATTGTAAACGCTAACGCGTCACTTCGAAGAATTCGTTCGATACTAAAATTACTTGGAAACTCTTCGTTAGGCACGACCGTCTGCGCGCTGGGAGAAGAAAGGGTGGAGCGTGTTTAACTCGGAATAAACATTTAATGGGAACCCAACATCGAAGAAGAGAGAAATATAACGGAAGAAGAAAAACGGGCAAAATAGAACAAAGTAAGTGATTGGCCAAAAATTGTAACATCCTCAGGAAAGAAAAGCAGAGGGACCAAAGGAACCGCTCAACTCATGTCTCAACAATTTTACTTCTGGATTCTTCAACACGACGGAGGGCTGGGAAACCTCGTTCAAGGTCCCCTTGATGGCGATTGGCTTCATTCCTCGTCCATACCCACTGCCCTCTCCCCCTCCTAATTTTTGTCCACGTCCACGTTCGCACAACCAGCGCGTGAACGATATTAGGATGACAAAAAAAAAAAAAAAAAAAAAAACATCCGATACCTCTTGGTTCCAGGTTGTGTTCTCCAAAAACGATGGTCGACACACTTGGATTTTGGTAGATCTCATATGTCCATTTGCATGCGTTGCTAAGTAATAACGGCATACCGTTTGTCGTGATACTCTGCGTAAAAACAAAATCCTTAGTTAAGGGTACCAAGCGACAATATGATTATGAACAAAGCACTACATGGTGAGAAGCAAGCGAGTTGGTATTCGTGGTCAGACTACCGAAACGCGTCACATTTGTAATGACGAGCTTCAGCGACAAATTTGAGCATAACATTTGTTTGCGGGGGATATGTGTCCTGACTCATGCGAGCAAATTGAGTGTTCAACGTTTTATTTCCCGGAAAGACCAACACATGCCGAATCGTTTTATCTGGGTCTTATTTTCAGATTTGTATACTTCGTTTCACGTCAAGTCCGACAGCAGTCGACGCCGGGATTCGATGGGATCAATAAACCAGTGCCCAAAGTGCACTGTCATGGCACTCTTACTAGCCTAATAGGGTCATTTGGATAGGATGTTGTCACAGGTCGTGAACCCTGCCGGCTTCACGACGACTTCCGTGATGAAGCATCTGCGTTGCTGTGCTTTTCTTTGTGTTTTATTTCTGAGGGGCGTCCGCTTTGACCCTGAGCGCCCCCGCCGGCTGGCGTCCCGAAGCATCTGGGTTGCTGTGCTTTTCTTTGTGTTTTATTTCTGAGGCGCGTCCGCTTTGACCTTGAACGCACCCGCCGTCTGGCGTCACGAAGCATCTGGGTTGCTGTGCCTTTCTTTGTGTTTTAGTTCTGAGGCGCGTGCTTGATGACGTATTGGTGCGATCATGTTTCGGGCACAACGGCGCCGCTTTTTCGCGTAACAAAACAAATTAAACCATCGCTAAAAAAAAAAAAAAAAAAAAAAAAGTCAACAGGAGATTGGTACATATTTCTTCTTCCACGCCTCGGAGCTCAGTTAGCAAAGACAGTCATTGTCAAGTGACAGCTAGACCAATAAGTGGCAGCTAGACCATCATCTACGCATATTTATTCGGAAGCAGACGCAATACCCGTGTCAAGGAAAAGAGCCATTGTCATCAAAACCTGCTAAAAAAACAGGCGCCACAAATGAACTAAAGGGGAACTCCGGCGATATTTTGATATTCAATGACTTGCCTCATAATTGGTTCAGCTGGTTCAACGCATGAATAGACACATATGAACTATTTACTAAAATTTCAAGTCACGATCTTATTTTCTTTTTCGCGAAGTGATTGCATTTTTATTTTTAGTCTTTGTTGCCAAAAGGTTCTACTGGAGACACGTGAAATGTTGTAATAGAGGGCCAGTACAGCTCATTCTCGATGGGTTTCAAGATGCTTGATGGTGTGAAGTAAACACTAAAAAAATTAACGCCAAAAAAAGAAAAAAAAAACACCGCAACGTATCATGTATTTTTTAAACAACCTGCTACACATGCACGCTAAACACGTGACCCCACTGCAAAGCGCGGGAAAATTTGAATGTTGGTTTTGGCAGAACGTTTAGTCGCCGTATTCTCTATAGCTCTTTCGAATTTCGCGATAACAAATAGCAGGCCTGAAAGGGTAAAGCTGGTTCTCGCAAAAATCTTGAATAACTCAAAATCATAAAAGTTAAAAGACTAAAAAGAAACAAAAGAAAAAAGCCTCGTGATCGGAGAAGAGTAGAGCAAAGGCCACCCGTCGCTCGGGCTCCAAGACGGTGCGGCGGACTTATCGTCGCTTCCACGGTCTCGTTCGTCGACCTCGAGAGGCGCGCTTTTTTGCATGGGACGCCGGAGAGAAAACTTTTGAATAACAAATGCAGGCAGGACAAACATATTCAAGGTTGGCATTACACTAACGGCCCACAATCGTTTCTTATCCGGAGGACGACGGTCCCGCTGGAGTACCGACCATGTCCAGACCACGTCTTTGTTATCGGCCCGGAGGACCTACCTTGGAAGAGCGGCGGCATCTTATCCGGTCTTCCGATGGCCGGCCTCGTGATTGGTCGGCGTTGGGTCACGTGGGCTCTCTGGCGCCCATTATAAATTCGACTGTCGAAGACCGGGTTGGGTTAGACGGAGTTTTAGCTCCGGACGAGCTATCACAGCGATGAGGCTACTTCTCGGATTCGCGGCCCTTGTGGCCACACTCGGTGAGTGTCTTCTTGGAGAATCGGTCGGGCCGCTTAAAAGTCCACTTTTTAGCCCCTACGCTTTGAATTTTGACTTTGGTAGGCAGGCACTGTGTTTCTAATTCATTAAATTAAATGTATCGGACATCAGCCTTCGGAATAATCTGTGTTCACACTTTACTTTTTACAATCCTATTTTCTTTTGTCCTCTCTTGTTAACCTAATGCCTTAGTTTAGTTCGCGGGAAAATATGAAAGAATTCAATCGTTATATGTATTATCGCTGAATTTTTTAAACATTTTAGTTTAAGTAGCGAATATTTCTCTATTGCGGGATGGCTGGAACTTTAAGCGAGCGTAAAAATATACACTAATTGAAAGTACAATATCGCTTGATTTGATCATGTCCTGGAATTCTGCTACATCAAACGAACTTTACGTCATTTCTCGTCGAATGATAATTATGTTTTTGTAAAGTTTTTATTTGTTCTAAAAAAAAATACAACATTGCGAGAATAAAAGAAAACAAAATTGTACTTTCCAAGTCGGTACTCTAATCAGCGCTCAATGCGGTCGAGCGTTACCACAGGCACCCTGTTATGTGAGTCAAACAAACGAATACTGGCACCGGGTGACCTGTTTGATTTTCGTTCAAAGTCTAGAAAATTACACGGCAAGATATCGGCCCTAAGCCTAAGAAACTTACGATGGCCCCTCTGACACTTGTATTTATTAAGAAATATGGTACGACCGATATACGTCTTGTATCTTGGAAACAAAAAAAATAATTAAATGAAACACTTTTCACATCATTTAGCCAAATGCCACAATACAAAAAAAAGGTAGGTAATATGTATACAAGATGCTCTTCCGTAGATGTTTGAGAGACTTGAGGAAACAATGACTTGTCATTCAAAGTATATTTCCCTCACATGTCTACATAAGCAACTTATTGAATTGCACGTCTTTACATGAATCTTATGTCTTCTTCTTTTAGTGACCTTCACGTACGCCAACGGTAAGTGGACACAATATTCCATACCTTCAACCTGACTCAAAAGAAAAACAAAATCTTCACAGCACGTCAGCGATTAAGTCTGTCTTGCTCATAGGGTGGTGCTAAATGTTCACATATTTATGCATGACGATATACGTCGCGGAGATTTGATTCCAAAAAAGCTTCTGATGCCAAGTATTAACTGCCATTTCCACTCAGAATAGTCACTTTCGAAGACGTCTCATGCTTTCGGAGTGCTTTAATACCTGATGTCCAGTTATATAAATACAAGCGTTAAAACCCTGAAGATAAGTTGTTGATACACTGTAGCGCTGATCTGCAAGAGACAGTCTCTAAAGCCAGAATGGCAAGCGAATCGACGCCAAAAAGAATTCGAAACTTTATCTAGTTGACGTGGTCTACGAGTAAGATTCAAAGGTTGTGGCAATGAAGTCAACCTTTTTCATCGTTTTAAATGGGCAGGCTACGAGAATGGTCGGGAGTACATCTACGAGTACTATGGACACCTACACACGCACATGCCCAAGATGGAGCAGCAGGTGTCCGGCGTCGTCTTCAGGTGCAAGCTGCTCATCCAGCCCCGGAAAGACTACATGATCATCAAGGTACGTGCGCAAATTAGTCTAGAACAGCTAACTTTTTTTGCCTAAAACTCTTCAGGCATTTTAATTTTTTTTTGTTCATCGACAAATATGATTTTTGTAGATTATCCCTACGTACAAGAGTTTTGTAAGCATAGAGAGAATGAACTGCGAGTGTTTTTGTCTGCTCTGAATGAGGGTAAATTTTCAAATGCAGTTCTAGAAAAGAGAGATGTTCAATGGCTGTAATTTTCGTGCTCAGTCTAGGCCATGGTGTCTTATAAAAAAAAAAACTCATTGTCATGGAATTTAACAGAGTTGATGCGTCTCTATTGGTACAAGAAGAGTGTGTTATCCAGTTACAAGAAACTCATACCTGGCTATAGTCTCAAAAAATATTCTATAATTTGTGCATTTTTTAAATACCTTTTACCTGCTAAGTGCCTTCCAAGTACAAAGGAGATATAATGTTTACATGCACGAACTCGGTAGAACACTTTTGCAAATTAACAGGTTTCTGTCCTTTTTTATTTCTAGGCAATGGACATGATGTTCGACAAAGTCCACAAAGATGTCGAGGACTTCGATGAACACGTCTTTAACTACCGGACTATCCAAGAACTCACCGAGTTCATGAGCAAGCCCTTCAAGATTCGCTACGATCACGGCAAGGTATGTTTCTCGACATGCTGTAATCATTTCTTTGACAGCTCACATAAAAAAATGCTCCGTTATACTCGTAGACATTACTTACAAGTGACATGCGCATTGCAGATCCGCAACATCCAAATCACAAGGGGCGAACCTTTGTGGTCCATTAACATGAAGAAATCCATCGCCAGCGTGTTCAACATGGACCTCGAAGCCATGAACCCGATCATGCCCAAGGAAGAACGGTTCTACGGAGACATGGAACGTGGATACGGCATGGGACACGAACTGCCAACCAACTACCGCATTTATGAGGTGCCTAATACCAACCCTGAATTTATCGACTTTTTTAAGCCTGCTGTTTTCCCTAACATGTAAAAGATTTAAACCACAGTCAAGCTTCCAGCAACTTGAATAGTTACATGTACACGTAATTTACTTGATTAATTACGTCTCGAACGGCTAGGTTATGACCTTCGCCACCTGGTGGCGTCAACTCGTTACAACTTGTCTGTTCAAGATGCACCTCCCCACTCCCCACAGGAGTTGAATGGGCGCGGGAAAGAAGGGATATCTTTTGTTGTCCTTTTAAGCGAAGAATTGGTGTCTCCGTAGGGGGCCAGAACGTGGTTGAGATCTAAACAAGATCATAGCGGCTAGAATTTTGTCCCAGTTACCATTTGAATCGCTGTCTGCTTACATCTAAGATAAAGGTGAGTTTTTAGAAAAATTAAACAATGGCTGTAGTTGTAACAGAGAACACAAAGAGGCTGTCATCGAAATTTTATGGTTTACTATTTGTCTTCATCTTTTTATTTATTGGCATTGTGCGGGCCGCTAACAATATCCAAGGAATCGTTTCAAAAGGAGTGATATCTAACGTATGATTTTGTACACTTTTACACCAGGACGGAATCTATGGAGAGTGCGAGACGATGTACGACATCCAGAAGACTGTCTGGCCCGAAAGGCCGTACATGACCGTCCTCAACGTCACCAAGGTCAAGAACTACGAGCATTGTCGTAACACTCCCCACATTTTCTTCGGAGTCAAGCACGGCTACCAGTGCAACGACTGTCCGGGAGACAAATCGGTGCGGATTTACCTTATAATCTATTCGTGAAGTTAAGTAGCAGCTTGATTAGCGTACATCAATGTGAACGTCGTCAATCTTACAACGCCCAACAGTTTCCGGTGACGTCCAACGCGGCCTACCACTACAACATCAAGGGAACGAGGCACAGCTTCATCATCGAGAATATGATGGCCGACGGAGAAATCATGTTTACGCCCTACACGCCCAATGGAAACATCATCAGGATCCTTCTCAAGTGAGTCTTCCTGGAGCCTGAGATGCTTCGGAACGTGTTTTTAACAATTCGCGTTTCTGTTTGCGACACAGCCGTACCATGACCCTGATGGAAATCCGAGACGTCAGAACCGACATCGCAATGCCCGGGGACATCATCACCTACAACAAACTCTCCTACATGTTTACGGACATGAACGAAGGAGGAAGAATGATTGACCTCAAGCACGCTCATCAACTCGTGGCCGCCTATGGTCTCAGGGGCAACGTCGATGAGGTGAGTCGTCCGTTATCAATCGTCACTCACTACAGGCCCCGACAATTTAAGAAACGGATGACGTGGCAAGTTCCAATCATCTCATTATCCCTCCGCATCAATCAGATTACAGCATTAGCCACTAAACAAACAACAAGAACCAATCATGAATCGAGACGCGTGAACATATTGAGTCACACCCTGCGTTTTTTTGAGCTATCAGTGACTAAAGATACGCGCATCAAAATTGATGGTTTGCATGCAGGATATATATTTATGTTACTTTTCGTTTAAGTCGGATGACGTCGTACAGCTTATTTAGGCAATTAAATAATGTCATTAGTTTACGAATAAACGGTTCAACTCTCGGAAGGCATGAAAAAAAAAATAATAGTAGGACTCCTTCATCTTACGCACAGTAGATGACGGAATTAGAAGTTTTGATCCTTCTCAAATCTAAAGAAGCCTTGTTGGCTGAGTTAGGCGCTCTCAGGGGGAAAACTTGCGAAAGAGTTTAAATAAAACTACTGCTGAGGGGCTCCAGCTGCTGGAGGATGGCTAGCTTTACTTCCCGAGAATAAATCGCGATTTGATTTCCTTCACGCAGGTTGGAAGGCTCTTCAGGAACATGGTGGACTTTGACTACAAGGACAACGAGATAAAACACGCGATTCAGAAAGACAGCCTCCCTCTCAAGTTCCTGGAGATCATCTACTCGTTCGTGCTCCTGGACTACCAGCAGATTGATGACTTCTACCATCGCTTCGTCGAGCCCGGATCGGAAGAATACAAGTACGCCGTATTATTTTAAGAATTTAACTATTATAGCGATGCACGTCCGTGGACGCCGCTGCGACCCATTTCTCGGTCTGTTCTTTTGGTTGAAACTGCAGCCAGGTTCTGGGCGGGAGGAACAAGAAACCAAAATGTTTTATGTGGTGCGTAATAATTACAGCTCGTTGCTTCAAGTAAAACTACTAGCACCCCTAAACATGCCAGTGCCTCTACTTTCTCGGAAAGCCCACCACTGTGAGCGTAAAGGGAACTTGGCAATTGACGAGATCAAAAAAAAGTTTCACGTAAAAAGTTAAGACTGCAATGTGAGAGTCATGACGTAAGCATGTTACACATCATGCTCAGTGTCACATGAAAGACTGTCGTTGTTTTTGTCTAAACATACTTTAAGCTTCATCGTTCGCCGAGTTTTCTTTCCAGATTGTAATTCTGGTCCCTTTATAAGGGCGGCTTCTAAGTTATGGTCACGTCAATGTTAGCGGTAGCGCGTTACAAGTAACAGCGTTACCGGTAACCCGTTACATTTTCGGTAATGTAGTAACGTACTCGTTCATTTTTCAAAACAGTAACGGGTAACGCAGTGACGTCACTCGTTACTTCTTCCCAAAGACTTAAAAAAATTACACCTCAATTGTTTCCGTATTTTATGGCGCCAAGTCACCTGAATGTTTATTCGCATTTTTTCCTCGCGAGCATTTAGCTGAAACCGTAAACAAAATAAAGTAATTGTGTTCTGTTTCTGCAAGAACATAATGCATCTTGAAATATGGCGCTGATGCCCACCTTCAGTGTCAAAACAGTAAAACGTGTTAATTCATAATTTTAAGAGAAGTAACGGATAAGTAGCGTCCGTTACTTTTATCAGTAACGGTAACGCGTTCCTTTTATTTGCATGTAACGAGTAACGTACTGCGTTACTTTTCTTCTGTAACGCCTACAGCACTGGTTCTCGTATCGTGATGAGCAACTTCGTATCCGGCGCAAACGAAAAAGTTGACAGCGAGCTTTAGAATAGCGTATCCAAAACCCTTTGCGTACGCGAGAAAAAAGAAAAAAAAAAAAAGCGTCGTCGCCATGTGCCGTTTTAGAACGTTGTTTGGGCTCGGCGCATGCGCAGTGGTGTCGACGCTACTTCTTTGCGCATGGAAAGTTTTTGGGTACGCTATTCGGAAACTCGCCAATGATAATTCGCTAAGCTTTTTTCCGTAAATCCTTCGTCTGCTTGGCAAAATAGATAAACATCCAGCAGTGGTTGAAAGTAAATCTACTTAGTTTTGTTTGTCCTCAACACAAACCAAGCGCTTTTTACATTTTTAAGTTTTTTTTTTTTTTTTTTAAATATAGCTTCCTCGAGAGACAGGTCACTCTTTGTGCGTTTGGAAAATTCCCCGTTACAGTCTTGTCTGTGAAGTTACTTTAATGACTCTGTTTATTTTTTATTCATACAGAGAAGTCTTCGCAGACCTGCTTAGCGTCGCGGGTACGAACCCAGCCTTCATGTACTCCAAGTACCTTATTCAAAGCAAAAAGATCAGCGAAGATGAGTCGATTGAGATTCTCCGAAACATGCCATTCCACATTCGGGAACCCTCCGAGATCCTTTTCGACGAGTTCTACGTGAGTCGTTCTTGTCTTCTTACGTCATATTGTGCCTCGTTTAAACTTGCGTTTTGAAGTTACGTTTACCTGTATCATACGTTTCAGCTTAGAGAAACAACATTAATGTTCCTACTTTTATTGTTTGCCTTATTTTGCAGCGCCTCTGTGAAGGAAGCCACGTTAGGGACAACCACAACATTCACTCGGCATGTCTTATGGCATTCAGCTCAATGATATACCAAACCTGCGTTGTCAAGTACCACAACACCTGGAACGACGCAAAGGAGAATGCCATCTGCACTCCCACCATCGCTGCGAAGTACTTCAACGTGAGTTTAAGTGCAATGACTTGCCGTACCTTTACTGAAGACTTGTGGCCGCTGTACACCGTAAAAAGAAATGTCTAAATACAAACTACGCATATCGCGTTTTTCAATAAGAGCACAGGACTAGTAATCGTACAAAGGAAGCTACAAGCGTTTTAATTTTAAACAATTTGACGTACAATATAAACTTTTATGCTTAAAACAAAAATTATCAGAACGCTCGCCTTTTAGGTTACTACTATACAAAAACAAAGGTTAAAAAAAAATCTTGCTACATTTTTTAAAGAAAACAATGCGTGGTGAGCAGATCAGCAGACTTCTTTGTTCAGGCCTATATTTTTGCAAATTATCGTGTCTGTCGCCCGAGGTTTTCAAATATCTGCAATCAATCATACTTGAACTGTTTAACGCGATGTCCCTTAAAGCGACGTATTTGTTGTTATTTCGCTTTGTCGTGCTACAGTACTTGGTGCCCCAGTACGAGCGCAATCTGGAAGAAAAGGAGAGGATCATGTACATCAAAGTCGCAGGCAACTTCGGTCTCAAGGAAGCACTTCCTTTCCTGGAGAAATATGCGGAAGACAAAATGGACCAATTTCCAGTTCACATCCGGATGATCTCAATCTGGGTGCTCGAAAAAGCGGCTCTCTATAATCCAGAGAAGGTGAGACAACTGAAAAATATGCGACCCAATTCAGCCGCGCTCATGACATATTTCGCTTCAACCTTGGCGTCTACCAGGTCCGAGACATCGTGCTGCCCATCTACAGGAACTGGACCGAGTCTCATGAGATTCGGTTGGCCGCATTCACAGTCCTCATGAGAACCTCCCCAGACATGGCCCTCCTGAAGTCCATCGCTGCCGAACTCGTAACTAGTGAGCCCAACACGCAGGTCATCAGCTACGTCTGGTCGACGTTCAAGCACATCGCTGAACTGGACTATCCCTGCTACTTCGAAATGTACGACATATTTTATACTTTGTTTCAATTCAGAACTTCCCAAATAAGCGAAACGACATGGATTGAGTACAACCATGTACTACGTTAACTATGCAATGATTTCACAGTGCTCGGCACCTTGAATACGTTTTGCCTATCATCGAGGGTCACGAGAGACTGAAGGACCTGGAGGAATGGCCGTACTCCAAGAAGATTATCAACGGCGGATACGAACGTAAGAATGTTAACTTGTATATTATGATTAGTAACTGTGTTTGACTGTCGACTCAAACTATGAGCTCTGGTTATTCCAGCCGAATTCGACTACGGAGGCTACTCAGTATTTTCCTACATCATGGCCAACGACAGCTACATGCCACGCAGCATGTACATCAGGATGAACGATTACATGAACAACTTCAACTACGACACGTTCTCTGCGTCGTTTGACAGCTGGGGCCTTGAGCCCATCCTTGACAAGATGTTTGGACCTAAGGTCAAAGGCGACATCAGCCCAGGTCGCAGCCTTTGGAACTTCTTCGGCCGTCGTAGGTCCACCAGGGATATTGCCGTCCACAAGGAAGTCAAGGAGATTGATCAGAGCGTAAGTAATACATTCCACAAAAATATCAAAATTGACTGTGATCATGTGAAAGGAAGATGAACTGACTGTATTTGTTTTACTTTGAATAATAACTCTTAACACTCGGGATATAATTCATTTTTACGTGTTTCTTCCTTTTATTTATAGGCTTGTGTATGAATAGGTTTCTACGCTAGTTTTGTTTACATTGTGTTTTCTGCAGACAACTCGTTCTCTGCCTGATGTTTTTTGTGATGCGAATTCTTTGCTTTGTCGTCCCCTAGTCTAATGTCCTCGCAATAAATAAAGTTAAAGACAAGTATATAAAGTAATTTAAAACACTGCAAAAATAGAACAGGTTATCAAATAACATTTTTTGAGTGCGTTAGGTACTCTAAGGCAATTAAATATATTAACGTAAATATACCGCATTTACAGTTGCTGAATAGTTCTCATGTGTATTAATTTAAAGTTAAACAAGTTACGAGCATTCCCGTGTCTGTTTCAGCTCCACATTGAAACAAGAAACCACCCCAAGCCATATGCAGCCCTCAGGGTCACGGCATTTAACAACGAACTTATTAACATGAACTTTGACCAGGAGATGTTTGATACCATCATGACTAACGGTGAGAACAGTGACAGATTAAGATAACCCATTTTACAGCGTAACAAATATTCGGCTTTGTAACGAAAACGAGCGTTTGTTGTTTTTTGTTCACAGACAAAGGGCCAATGTCAATTCTGAAGAAAATCATTGGAGAAATTAAGGACTTCCAGGTCCGAAGCTTTATGATGGACGGAGACATGTCGATGTTCTTGCCCACCGAGATTGGTCTGCCTTTCTACCTGGAACGAAAGCAACCCATGTTCATGTACTACAAAAACAAGGACATGAAGTTTGATGTGAAGGGAAACGAAGCTGACGGTACCATCGATGAGATTACCACTAAAATCAACGGACATTTCATGTAAGACTCTTTTGTGGATTTACAACCGCTTCATAAATGTTTTTACTTTCTGCCTCGTCTAACGAGTCATCCAGGTTCCGCTTTATTTTTGTTTGAAAGCAGCATAAACATATGTGGGTTTGCCTTTCTGTTAACTCAGGAGACTATAATACACCTTGTAGTGGCAAGCAATATTTCATTATTTTTTATGAAAATGTATTGTCGTTTACTTGTTTGTATTGTGCTCTGACCCCCAGGTCGACTGGATTGCATAGATAAAATATTTAACGGATAAAATCCTTCATGCATAATTTTTATTTAGTGTAGCGGACGACTAAAATCTTAATGTTGATTGTAGTTTTGAAAGGACATACTGCCTTTTTTTAATGTTTATTCACATTGTTGAATGTCAGAAGCAAACGGTGATCACTGTGTTATTGCGTATCTAGATGAAGACATTCGGAAATGCAAGCGCTGTTTTATGAGAGTCCTTCATTTGTTGAACAAATCTGCCTGAAAATGTAGAGAATTGATATTCGTGTGTTCGGGTTAAATCTTTCCCCCTCTGTACCGTGAAAAAGTTGTTTAGCAGCTCTGAAATACAACTTTAATTTTCTTTTAATTTTTTATCTTAAAAAGCAAAACAAATAAAAAGGCATACGCTTAACAGAATCCATAGCCAACGGCTGGTGACGGATACTTTTGAGCCAATATGAAATGACAAATCGAAACGTACAAGAGTAAGCGTATTGACAGAATATCACCTATATACATTATTCAACCACATGGTGCATAAAAATACGCATCATGCAGTTTAATGATCAGTGAACTTACTAGATCCTAGAAAATAAGGAGCATCTTTAATAAACGGAACCCTATATTTCATAAGCATATGGAGATCATGCAAAATGCAGGAATTCCTTGTTTATTTCATATTGTTACTTTTTAATCAAGATAACAGTGCCATTTTCAACATGTTTCATAATGAATAGCAACACACTTTGTGGTAGGGTTGCCTTGCTGCATGCCCATCCGGGAGGAACAACACGAAGCCGGGGTTTCCATAACAAGAAACTACATTTATTAGAGTAACAGGAATGGGTTGTTAGTATCAAAGTAAAACATTGCCGGAGCGTTCGAACTGCACGCCTTCGTGACCTCGGTCCGTCTCCCCTTGTTCTGTGGGCGTGTCCTCCTTTTATTGGCACTTTCCTCGAACGCTGTCGTGCGTTTCGGACTGTGTCCTCTTTTGGGCGTTCGGCAGCGGCCTCTGGCCGTGGTGGCAGACTCTCGCTCCCACAACTTGAAATAAATTGTTTCTGCATTTACAGTTATTGAGACGTTTAATCCGAAGCGGCACCTAACCTGTTTTATTTTCCTACTCTTTTAAAGGTACGACCACCACACAATCGAAACAGCAAGCATCCTCGTTCCCTTCGAGAAGATCAGCGTCGGCGTTGGATACGACAGTCGCATAGCCAGTGTCTATTCCTATCGATATCGATGCCGGCATGAACATGGTGGACTGGAAATTCAGGATCAAGACCCACCCGCAGTCGCCCCACGAGATCTTCCATTACGACTTCAAGCCCTTTAGCTTCATCGAAAGCTTCGAGAATGCCCTTCCAGTCATTCATGAGGAAACCAAGGTTGACATCTTCATGGAGGAGGATCTTCACAAGGTAGGTTAACAAGCATTATGGTAATCGCGGATAAAAATAGATTCTATCAACACCTTGTGTCAAGTCAGCGTTTCAGTCCTATTTCCGGCATTTCGCGGTAACAAGACCATCTGTCGCCGCAGGCGTTCTTGTTAACCCATCAGAATGTGTGTATGCTTGTTCTCCCACTAACGTCATGCCGTTTTAACCATGCACATACATACGTCTGTGATGATTGACGATCTTGCTGACGCGTTATAAAATGACTGGGAACCCAGGCGGCAACCTTCTTTAATAAGGACATTCAAAAGCTTGCGTCACGTCACAATAAGTGGCGAGATTTGCCCTGTGGCAATGTGGAGGAAGGGCTACAGTATGTATCTAAATTTTGTGAATATAAAAAAATGCAGATCACTCGCCTTTCCCCCAGCTTTTTGGAGGTTTAAAAAAGCCTTTGTGTTAGTGTCATCAATTATGCTAGAATGAATTTTAAACTGTGCTCATTAAAATAAAAATATTTTTCATTTTCAATTTATAACTGCTTAACTCTAACCTAAGCTTCTAATATATGTTTTTGTATGAGTATTTTTTTAAATATATTTATGCCCCTTGAAAAGTGTTTTATGAAGTTTGTAAAAGAAACACACAAGGAACTGGCTGTTTTGTTTTTGTATCGATATATTGTATTCGTCAATACCTACGAAGTTGTGAGCGTTCGCAAGCTAACGGGAAGGAGGCGCCGTGCTTGTGGAATATGTCCTCACTAATCTTAAGAACACACCTGAATCTGTGTTTCTCTGCAGTTCGAGAGGGAGTACTTCCACGACATGTTCGGCATGGGCATCAAAATGTCGGGCCACTTCCTTGAAACTCCGGACTTCTGGGGGACCTGGAAGAAGTTCTGGTACAGCAATGACTTCCGTCAGAAGCTTTACTACGTCACCGAAAACCCTATGTGGCACCCGAGAAGGATTTCCATGATGATGAGTCCGGCCAACCGAGACATCACCAACGAGGTTAGCTATGAACCTTGTCAAGTTGAAGGCTTGGGCTAGTTGGAGACTCGCTTTTGAGCTGTTACTTCCAGCTGTGCCCGCCTTCTTTGTCATTATCTGGTCCGTTTCTGGAGCTTCTAAGAGACTGAAGAGCTCTTTCCGTACCTTTATATTTTTAGATTGAGGTCAACATGGGATGGTCGTGGCTCATTCCGGAAACAAGAGGCAACAAGATATACACTTCGAAGCACTCGGCCCAAATTGGAGACGAGTCATTCTCGATCCGCGACGAAGCCAGATCCTACACAAGCGTCATCGACCTTGAAATGATCCTTCGTGGCCAGAGGGAAAGAAAAATTGTTTCAGAAATGGCATACACGAGAACGAGGGACCTGATGACTCATCACTTCAACTTCTTCTACGATAGAACGCCGTTCACGATGGGGGAGACAGATAACATGAAGGTAGCTATTACCCAATGACCGCTCGGATAGTTGCATTGCAGTCGATGAAATATGTCAACTCGCTAACTACACTATTTTATTTCTAGATATGTTTCCACGGCAGCATGAAGTTCCCACCCGTCGAATACGACAAATTTACTGAAACGGATATCCCGATTGACGGAACCGTTGGCACAAACTTCCTCCTCAACTTCGGCAAGGACTGCAAGACAGACCACAAGGTACAATATCGTTAGATACAACCTCTTAATGGCATTGGTTCTAATTCAACATTCTGTCAAATGTGCTTTTAGATCAGTATGAAGGGAATCTTTGAGCACACCGAGGAGCAGAAGCACTTGATCGAAAGTCGCGAAATTGAAGAACCTATTGGAAGGTTCATGAAGAATCCACTCAGACCCCTGTGGAGGGAGTGCATGAGGCACAGGCGGAACGAAATCGGCTGGAACATCCACTGTGATGAATACTACTTCATGGCCAGTCAGCTCAACCGATTCATCGCCGACATCGAGTACGAAAACGTAAGTAGATTATATTTAAAAAAAAATTACAGTGCACGTATAAAAGGTGATTTCTAAAATATATATTTGTTGCTTGCAGCTGTCGAAGGAATTCATGTGGTACATGATGAACATGCGCCGATACATGCGTCACATGTACTTCCCCTGGTTGGCCGACATCGAAGACATGGATATTATGAACCCAGAAGGAAAGATGCACATAATTGCGAATGTGAGCACCTGGGAGCCTGTGATGGATGTCCGCCTTATGTTGACCAAGGAGAACATTCACTACAAGCAGGCGCCGGTGCCCATGTGGTTCATCACTCCGAGGACGTACTCGTTCTTCGAGTATACCAACCTCGAAGAAATTTCTTCAATCTACAGGCACCGTGAGTTTGCGTCTTTCAACCAGTGAAACTAACATTTCTTCGTATTTTACACTCCGCTTTTAACGATAAAGTCCACTCAAAATAGAGACCGGATTGAAAGTTACAAGTGGAGCTTGTCCTAAGTTTTCAGTGGATTTCGAAATATAAAATTGTGTTTGCAATCA
This sequence comes from Ixodes persulcatus, assembly GCA_013358835.2. Classification (NCBI taxonomy): domain Eukaryota; kingdom Metazoa; phylum Arthropoda; class Arachnida; order Ixodida; family Ixodidae; genus Ixodes; species Ixodes persulcatus. Next base: position 136,311 of record JABSTQ010011248.1, read on the forward strand.
TTAGCATAGCACATCTAAGTTGTCCGCATAACATAATATCCTGTACAGCTCATAATAATGCCCCCTCAAATTTAAGCGGCGATTATCTTCTTCAGATTTTACCCAGCATATTGTACAGAAGGTCGTGTTTAGAAGGAGGTGACTACTCGCAAAACCTGAATAGAACAAATTAAAGTGGCGATGTGGGCGAATTGGTTAATGATTTACAAAACATACACAACGGGCTAATTAGGCTGAAATAATCAAATATTGTTATAAGTGGCAAACACTATAGTGTTCGCTGTCTACTTTGGATGCCTACTTTCACTGCTAGCTTTGTATAATACATTGAGGACAATATATACAAAAGGCGGTTGAATCAGGGAGACGCTGGTACTGAAAATATGCTTACCAGAGGTTTAATTTGTAGTTAATCGCATTGTGACACTCTTAAACACAGACGCGGCGATTGGCCATGGTTTGCGCTAGCTTTGTATAATACATTGAGGACAATATATACAAAAGGCGGTTAAATCAGGGAGACGCTGGTACTGAAAAGATGCTTACCAGAGGTTTAATTTGTAGTTAATCGCATTGTGACACTCTTAAACACAGACGCGGCGATTGGCCATGGTTTGCGGGAGAAGTACATAACTTTGGCAGTGAATTTGAAAACTATATTTGGTCAGTCTTATGGTAATAAAATGATATCTAATATTTACTTAACAGCCATCTGTAAGTGCTCTTTCTGGTAATAATGTTTAAAATGTCACTGACCAAGGTGTATTTGCAATATCCCTTCACATCTTTGTCAAGAACGTGAAACCTTGGTCCATCAGATCTCCAAGAATGCCCAATTACCGTAACAAGAAGACATAGAGTTATGCCATTAGAATTAAATAGCGTCATCTCATGTCGGCAGTGGTATCCGCAAAAGTTGCTTTGTTGTTAATTGTATTTCCTTTGCTACCACTTTTGGCAGGTGTTTGCGATGTCCAAGGTCCATCCATCAAGACGTTCGACGATGTCTTCTTTAATCTTCCCAACACTGACTGCTTCAAGATTCTTGCCAAGGACTGCTCGCCCAACGAGCACTTCATGATTATGGGCGCAACGACAAGGAACCCCATCTACTCAAAGGTACGACAGACATCAAACTAATCGCGAGTAACTTGTACCTGTAACTTGCGAGTACTCGTAGATTGTTTAGTAACTGATTGGTTAAGAAACACTAGCTGGCCGTGGCGATTCCTGAACATCTCATTATCACTCCAAATTCAATGAAATTGGAGCATTAGCCAATACGATCGCAACAAAATGCATCGCGAAACAGACAGCGTGAACATAAAGGATAATATGCCGCGCTTTTGGTTTCCTAAGCTGTCAGTTCCTATAGAAGGTAAAGGCCCGTTGACACTCTTGCGACCGACTACGACTGAGAGAGACGAGATCTCTTAAAACGTCTTAAATTTTTTTTTTAGAATGAGGGAACACACTGGCATTGTGGCGCCATCTATGAGGTGACCCTGGAACTGCATTTCACAAGAGCGAAGGTTTTGCGGGATTTCCGAGGTCAAATGTGCTGTAATACCCATAGAAAGGCTCGTTTATAACATTGACAAAAGTTTTTCGAGCCAAGAAAGAAAGGATAATGCGCGAGAGAAATAAAAAAAATATGCCGGACCGCCAAGTTTACACTGCTACCCAATAGATGGCGCCAGTGTGTTCTCTGGTTTAAGAGGTTTTAAGGAGCCCAGGTTTAAGAGGTCGCAAGAGTGTGAACGGGCCTTTAGGCTAAAATCCCATTTGTGGTCACCACCGGTTTTATTACACCCTTCGATTTCTTTTTGTAACCAGGCAATTTTTTTAACTCAATCGCAAAATTTACTTTTTAAAGCGAAGGTATTAGGTTCGCATTATTATCTGACAGTGAGAACAAAAATAAACCTAAACAACGCAACATGTTTGCATGATACTTACACCAAGGCCTTTCAAAAGCACTATTGTGAGTAGATAAATATAAGGTGCAGAGTATCAAGGAGAGCATACCTGCAGAAGCGCGAGTTAGTGACGCCAAACATAACTTACAATTACATTGAGAAGCAAAGTCACATTCGTATTCTTAGTTACTATTCTGACTTCACCCATTAAATGCACGACGATATAGAACACCAATTGTGTGCCTTGTTTTTTCTAGGCCCTGCGGATGTTCATGGACACATTCAAGATCGAGATTATGCCAATCACGGAGGACGGTACTCCAATCGTTCGCGTCAACGGAAAGAAGGTTCCGATGACTCCCGAAGAGCCCTTCCGCCAATTCGTCAACACCGGCGTGCGCGACATTGAGGTCTTCAACATCATGATGTACGGCTCGAAGCCCATCTACAAAATAATCTCCGATATCTTTGGCATCCGCACCACATACGACGGCAAGGGCATCTTCATTCAGGTAAGAGAGCGTGCGCCTCGTAGCGTGATAACCACATTGATAAGTAACAAAAATTACCCGTTTCTGCTGCCGTAGATGTTATCTCTGAACAGTTTGCTAAACATAAAATCAAGAAAAAACACAAAAGGAGAATCCGTGCAATTGTAAAGCCCGCTTTTAATGAATTTATCTACGTTATGAATCTCATTTAGGGGTAACTAGTACACACAAAAAAGGATGCGCAATGTTTGAGATTATAGCTATCATCACATTTAAATAAACAGCTTCTAATGGTCATGATAGCACTTTGTTACAACTTCTGGCAAAAAGAACGGGAAGAAATAAAAAACAGTAAAAGCTTGGGTGCACAAGCCCCACCCATCTCCTTTGTGCCATTCAGCCATTTCGTCATTTTTAATGTCCCTCTTCCTAGTCATATTGTCGAAGAGTCGTTGATTAACGGTCCAATAAAAGCGCTGATCTTAAACACGCCCCTTCGCATCAATCAATTCAAGTCCTGGGGCTAACTTACTTTGTAATAGTAAATAGTTTAAATCTAAAAATATAAAATATGTGTCTCTCGATGTCCAGTTTTGTTCTTAACAATTTCTTTCATTAACTCGCATGCCGACGTTGAAGTTTACGTACAGCCGGACAGCACTCATGCACTCCTTTTCCAATCCACCATAACCCTGTTGCAATTCTAAACGGTCGGAATGCTTACTATTCTCTGGCAAGTTTTTTATTTTTATTTTTATTTAAACTGTTCAACGTGGCATGTTTTTTTCGACAACCAGGTGGCCCCGATTTACCGCGGCAAGGTGTGCGGTCTTTGCGGCGACTACAACCTCAACAAGTTCCACGAGTTCATCGGCCCCGACATGTGCCTCCACTACAACTCTACGTCATTCGGAAACAGCTACGTCATTCCGTCCGGAGAGTGCACCGCCCCCGAGTACAGGAGTCCTTGCACATACACCAGTAAGTTAATCCGAGCTGTTACATTTTCTTCTCCAGTCAATACACTCTGAAAATCTGGGGCGTTGGCTTTCCCGTAAAGCACTCTGGAGAGCCAATTGCTGCAATCTACAGTGGGACCTCGGCCAAAGACGGGGCGAATATTATGTATAAATTAAAAAAAAAATATTGTCTGCGCTGTGAGTTTAAGCATGAGCAGACGCTTCATATTTCTTATATAGTCCTTACGCTGTCGATGGCCACTAGATGTACTAACAGGACAGCCAGCGCTCGATTTATATCCACTAAATAAAAAAACGAATACCGATGCGCCATCAAGTTCTTTTTTAATGCAAAAATATACTTCCGAAATATTTCAGTGTGTGCTGCTTTCTAACAAACTAGGACAGTCAGTCGAGAGCAACCTGAGAATCTTGATCAACCAAGATTCTCAGATTCCGCGCGCGGCGTGGCTGGGCTGGCTCTCACTGTGAACGCGCGATTTCTCTTTGAAGATAATACACAACGGTATTGCCTCACTTTTAAGTAAGGCACAAATAGTGGCCTTCCTCCGTATCTGAAAACAGTTACATAGAAAAGATTGTGTTAAAGTGTAGGCTGTATAGCCTGGGTCGACTTTACATTTAAATACATGTTAGCGTTCATTCCCAACTCCTTGTATAGCTTGTTGCAATATAAAACTACAAGATAGGCTAAGCCCACAAAATCAACGTTCCGCTTCATGCTCAACCTGTTGAGTTGCAGTAAGCATTAGGTGGAACCTTGTTTTTTTTTGTTTTTTTTTGGCGTCAATTCAAAGAGAAGAAAAGGCAAGCGATGATCCCATTTTTGTACTTCCGAAAGGGCAATCCAATGGGGCCTTGTTCGTACAGAAATGGGGTAATGATGCCATTTCGGTCTTGGGATGCGGAGGGATGGCATTTGTGGCAGTTCTTATCGTGGAGGAAACCATAGTCGCACATTACATCTTTCCATGGCTAACTATGACGGAGTTTATATCTTCGTCAATAGTTTCTGACTCCATCATCGGAACAAGTTGTTGTTTGTTTCTTGCTGAGCGGGGTTAATTACGCCCAATCACAGCCCCATCGGTGCCAATGGAACCTGGCACAACTAAACTTCATCGTTCACGCAGCCACACGATCTGATGATTCAGAAAGTTCCGATCAATGAGAAGGAGTACTTGATATAAAAGCCTTGGTGGTAACAGTGTTTTTTATTAACGATAATGAATAATTATCGAAGCATTAATGTTTCGGTCCGTGTGTTGTCTTGGAAAATCTACAAAGGCGTTAACGAATAATTCTGTCACTTGCAGTTGGCGACACTTGCACGTTGATGCGCACCAAGACCATGGAGATCGGTGAGGGCAGGAACAGGCAAATCTGCTTCTCCATCCGACCGCTCCCAAAGTGCGCCGAATCTTGCATCGAGACGCGCATGATGACCACTGACATGGGCTTCCATTGCCTGCCGGCCAAGGACAGCACCACCAAGGATCTCCTGGGGCAGGCCGCTATCAGACCCCTCACAATGTTCCGCCGAAAGAGGCAGGATCGGGAAATGACCATTCAGCACCCGGAGAGCTGCTACAGGCCATGAGCTACAGGCTTCCAGTGAATTGTCCCCGACTTAATTATCAGTTCAGAAGAAGACCACAGTAGAAGAATGATTCATCGCAAGATGCCAAAATAGACTACATAATCGTAGCAGCGTTCAAGAAGAAAGAGCGTCGGGGCTCAAAAACTAACTGCATGGCAATATGTCTGCATCTTCTTTTTGTGTCGGTCTAACCCCTTTATGCGCGTTGTCCACGTCGTGTCGTCTCTTTTTTAGCAATGTATTGTTTCTCTTCCAACTGCAAATGTGCCACTGCCATTTAAACTTCGTATTTACGGAGAGAAAAAAAAATAAAATACTCAAGAGCTTGACTTGTCAAAATCTCTTCTGTAACCTACATAAGCCTCCACTAAGCGCGGGCTTGTGAAGGGTTTTTCTTGTTTTTTTTTTTTTTTTTTTGCTTGAAAGAAAATGCCTGAATTCATAGAAACGTATCCATTGTCAAAATGTTAGTCTATGACTCATTTGTAAGTTCTCTGCATGAGTACGGAGGGGCAGTAAACTTTCAAATGACTTAAGTAAGTTGACTGAAGAGTATAAAATCCCAACAAAAATGGGTGTCATTACCAGAAAACGCCATGCATCTAAAAATTCTCGCATCGTATGCATTTGCAGCATATAGAAATTGAATTAAAAGATAATGAGCCTGTGACAATCAAGATTAAGATTTGATGCGTTAATCTTAGTGGGAAGGGCTTACTGTACACTGCAATAATACTGAAGATCTATTCATAAGATGCGTGAGCTGTGCCTAATGTTCTAAATGCAACAAATCCAAGGTCTCAAGGAATTCACACAAGTCCACTTGAATGTTCATCATAAAAGGACCATGTAAAAACATTAAAACTTAATTTATTTTCGCAATGTAATTTGTTTTTGCTTCAACCGCACATAACGGTTGCTAATGCGTAAATTTTGACTAAATCTTCATGTCGATCTTATGTTCAACTTCAACTTCAACTTTATTGTTTCTCTTGAGGGATCTTCAGGGAAGAGGGCGAGGGAGAAAGAAATCAGACCGTTGTCGCTTGACAGAGTTTGTCCTCCCCACCTGCTCGGCGCTCTCAGGAGAACCAATTTTCGTTGTGTTTTGCTATGGCTTTTTTATTGTTAATGCTTCACATGTCTCACACAAAAAGATGCGGCGTCAGTCACTTTCCAACTTCTTATAAACTTAATAAAATAATTCGCGATAATTGTGGCCGCAGTCGAAGGAGATGATGAAAGTATCAACACCTCTCTATTAACGTTTAGCTGTCGGGGAATGGCTTCTTCGCTTAGACTCTTAAATATCTTCGAATTAATACTGCACTGTGATTAACTCGGAACACCAATCAATGGTTTTCGATTTTCATTCGGTGTAACCAATGAGAAGAGAAATTGGTATAATGGATAAATGGGCATGCGGTCTCAGTGGCCAAACTGGTGGGCGCTTGTCACCGGTTATGCATCATCATTACGATTCGATACCACTCGCCCTTATCATTGGCTAAATTGGTTGAACAAACATTCATTTTTTTCCTGTCGAAAGTACACTGAGTGAAGGAGTGTACACGCAGGAACTTCGAAGAGTGATACACCAAGCGTGAGCGCAATTCAAGAGGAAATTTCATGCAAGACTAGGAGCTTACAAATTGGTGAGTTTAACTTTGAATTGACGAGGGTACTTCGAGCCGCTGTTCGACTTGTGGTCACCGACAGTTTAAAAAGCTCAGGACGTAGCAAGTCGCGTGCATTTCGTTATGCCTCCGCAGCCAATGAAATTGCGACATGACGCTCTAACAACGCCCGAAGTACCAATCGCGAAGCAAGAAGCGATAACATAAATAGCTACGTCCTGAGTCTTTTAAGATGTTAGCGATAATAGAAAATTTTAAATGTAACATCTATGGTCTCTACTTGCTCTTCTATTACAAAACCTCAAACAAAACTAACACACTCAGAATTTTAACCGACCTTCGAGTGGGTATCTAGAACAAACATCCGTGAAACGTTTTGAGTGAGGCAGCAGTCTTCAAAATTCGATAAGCGTTGGCAGCAGCAAGGACAAAGTTTTGTCGGGCGAACTTGCCGTAATCTTGCTTTTGGGACCAGACCACTCGTTACAGGGGTACAGATACACACGGTGTGAAGTTCAAGTCCGTCTGGAAAACATGGTGAACTACCTGTACTTTGAAACGTTCTTGTCGAGTAGTCAGTTCTAGGGCATTGTTTGTGAAAAATAATATTTGACTCATTGCCGTGCATATAACGCATATATTGAATAGCTTAATTTTTTTTTTTTCAATTGCCATATTACCTCTTTCTATCTATGAACATTGAACGTGTACTACTAATTTGTCGAGAAACGCGTGTGTATTCAAGTGATGTGTCAAACCGACAGACACATGCGAGTCGTTCAGCAATTGTAAAGATATTTAATTTACTTTGTCATGGATACAGCAGCATGCAATTCGAGAGAAACAAAGACCAATTTCATGCTCCTGCAAATTTCGCCTCCTAATGTACTCCTATACGGTGATCCACATCCACCTGAATCCTCGAACAAATATTTCTTGAACAGCTAGAGCACATAAACAGGAACGCAAAAAAGCCCCGTTTTCCCAGGTTAGCTTATTGGCGCTCAACGTGCCACGTCCTATCCACGTCAATTTAAACGGGATAAGGCAAAACTATGCAGTGTTTTTTTCTACAACCTACATACAGCCCTACAGCCCTACGCAGGGCCAATGGGAGTCCTAAAGCAGGCCTACTGCTATAGCGACTCTCACCGTAACGTACTTCGGAACATTTAAACCGAAATCTCTCGACCGAAAAGAAAAAATTAATAAATAAAATTGAGTCTTTCTAACGTCCTGAATGGCCCAGAGCAATTAGACTCTGTAAAACTTGAAGTTTACCTTGGCCAGAAACCCCTGGTTTTCTTTACGTAGATGACTCAGAATGATGGCGCTTCTGCCACCCTCGAGAGCTGACATGGGGAGTCTTTGTCAACGAGCGCGTATCATACCGTAGAACTGAAACCCGCAGCAGCCAATCGCGTTAGGTCTACGGCGATAACACGAAAACTCGAGGATTTCCGGGCACTTCGAAATTGTACCCCCCGGATCGCCAAGGTCACACGCAACGCTCGGGTTATCGTCTCTGTCGCTCGTCTTGACAAGTAGTCGGGACTGGGAACTCGTGTCGACTTAAAACGACGTCGAAAGTCTTTCAAGGCGCTTGTCACGAAATGCGAGCTAGCACTTGGAGTTGACAATCATGGACCTTCTGCTGATCTTTGCCCTTTCCTGCATTGGAGGTTCAACAGGTCAGTGGTTAATCTGCATTGCCACTCTTTAGGAATAATCTGCGTTCATACCCTTAACGTCCAGATCTCAAAATAAAGCCAAAATTGAGACCATGAAATCTTATATTTGCTACGTTCAGTCATGCTTGAGATGGCGGCGTGCCAAGCTAGTCTGACGATTGCCGTGACATATAACAATTAGCACTCGTCCCTTTTGGTGCGAAACCCTCATATTTAAAAACTAAACTATCTTTCCAACTATGCATAATTTTTTGTGCAAGCCTCGTCATCTTTTGCTGTTGATTGTGGTTGGTACCACACTCAAGGTAAGGCCACTTGTACGGAAGACACACCCAATAAAAGCAACAAGCCCTTCAGCTATTACGGGTGATGTAAGCACGGTCACTGACACTTTAAGAAACGGAGAGCGCGGCTTCTTATGTTCATTCTTCTCGCTTCGAGATTGTTTCTCTAGAGTTCTCATCAGATAATAGGGAGGTTTAGAATAACGTACGCAAATTGAGCGCACTCTAGCGCTAAATTTAGCGCTTGCGTTAGGGCACGCAACGCAAGAGAGTTTTAGAATAGCGTCTCTCCGCCGCGACGCAAAAGCCCAAGCATCTCGCGCTTGCAACGCCACCAAGATAGTCACCATTTTGATTTCACAAACGAAATTTTGTAACTTGAGAGAAGAAAACAGTTTCTTTTCTTAGTACAGAGTAACATTTTAAATTTGTTTAAAGTTGAGATTGCGACGCGAGCGGTCGACCGGTCGTGTCCGCCTGCGTTGCCTCGGCGAGAGAGGTCTCCTGTATAGTGACCTTCGAAAGCCGTACCTTCGCCGAGAAATGTTTGCGCGTCGCAAGCATCAAGTTACCGGTGATCGTTACCCACCCTACTGGCTTTTCCAAACCGAGTGCAATGTCGTCCCGTATTGAAACTCGCAGTCGCGAGGAGGCCACCGACGTCGCGCCCAAGACGCCGCCAAAGCGGCAGCAACCATGGTCCTGGGAGTCGCCATTTTTTTAACTCTGCTCGTCTTGGCTTTAGCCAACTACTCATTACGAATCCACCTTGGAGGTGCGCAAAAGACTCTTTTGCGTTCGCACGCAATTTCCGAAAAATAGCGTACGCTAAAATAGCGCACGCAAGGCGCAAAACGTGGTTAGCGTTCGGCGCATGCGCAGTGGCGACGACGCTATTCTTCGCGTTCGCAGAGCTTTAGCGTACGCTGTTCTAAAACTCCCTAATGCCGCAACCTGATTTGCTGCGGAAGTTAATGAGATATTCGGGACTCGCCACGCCGTGCCTTTTCTTAAATTGGCAGTTGCCCCCCCCCCCCCCCCCCCAGTTCTCAGAGTCGGGGGAGGGGCAAGAAATGTGTTTTGCCCCCCCCCCCCCCCCCCTGAAACAGCCGCCACTGGGCAGGGCAAACACTGGCCGGCGGCGCCCTAGGGATACCAAGGACACCGACTCCCGGCCCTGGGGTGGGGGGGGGGGGGGGTCTGGTTGCCCCCCCCCCCCTCCCCCCGCTCAAAAACAAGTTGAAACGCCACTTTTCCTGGCTCAAATGCAGGGTTCCAGAACGGCAAGGAGTACGTCTACAGCTACTCGGGCAAGGTCCAGATACGGAATCCAGAACAACTCGTTCATTCCAACGGCGTGGCATTCCGCAGCAAGGTTACCGTTCAGCCCGGGCGGACCGCACTGTTTTCAAGGCAAGGGATATCTGGATGTATAATGGCGCTGTCCAGCACGCGCCGTTTTTTTTAGCGCATGAACAACTATCGTCAGTGACAGGTTAAGAATGCTGTAGAACCTTCGCAGCCAGCATACGGTCATTGCCCTCCGTTGTGCTTTAGCTCACGATAGGCCGAAGTGTTCTCGAAGTCAGAAAGGTCGCGCTGGAGGCGGTACTTCAACTACATTCTTAACCTGTCATTGATTGTAGGTTTTTAAACGATGTGGCGAATAGAGTCTGAATATGATGAGCTTGGGTTAGGACCTCCAAACTCGGGGTAGTCTCTTAAGCCATAGAAAACTAGAGGTACTTATGAAGCTAGGGAGCACTCTTGTAAGAAGTAAGAAACAAAATTGCTGTAGGAACTTGGTGAGCGTAGGTATCTGATCCTTACATATGGAACTTTTTTGCTTCCTCTCGTTCCAAGCCACCAGGCAGGCATATCGGGTCTGGACGACGAAAAAATAATAAAGCATTTCGACCTGAAAATTGTAAACAAATAAAGGGGAGGTAAATTGAAAATGTGCTACGGTTACGCTTTTATCCCAAAATGTATTCCATTGCCATGATGACGGCAAAAACGATGTTTTCGTCAAAACTGGAAGTGGCGATATTTCAAGATGGCGGCGTCCTTGTATGTAGGTCTATACCTTCCTCATTTTCACTGAGTCCGACTAGGCGTGACTTGTGCTTGGCCATCTTGTGGATGGGCACGCACTAAGTCAGGTGATGTTCGACACTGCGCTCTCGGCATTTTGAAAGGCGTTCGTGCTACTCAGAGAAGCGCATATTTGTAAAACTAGGCGACCGCACCGTGGACTAAATCATCAACGATAGTCATCTACTGAATAGTTTTTTCAGGCGTGTTGAGGACATGTTATCTTGGCGGCTACATCAAGGTCTCGCGTCTTCAGTGGAGATACCAAAATGTAAAAGGACCTACCGCACTTTTTTATGACTATGGAAAAAAAAAACACCTCTTTAGTGTAAACAATTTGAAGTTTTTTTTCTTTACTTTTCTTTTTGCTATGCATGGTCCTGGTGCACAAGCAAGTGAACGGTTGACAATGTTGCCAGCGCAACAATGGAGCGGTTATGTTAAAGAGCATCTTCAAGAGCACATGCACACTGACAGAAGAACGCTTGGTCATGAGGCAGAAATGACATTTGTTACGGATATTAACAAAATCCGCTATACCTTCTCACATTTGTATCTCTGCGTAGCATTTGCAATTCGACAACGAACGAATCAGTGCAACCATTCAGCTAGTACAGTTTCGCTTTTTATATAATGAAAGCATTAAGTTCCACTAAGTTTCTGGGGAAATCACCGCACTATGTTGCTTGTGTGTGTGCGTGCGTGTGTGTGTGTGTGTTTGTATGTGTGTTTGCAACGCATTTTTGCTTGCGAGACACATCAAGTACAAAACGATCGCTTAGCATAGTGCCGCGATTTTCTCGTGATACACCCAGACGCTGCGATTATTTGTAATATTTAAAGGGGGCTTTATTGAGCATGTTAAATGCAGTTTTAACGGCGGTTTGTAAGTAGTGTCTAAGCAAATATATGAAATACAAATGATTTCCGCTTCTCTGGGAGCCTCTAGCCATATGCCACGGAAGTATTATCACTCTATTAACTTTGAGACTTCAAAAATAGAAAGCCACTCTTTTAGTTTTTAGACGTTGAAGCTGATCTTTTCCACGGGGACCCGAGTGAGCTGGCCACCCATGCCTTCCACTATCAGCGACACGAGAGCCTCTCTCAGCAACTGGAACGCCCCTTCGCTGGAACCTTCAACGAGGGCAAGGCATGTCGTCTCTGTTATATACTTTTAGTTAGGCGCGTGTATTATGTTTAAGCTTCGAACATTTGCCAGGCCTGTCGTTCTTGGGATGGGAATGAGTAGAGCTTTTGGCACCGTGGTTTTTGAACACTATGGTTCTTACCACGTCTAGCACATCGCAGCAGGGGCTCAGCACTATGTCGTTTCTTTACCTCAAGTCTTAAGCCTCAACGTAAAAGGGGGACACTTAAAAAAATAATTTTGAGGGAAGCTTGTTTCTAAAGGAGTATTTTCTATATTGCATCATGTTTTTTCCCCCAAAAATGTTGTTAATTTTGACTAAGTGAGCGAGATCAAAATGCTATGACCCGTACAGAAATGCCGTATATTGCCATATAAAGAATTGGGCTAGTAAGGTTATTCATGGCCTTAATAAATATATGTCCTAATATATGGCCTTGTTTTCCCAATTCTTTATGCGGTCGTATATGGCGTTTCTGACAGGGAAGGACGGTTCTATGCGGCAGTCGTAAAAAACCGAAAACAATGACTTCAGGTTTATTATAAAACAAAGAGTGTGAACAAAAGTTTATGCTTTTTTTCATCTATTAATTGAGCTCATAATTAAGTTATAATTATTTTAATATTATTGGGACAGTGCCAACTTTTTATTTGTTTTATTCTTGTGCTAAAGTGATAGCTTCTATCCTTTTTCATGAATGGGGTATAGCGCTAAGATAAATACAGAGTGTTTCAGCGAAGGCTTTTAGGTATCCCTAAAAATTGGGTGACTGAGAATAAAGTTTTTTAGGAAACAAACTGCCAGCCATTGCCTACGTCAGGAATTAAAAAAAGAAGAAATTATTAGCTCAATTATTAACTAAAATTTACTAATTAACGTTTTGATTAGTGCAAATAAACACAGGCTTCCAATAAGAAACTTGCTAAGCATCACCAAAAACTACCAGGTAAACTCATTTTAGAAAGCTATGAGGCATAAGCAACATTTTATGGCGTTCCAAACAAAAAACAAAAAAAAACGCTAAATTCGGACGCGTTTTTAGGTTTCAGATTATCTGTTGGAGCGCATCGTTTGCATCAGCGGTCCTGCCTCCCAGTGGCCGAGACGCGCAACACACGTGCGCCATACTTCCCTCCATTCCACGAGGGAGGCGAGGCGGTGGCTTCGCGCCTCGGCTACCGGGGAGCAGGACCGCTGACGCAAACGATGCTTTTCAGTAAAGGCCCGTTCACACTCTTGCGACCTCTTAAACCTGGGTTCCTTAAAACTTCTTAAACCAGAGGACACACTGGCATTGTGGCGCCATCTATGCGGTGACCCTGGAACTGCATTTCACAAGAGCGAAGGTTTTGCGGGATTCCGAGGTCAAATGTGCGTAATACCCATAGAAAGGCTCGTTTATAACATTGACAAAAGTTTTTCGAGCCAAGAAAGAAAGGATAATGCGCGAGAGAAATACAAAAATATGCCGGACCGCCGAGTTTCCACTGCTACCCAATAGATGGCGCCAGTGTTCCCTCTGGTTTAAGAAGTTTTAAGCAACCCAGGTTTAAGAGGTCGCAAGAGTGTGAACGGGCCTTTAAAAGCCGAAACCTAGAAACCCGTCAAAATTAAGCGTTCTTTCGTAACGGCGTAAAATACTGTCCCTGCCTTACATTTATTCTAAAATAAGTTGATTAAGTGGTTTCCGATTATGCTTAGAGAATTTCTCTTTGAACCATCTGTATAGTTTCATTTATTATCAAGTTAATAAGTACATTTTAAGTTAATTATTCAGATAACTAGTATGTCGTCTTTAAATCCTTGACGTCCGCCGTGACTGGCAGTTTGTATTCGAAAAGAGTTTCTCTTTTCTCACCACCGCATTTCTAGGGATTTTTAAAAGCCTTCGCTTTAACGTCTGGTACATATACATAGTAGACCATTTCAAGAACTGATGTGATATAAGACAAACATCAAAATGTCGGTGATTAGTCATACAAAAAAAATATTTTTTTTTAAAAATGTGGCGTTTGTAATTGTTATAGACTTAAAAAAAAACATGTTTCTAAAAGTGACTTTGGGTTCAAACATATGTTACCACACTGAGTTCAACAATTTAAAACTACTAATAATTGAGATTATATTCCTAACGAGCGTGTTGGTAAGATGTACTGGATCACAGAAAGTATAAAACATAGAGGGGACGAAACACAGACGACTACATTCTTTCAATGTATGAAAGAATGTAGTCGTCTGTGTTTCGACCCCTCTATGTTTTATACTTTCTGTGATCTAGTACTAATAATTATTTTCCATAATCAGACTCTGAGTACAGAAACACAAACAAAGAGCTATTCTGATCCAAGTCGCGATCCTCGGGCTAGCAGTCACCTCAACGGTCTCAAATCTTTATCGCTCTTCTTTAACACCGACTCTTTCATCAATTGCCGTGGCCCTGTATTGCTACACCCCATGGATTTTCGGAGCTGTGGGAAGTACGGGTGCGTGATTTCCGAAAATGGGTTTCTTACCCGAGTGCTCGTGACAATACAAGACGTCCTATATAGTAACATTTTCGTGCCTTTGATATCACTGCGGATAAGTGAAAATAAAAAGTATAGAAAAAAAAAAAACTAGCACAAGAGAGAGAATGGTAAATATTTCGAACATTCTAACAAAACTCTCGGCGAGTTCTTTTTTTTTTTTCTTTCAATGATGAATACAAATACTCCTTTTCAAACGAGCATAAATGCACTCAGTTATAGGCGCCATGATGACGCTATTTTTGATCTGGTCTTATATCCAGGTTGAACATTATGAGCTAGGCAAGGATGAACCGATTTGGTCCCACAACATCAAGAAGGGTGTGCTCAGTTTGTTTCAACTGGATCTCGCACAAACCAGGCACATAACACGGGACAGCAGCAAGTACAAAGTTAAGGAGGTAAGCAAAAAAGTGCGACAATAGAAGCGACATTGCTTGTTGTTGCTCTTGATATTGAACCGTTAATATTGTAGCTAAAATACTGAAAATAATACCAGGTTAGCTGGACTCAATACTTATTTAGTTCCATAGGCAATACCAGAGCTCCGCCAAATACACTAATAGGCAGCAAACGCAATCGCCCTGTATAGTTAACTCAGTGGTTTTATATAAAGCCATTAATTTTTAAAGTAAATTTAGAACGCCCAGCGAAATCTGCAGCAAAAACAGGAGTTGTGGTTGATTGGCTCTGACTGAGGTATAGTGGGTAGACCTCAAAGCAAGCTGCCTCGCAACCCTGTAATAGAAAGAGACGAACTTGCGTTCCACACAGTATTAAGATTTTCAGGCTGTGGGATGACAATTCGAGCATCTCGCGCCATCACAAAACTGGTATGTCTACCTGAAATCAGCGTTGTCCATAGTTTTTGAGAGAAACAAAAGTTTACTTGTCTTTGTCGGGGGGCCCACTTAATTATCTATTCAAGTCCAAGAGTCTGGAAGTGGTTTGGCCCGCAATTGGGCAGCGAAATTGATCTCTCAATAATTAGACAATCTGGAACAAGGCGGAACTGCAACAAAGCCTGATATCGCGCGAATAAAACTCTTATACTGCGAAATAAATCTCTGCTCAAAGGATGGACTCAATGGCAACTGTGAAACCTTGTACGTCGTTGCTGAAGAGGACGGCCATGTGGAGGTTACCAAGATAAAGGACCTCGAACGGTGTGGACAACTGGCGCACGCATTCTACGGCAGAGTCAAGGGTTACAGCTGCGTTAACTGCAAAGCTCAACAAACAGTAAGTATAGACTGTTCATTGCCCAACCTCAAATGTTTGATGATGCAAAAAAGAAAGAAAAATACCATACTGGTTGTGTGCTTGCCGCCGTCGCTTATAGATGGCGGTAGCTGTCCAGGTAGGTGTGTGTCGACATACACGGACACGATCCTGGGGAACCTAAAAAGAAAAGAAAATCAGCATGTTTACTAAATTTGATTAGTTCAGTTATTCTGCATCTTTGGAGACGCCGCGTCTGCTTGGATTCAAAAGCCTGCTCTTTTATAATCTAAGAATGTAAGTACAAAACATAGCAAAAGTGCTTTTACTGTGGTGTCTAGAAGGCGTCTCTGACGGTGTGCTTTATCGTTCTATCTCGCCCATATATCAAAAGTGGTCACGAAGTGGCAACAAATGACGTCACAGAAGCCGGAGTGTCATGCTGTCGATGTCACGATCCTGGCGGTTGGCGTTAGAAATACAGGCAAAAAGTACGAGCGAAAGCGACTGTCGCTATCGTCGAAGGGTCAAAACATACAAACTGCCAAAGCTTCCCTGGGCTGTGAAGATGAAGAGCCACCTACAGCTGCTATAATAGGCACAGACGCCTGCCGAATCCACTACTGCTACTGTGACACCGCTAGAATCTCGGCATGCGACATATGACACTTCTGTGACATTATCGGGCGAAACTCGAAGGACCACTTTTTGGGACGCGCTAAACATACCTGTCGGAGATGCTTTCCAGACACCGAAACTTTGTTTCATATTTTCCTCCTTCATATTTTTTTTTTGTTTCCTCTTCCTAAGGTGGCAGACATTAGGGGAAAGGGGGGGGGGGAGGGGAATCAACAACGCCTAGTACTTTACAATCATTCTGGAGTACTCTTGCAGTACTCTACAATAATTCACAGCTTAATGCATTGGGTGGCTAAGCCTGAACGTCTTATTATCGTTCCGTCGTCAATTGTACTGTAGTAGCCTTAAATTATAAGAACGCTGAAAAAGCCAAATATGAAGCAACTGATGAGAACACAAACAGCAGCTTTCAAGTTCTCACCGACTTTAGTAGAAGCGACACCGAAACGCAGTGACACGCACGGTTACGAATGTTCCTCTTACTCGTCGAGAAATTAAACCGTCGCGCGGGCATTCGTGAAAAACGAAACTATACTTGATCTTTCTCTAACATTGGGCACACCGAAAGCTACGGCTGCAAGGTCAAAAGAATTCGATCGCATTCGGATTGCACGACAACAGGCTCGTGCTGTGTGTGGCACAAGCTACCACATCTAAGAATTTTCGATCCTTCCATTATAATGCTAACGAAAGTCGTGACAAGATCCGAGCATCTCATTATTGCTCATCGACCAATGAGACTACAACACAAGCGAATCACAAAGCAAGAGATAGGCCACGCCCTTTAAGCTATCACTGAGTATAGAGTGGATTCCTCTGTGTGATCATAATCTTTATGTGCCCAAGTTAAAAAAACACATAGCCTATAGAAAACAAAAAGGTAAACAAAAGTGCGGGTACATGCTATTCACTCTAGCAATAAAGGGCAATAGCGATGACTTCGTACAGGGGTATTAGAACTCTCTGTTTCCGCTGCGGAATTGTCTTTCAGGTACCTCTTTCGGTGTCATCTGAAACAAAGTACAAACTCAGCGGCACGCGAGAGAAGTACGTGATCCAGGAGGCAGCCGGAGCCTCCGACCAGGTCTTCGCACCCTACGGAGACGGAAAGTCGTTCCAAATTCATGTCGAGTAAGTGAAGTCCCAGCAAAACACAAAAGTGTGTTGCTCTTTTTGCAACTTCCTCGCTTCGTTCAAAGCGACATTTCGTTTGTATTTTCTGCCTAACCCCTACTGCTCGGACAAATTTGTCCCCAGCAATGTTCTAGGTTAGGTATGTGGTGAGTTAACATTCAGTTCGTGCTTCGTTGCGGTACAACCCGGAGTGCGAAAACGTATTGCTTATGTATGCAACCCCTCACCTGTTTTCGACCATACTTGTGATTTAGAGTCGGTCTGCTGGTTCAACCTGAAACCTACGTGCTAATATGAGTGCGATATTCGGTTTGTCTAAAAATGTAGAGTTATTAACTCAATGAAATTATCTGCCTTTCACTTTTAGTATCGACCACTGCATCTGCTGAGCACTTCAGTTTCCATTTATGCAATTAATGGGCATATGCGTCGCATGCTTCAAAGTGTCTAGTGGACGGTCTATCGCTTCGTCGGAATTGAATCCGTCCCGTTTCTGCCGTTAGCCAAGCTCTTCACTTGCTAGAAGAACGGGACGGAGCCGAGGACGTCCAGCTTCCGGAAGTGGACGTCCATCAGCAGCTGACCCACACCTTTCCCACTTCCGGTGGGTTGCACACCCACGAAGACCTTCAGCAGCTGAATCGCTACGTGAGAGAGTTTGGGTTGCACGCGACTCGAGAACACGTAAGTTTGGGCCTTCCCTGCAATTCTGTTAGTTGATGGCGTCGTCGCGAGCCGTCGTTGTCTATAAAATGGGTAAAGCGAGCGCGAAGCTTACACGGGGTCTTTATTTTCATAGAGGGGAATAAAAAAGGATAAATAACTTTCGTCGGGGATTTTTTGAGCCCTGCGACTAAGTTGGGGGCATGGGGGCCACATAGAAAATATTTTTCAGCCTTTCCACTCTGGTGAAGAAGGTAGACCAGCGAAGCTGTAATATATGGTGGGAATGAAGTAATGGCCAGCCGCAAGTCGGCAAGCCAGAGTGGAAAGCCTGGAAATGTTGCGCCATCTATGAGCGACGGCGGCAACCAGACAACCGGCAATCCAATTATCTGGTTGCCGCCGTCGCTCATAGATGGCGGTAGCTGTCCAGAGTTTCGTGTCATAATTTGTTTGCTGACGGACACGATACTGGGGAAACTAGCCCTTAACAGCTCCGCTGTAAAAAAGAAGCTACTAACTAATAAGTCAATTGACTAAAATAATTATTAACATTTAAAATCGTACATTTTGGGGGCATATTGCAGTTAGAGAATTGATGCTCGACCTTTTTATAATCTAATCGTTACGTGAAAGTTTAATAAAACAAAAGTGTAGCTAGCGTACGGGGCAAGGAATGTCATCCCTGGTCAAGCCTCGAAACCGAAACTAACCCACTGAAGGGTGACTGTGGCGTTCATCTCTTTTTGCTAATAGCGAAATCTTGATGAGTTAGATTTGAGCACCATTACTCTTCGCAGTTGGGAACCATTACTACTTTTAAAACCGGGTCGATTATAGTAACATGACATCCTGTAGTGCCTATACTCTAGTTATTTATCTCGGCTACAATGCTGAGCCAACTTTAACTGTGCTGGGCGTCGATTAAACATTTCAGCCCGATTAATTGCCACCCTATATTTGATTAATTCATCGATGAATCGGTCTCGCTTATTTTTCCGCATAATATTTTCAAAAGTCAAAATAACTTTTTTGTTAGTTGTTTTTGCGACGCAATATATACAATTTCGATTATGAATCAACCACGATGTGTGTGTAGTTGAGACAGGTTCAAAGACACCCACACTCACAGAATATTACTTTAGCCGGATAAGTCAAAGAGCTTCGTTGACATTCTACGGCAAGAGCGACATCCTTCGGAGGTTCACAATAGTCTTTGCTGCACTAAACGCGCACTATAGTCAGCGACAGGTTGAGAGTAAAGTGGAAGCTCCACTCACCTCTTTCCACTTTAGCAGAGCGAACGCTGGAGAAGAGGTGATCTCCATTTCAGCGTTCCCTCTGCTAACGTGGAAAGAGGTGGGAGGAGCTTCCACTTTACTCTTATTAACCTGCCACCGACAACAGCACGGCGTTTAAGTGGCCGGAATACGCGCAGCCTTCTGCACTTGTCTGGAGTTACATATCTAGGCCCTAGAGTTTACTTTAGGTCAAAAATTTCACATAAAGTTTGCCCTTCATGCAGGTGTTCTTGTCCACGTCGGAGTGGTAAAAGCGTTTAATTACTATCTTTTGGTTCCTCAGCGTTTTACCGACTAACCGATTAAAACAATTAATGGCGATTAAGGCATTAATCGATTAATCGGTGCGTTAATCGACCAATTGCCCAACCCTAGTTTTCTTTAACAGTGATTGCCCCAGATTGACACATACCAAAACAAGTCACACAGCATATCTTTCCTATTAGCGACAAGATGTTTTGGTGGCGCCCTCCTGTGGTTCCCCCTTGTGACGTCATTACCTTGCAAACAACAAGTTCGATGGTGTTTGTTATTAGCATGGTGGAAGCTTGAAATCATTGCGCTGTCAAAGGAACACTGCCAACACCGTCAAAATTAAAGTTCTTTCATTCGTCTTATTTCCGTCGATGATAAATCCCCTTTCCGACGTCATAGTCAGCGTTCGGCCAATCGTGGAAGGCCGACCACAGCGACGCTTTCGGTCGCGCACGGGGCTAATAGCACAAACTCGTCTTTAAAACGATCACTATACCACGCTCAAAGGCCACGCTACACTGAATTAACCAGAAAAAAACGAGGAGAAAGAGCGTAACAATACATGTGATCTAAAGGCCCGTTCACACTCTTGCGACCGAGCTCGACCGAGAGAGACCAGACCGGTTTTCAAGCCTCTAGCGATCTCTTAGGACCAGCTCCGCTGCCGGTTGAGCTGGTCCTAAGAGATCGCTAGAGGCTTGAAAACCGGTCTGGTCTCTCTCGGTCGAACTCGGTCGCAAGAGTGTGAACGGGCCTTTACTCTTGAATCAACAAAAGTTTATTTTGTTTTTTCTGCCAACAGTTTGTCGCAGGCATGAACTCGCTGGCAAAGCTTGAATTCACGGAAGAAGACTACAAGAACATCCCCGAGAAGGAAAGCCCAGGCTTGCAGTTCCTTCTCCTGTTCTTAGACATTGTGACTTTTACGTACGACGACCTTTCCGAAGTCTACAACCAACATGTGCTCAACGCGCCCGAAGAGACCAAGACCAACGTTCGGTTCGTTCATTTTCCAATGCGTTAAAATTGCAACGTTAAAGAACGAATCACATATCGAGACATGTGGTTTGAATTGGCCGCACACGGCACTATTTAAGCAGATAGTGACCTGTATAACGAGGTTAACTTGGGCTAGTTGGTAATACACTGTGGCGGTTAAAAGCGCTAAGAAGACTAGGACAGGTAAAAGAAGACGCAGACAACACCAAGATTGCTGACAGTGATGACAGCGCAATTGTGACGGTGCCACCATAAAGTGTGCGAAAAGAAAAGAAGAAACAGAAAGTAAAAAGAGATATTCGGGATTTGGATCAAACAATTCCTTCGCCGTGTTTTGAAACGTAAAAAGAAGAAAGCAATGACTTTCAGTAGTTCCAGGCGTTTAAAAATATATGACTTCAACCAGAGTTCGTAGAACAACCGTTTTTATTCAAGTTTCGAGAAGATTAACGTATGTTAATATCGATAGTTTATTCGTCTGAATTATACGCCGCTACATTTTAGAGTCGCCATTTCTTTCAATAACATGAGACTGGGTGGATAACGAGAATTATACAAACTGGAAGAAAGAGGAACATAAGGACAGGAGTCAACGCGTCAGTCTCAGCTGGTTGTTTATTTATTAGCAGCTTTATACATACATCATTCTCAAGGTCGCGAACCTACCACCACTCGCTCATCTTTTTGCCCTTTGGATCCTCCTCGTTCTCCACCCAGTCTCAGGTCGTTTACGAAAACGGTAAATCTACACCAGTTCGCCTGCGCCACCACTATTTTTACTTTAGGGACGTTTGGAGTTAAATTTTTACATTCTGCACAATCTCACGTAGTTGCGTAGTGTTGCCGAGAGTTTCGGTGGTAAGATCACGTTGTCTACGTGATGTGTGTGTGCTTCTATTGAATGATAATGCAGTGATTGCGCAGGCGAGCTGGTGGATGTTAACCATTTTGTCTTAGCCCGAGACTGAGGCTGCCTCAGTCTCGGGCTAAGACAAAATGGCTTCTATTGAGTTTGTTTTATGAAACGTACACGAATCATGTCGTTTCTAGAGCTTGAAGGTAAAAACGTAGCATGCCTTGCAGACACCTGTTCATGGACCTGTTGATGGCAGCAGGAAACAACCCCCATGTTGCGTTCGGCCTGAGGCTCGTCAAAGCCGGACAGCTTTCTGTGTCAGAGGCCCAAAGCTACCTGTCCAGACTGCCGTCAAACTTGAAAGAACACAGCGTGGTTGTGCTCAACGAGATCGCGGTACGTCGTTGATATGCCATTACATTTTAAAGCTAGAGCCTTAAGGAGCTCGTGTCGTGCCGGCCTCGGTGGCGTGCCAGAAAAGCCGGCGTGCCAGAAGAGCCGGTGGCATCCCAGAAAAGTTACGAAACTCTCGATTGGTCGGTAGGGTCATGACGTCTCAGCCACATGACCTCGCGTGGGAATTTCCAACAACCCACAACGCTCAATTGAAACGTGACATCACACCGTGGAATCAAGAGGAAACACACTTCAGAAGGCAATTGACAAATCATAGAGGAAAGTCAAATTTAAAGGCCTCGCTAACGTCTGAAAATATGTCAGCCCTGCATCTATGGGGAACCTTTATCGCGGGGGAGGGTGATAACACTTTTCGGTTTTCGCTATAGAGTCCCTTGTGTGTTCAAACTCTAGCATTCTAGAGAGTAAGCCAAAGCAGTTGCATTCGTTCGCTTCACGTACAATAACGTTTTACAAGAAGCTTTCAGTTTTAATTTGGCTATGATATCGCTACAAACTGTAGAAAAAAGGAAAACTACACCCCAGTGGTGTCAGAAATAGTTTGCACAATATCGCGATAGAAACCCTTTAAGAAGTCAGGTTTATTTACCTATTGCAGTGAACTCAGGTAGTTCCAAGTTTTAAACGCTGTTACAACATATTTTCTCCAGTAGGCCGCATTGAGCTTTATGTCAATTCCTATATGACCCGACTTAACCTCCCCCTCCTTCCCCCCCAACTTGATTGCGATTAGATTTGTCTTTTAAAGGATTATATTTACTACGTTCTACGCTCTAGTCTACGTTCTAGTCTAAGTTCATTAGACTTTGTTTCCTTCTTTTTTTTTATTTCGCGCGATTATTTTAAAGCTTTTTTTTTTTATTAGCAAAAATTGAACAAGCAGAAAATGTGGAACAAAAATGAAGACTGCCATGTTTATTAACAACGGCGAGCCTGCTGCCATAAATAGCATTATCTAAATTGTAATTAAGACGTTCTTGGGCTTCTTTTTTTTTTTAAGGTAATCTATTTTTGGTTGTTTTCTTCTTTCAGGAAGTCTGCCAGTCCGACTTTGTGAAAGCGAACGCAGCCCTGATGTCCGCCTGCGTCCTCGCCCTCAGCTCGCTGGCTGGGGGTGAGAAGTGCGTCCACGCCAGGACTCTCCAAGATGAAGACGATGGTCTCTGCTCACCAGACATCGTCGGCCACTTCTTCAACGTGAGTCACCGCACGCGAGCCGGTTCCGATCGTCAGAAAGCTTTCTCAATAGCGAGCTTAAGAACCTGCTGAGCTTGAGCTGCAGACGAATACATTACGGACTCAAATTATACTTGGTCCAGTTTTGATATGAACGGCCACTGTTCGTTAGTATCGAATCATAGTCGTGTGTTTTTTCTAAGGATAAGCCGTGCTACATGCAGAGAGTGATAAACCGGAGAGTCATCCTTCTGGAGATCCAATGTTTGATCCCTCCCAAGCTCGTTTCTTCCATCTAGGTTCGCACCTAAATATTTGTAACAGTCGTGTATAAGCAGTCAGAATCAATGCGCACGTATAGGGATGGTCGCACGCAACAGAATGAAAGTGCCCAATAGAAAGATCCGTTAAAAAATTAAATCCAGCATTAGAAAATAAAATGGCTCCCTCCTCCTTTTTGAAATACACGGCGGAAATGGACAAGAACTACTTATAATAAGAAGACGGGACAAGCACGTGTCCTGTATTGTATAATCTATATCTAGCACTATAGTCCTTGTCATTTTGCGCTGTCTCATATACGCATACTGTATATGTACGCACATACTGCTTCGTTGCTGCATAGGTCCCTTGGAGTCACCAGGCAGCAAAATTCAAGACCGCATCAAATGTACAGCGCGTCTCTTTTCCGTTTTTTTTTTTTCTGCATGGCAGTATTCCATGAGGCCCGAAGACGTCAGAGATAGTCCCGAGGCGCACGTCACGATGTATCTCGTGGCGGCTGGCAACCTTGCCACCAGGAACGCGTGCCGCTACCTGCAGAGGTTCATCGATCCCAAGGCCAACCAGGCCACGCCCCGGAGGGCTGCCGCCTTCTGGTCCCTCACGCAAGCTGCCCCCAAGAACCCAGAGCTGGTCTGTGAAGCCATACCCATTGCTTCGAAGTCAAGGCATGCGATAGTTCGTCAATGCAAGTACTGTGGTCAGTGGGAGCTTAAGAAACCCAGGGCGTGGCAAGTACACTCTCAGAAATAAGGGTGTAGTACTTACACCCCTTGCCTTATATGTAACACCACAAAAACTACAGTTCGACGTTCAGTCCAGTGAAGTCTAACCGACCATACCAGCTTCCACGAGCGGCTTGATAGTCGAGTGAAACAACTTATCAAAATAGCTAATGTACACATTAAAGACTTCAAGAAAACACTGAAAGTTTTGTTGGCCACGCTGCAAAACATCAATGTTTTTTTTTTGTTTTTTTTTTGTAGTCTTTGACACGTACATTAGCTATTTAGTAAGGTATATCTAGGCCGTATACTTTCCGGTGTTTCCTTATGTCAAAACTTGGCGGATGCTTTTCGGCGTTTATCTACTTCCGAAATACCGGTGCATTGCGGTGAATGCTTTTCGGCGTTTATCTACTTCCGAAATACCGGTGCATTTCGGTGAACTGCCTCGTGCACAGGCTTAAAACGGCTTTTATCAACGGAAAAAAAATCGCAAATGGAAACAAACAACAAGGACGAGAAATGGGCCAACTTTTACTTAAATCTTATAATTATTCCCACTTCATTACTGTAATTTATGCTGATGGGAGCAACCAGACAGCGTAAAAAGCGCACCATCATGGTGTTCGTCATGTTTATGTACGTGTTTTATCACCGCTGAACCAATCATCAACAGTAAAGGCCCATGACTTGCGCTTTTAACGCTGGTTCATTGGTCGGCTTCATATGGACATAAGCTGAAACGAAGTATAAAGAAACACCCATGTCCCCCCCCCCCCCCCCCCCCCCCCGGACACGCTTCGACGCAAACAATGTTAAAGACACTTCAAACCACCCAACTAGGGTCCGCGAAGAAGGGGGCAACCTTCAACGGGGTGATCTACGAAAGGGCGCAATAGGGCAAAACTTTTGGGGAAAAACTGAAGTTTGTCCCCCAAACGTTTGAGGACAAACTTCAGAATGCAGTGTACATTCCTTGCTTTGTATCATCCACTCCTGCTTTGGCCCTTAACAGGGCTGGCAGTATTGTGAAATAAAAAAAGTAACCAGCACTGACAGAAGAAAACACATCTTGATTACTAAAGGCCTGTTCACACGATGCATTTTTCTCGCGCATCTAGTGTCGCGAAATGTAGTTTCGCGAAATGGTTCGCGCCGTCTGAACGAGTCCGAAAAGGACGCGCGCATCTAAAAAAAGTTGCGCGCACACCTCGCTTCTGGAGCGAGCTTTTGCTGAAACTTTGCCGAGTCCTGTCAATCACTCTGAGGGCGCCGCCAATGGCCGCTCAGAAACGCTCTCACGTGGCCTTTGAGGGGGGAGCGAGCTGTTTGAGAAGACCACTTCACTGCCGGTGTTTTAGCCAAGCCAAATCCGAAAAAACCGAAAACACGAACGGTGGATACTGCCTGCGCTTCCGCAAGCACGTCAAGCACCACTGAAGGAAGTGTGAGTAGCATATCAGAAAAAAAATCCAGCGATGGACGAAGACAATTAGCGGGAGTTGGCGAGATTAGAATAGTGCTCATAGCGTTGTTGTCGTGACGATACCGCTAGATAATACCCCTGTTACACGGGCACCCTCAACCGTGGTTAACTCAGCTTTAACTGCTGTTACGTGGCACCACAGTTACCGCACTATACTCTCAGACAGCTATTTCAGAAGAAGTGAAGAGCGCGTGTGCACTGCTTTGATGGGTGCTCAAAATGCTCAAGCGCACGTTCGCCAATAGCTTTGACCTGGCTTTGACTGCATAGCCGCAGAATGTTGTCCGCAAGTATTGTGCGCTAACTGTGGCTTAGCGTAACTGCAGTTAAGTGCGCCCGTGTAACAAGGGTATAAGAGGCCATCGAGTAAACTGAAACCAAGTTTGCTTTGTTTACAAGCGAACGTGAAACCATTTGCGCTCTCTGAAACAGTGCACAGTAAAATCGGGGCAGACATGGGCGCCGAGAAATAACCAGATTGGGCACGTAGCGTTTCTATGAATACCATGTGCATTGATAGGAGCTTTGACAATGAATTGGCTGCGTACGGGCTCGGCGCCGGCACATGTCCTGCACGTAAAGGTGTCCGCCTCAATCGGCTTTGCGCACATGCGAGATCGCTCCAAGTAGTGCAGTATGTGAGAAAAAAAAATTAAAGTGAATTGACTGCATAACATGCACAAAGCAGGTCCACAGATAAATAGCGATCTGATTCGGAGCGCCACATCATGGTCAACACCGAAACTATTTTCGCGAGTCTGAACGTCATCTTTGTTGCACGTGAAGCGGTACGTGTGAACGAGCACATTTCGCGAAACTTGAGTATCACGAAACTGTTGCGCGCCTAAAATATGCATCGTGTGAACAGACCTTAAGAGACCTATGCGAAACCTATGCTGACAGTCATGCTGACAGTAACCCCAAAGCTACAACCGTAAAAAAAAAAAGAGAAAAACGGGTCTGACGTACGTTTAAAGGCTTTTTCGGTGGGGGAAAATACTGGCGTTTAAACAATATGTAAAAACTGGGATTGTGTCGGTTTTAACCAATTTTTTTATTTTCAACAACGGCTCATGTTTATCGATGTTTTTCGTTTAAATTCGGAAAGTATAGGGTGTTTGAAGTCTCCAGGCCCGATCTAAAATGAACCGTGAAATCGACGCCTGCACAAAGCAATCTGAACTTTTAGTCAAGTTTGGCGCACGTATTGATAGATGGCGTCGGGAGCAGCCGACCAGCGAAAGTAAGCAGTCGACACGCAGACAAAATTCCTCGGAAGCAACAACGCCGTCCTTATGCAACGCCGTTTTTCCTTTTTTTTTTAACTTTAAGTTTTGCTATTATTGTCCGCATTTATATTTAAACCAAAAGTACACCCCAAGAAAATTATATTAATTTAGTAAACCATGGTCGTCGCGAGCAGTCTCGATAAGAAGGTAGCGCCATCTATCAATACGTGCGCTAAACGCTCCCCACCGCTCGACTCAGTCGTCTGCGTCGCCGGTCGCCGTTGACCCTGGCAAGTTTTTTGGCCCAATTTTTTGCAGAAATGAAGCTACGCTTTGTAATTTTGCAAACAACCACGACAACAACAACAAAACGGACCTGTGAAATACATCTTTGATGAAACGTTTAGATTGCTTCGTGCAGGCGTCAATTTCTACGGTCCATTTTAGATCGAGCCTGCTGACTTCAGGCACCCTATATACGGACCAGTTATATCACACAGCTATCAAGCCGCTCGTAAAAGTTGGTGTCGTCAGTTCGACGTCAGTATACTGAACGGGGAAATGTAGTTTTGTGGTGTTATACAAAGTACAAGGGGAGTAAATACTACATTCCTATTTCCGAGAGTCTACTGAGCATCTTATTACGGCTCCAGGGCCAACAAGACTTGGGCATTACCTAATAGGAGCGGAGAAGAACGAATCACAGAGCGGACAGCTTGAACACAATAAGTTAAGCCCCGCATATCCTAAGCTTGACGAAAGAAAATGAACTGTAGGGGCGGCAGGCGTTCAATGACACACGGAGAGCTCACTTGAATGTCGCGCGTGAACTCATAATTCTTAAATTTTTTGGCCGTTCTTTCACCAGTATTCGTTGCGTTGCTCCTTTCTCTAACCCGTTTGGTCCTTTGCGCACGCTTGCTTATTACTGTAGTCTGCGGTAGCCGAAGGCATTCCAACTTCTAAGTAACGAAATAAGAAACGGTATTAGCTCGAACACAGTTCCGATATGATGGAGCTTAGTGAAAGTGCTAACACCAAAACGTGATCTTTACAGGCTCGCCTGATCGCCCTCCCCGTCTACGAGAACGTGAGCGAGCCGCACGTGATACGGGTGGCCGCTTTCGCGACGATCCTGGTAACAAACCCGGACCTGTACCTGTTACGTCACATTGCCAAGAACATCATTAGCGACCCAAGCGACCAACTGGCCTCTTTCGTTACATCCGCCTTCAGGGCTTTCCGGAAGGCCAACTTCCCATGCAACGCTGAAATGTACGTGTTTCTTTTATATGTTCACTTTTGTGGAGATGCGAATGCGGTCAGTGCACATTACACGATTACTTATATGTGACAACAGCGGTTTTTAAGACACCGCATAATAGACAAACAATATGGTTGCGATGAGCAAGACGCTACCACTGAGAAAGTTTATCTATTCCTGGAATGTTGAAAAGTAGTGAAAGCGCACAATAAAGACGAATACGAAGACGGAGAGGCAAACAGGACGAGCGCTTGAATGCTTCTAACGCGCAGTCACATCGCCGCCTCGACCATAATCCCATCAGCAGAGAATCATTACTATCACCTCTCCACCGTATTTTCCCTCGTTTAGATCACTCAAGTAAATTATGCCCAATTCAATCATCAACTGTTTCTTACCAGACTTCCACACTACCTTCGGCTATCGAGGATGGGAACTCACTTGCTCACAACATAGTTTCTCTAAATGATACTACTAAATTTGTTGAATCCATTACCCTCTTTCTATCTAAACTAGCTAACTAGCTTAGAGTGTTATATATCTGTTTACTCTTATAACTTTTGTTTGATTACAAACCCCTAGTATATTACCCCACGGGCCGTCAAAGAAAATCAATCAATCAATCAACCAATCAATCAATCACACAATCAATCCGTGTTTTACTGTGCCCCAAACAGCTGGTAAGGCCTTAGGAGTCTTGCACTTGCACGAAGTGAAAGACAATCGGACCAAAAATGTTTTCACACTGCAAAGTGAGCCTCAGTATTGCACCTTTTTGAAACATGCAAGAGTAGTGAAAAGGTCCAGGTCAGGGTTAAAACGCTTGTCATAAATGATGATGATGAGTAGAGTGAATACATTTTACTTAAATCCTCTAATAATAGGGATATCTGAAGCGCTGATTACCAAAAAAGGGTAACATTTACAAGTACTATAAAAATATATACGAAGCGTTTACACGGAGTTAGGACTACTAAGAGACCTGACGTAGATCGTGTACAAGAGCTTTGCGTTGCTAGCGGGCAGCTAACGGGAGCTCATGCCACCGCGTTGATCACACATCGAGCAGGCAATCACAAAGCCTGCAATCCGCGGCTCACGATTTACGAATCGTTCCGGTGCCTCCCATACCTCCGATAACGATACGATGCATGCACAAAGGCGGCGGCGGGGTATCCGGTATCGGTTATCGTTATCAGAGTCAGAGCCAACAAAACTCTTTAGTAACAATCGTATATACGTTAGTGCCCATATTCTTCCAACAGAGTTTTGTTTGTATTATCGAATGACCTAGTTTTTAGGACGTAGCAGTTTAACATACATTGTCAGCCTATGCCAGTATGTGAAGGGTGTCCAAGAACCTTGTACAAGTTTTCAGACGCAGTTTGTGAGAGCCACCTACTGAGCAGACCCGTTTAAAGACAAAATGGTAATAGCAAAGGGTTTGAAACTTCGATCTGTCGACTTTAGCTTTCGCAATGTGCATCTTGGTTCCAGGGCCCAAAAGCTGCGCTACGTGCTACCCATATGGGACAATGTCAAGCGGTTTGCCATGGAACCAGACATCACCAAGTCGAGTGTGCGCGTATCGGCTGCCTACGATCGTAAGTCCTACTCTCAACGCAGCCCTTGACAACATAGCCTTCATGTATACGCGTGTTTTCAGGTGATAATAGTCTTGCCTTGAACCACAAAGCAGGTTTCATTGCTCGGAAAACATACAAAGTGTACGCTGTTCGCTAATATTCGAGAAGGCTCGTTGGAAGAAAGCGTTTACTTTAGCGTCTGCGCAATAAGAAATTTTCAGCGTGTCAATTTCTGCGAAGGGAACTGGTCGAATAACGAGGCAGAAATTAAGTTCAGACCTACAAAAACAGTCTGCGCTGTCACATTTCAGCACAACGTTCACCAAGCTCTGTGTCACATTGCCGACTGTTCGTTTTAGGCCTAACCATAGTCTCGTGCATCATCGTCCTTCGCTGAGCTACTTCCGTACTTTACAGCGATTGGTCTTTCCAAGTGCTTTGAGGAAAACGACGCGTTCCAGAGTCTACAGGTTCAGGCAAGGAAAACAATGCGAAAGTAGACATAATCATTTGGTATGGTTATGACACCTATCTGAAGATAACGCTAAGATTGGTTGTCGTATGTGAAACCTCATGATCTTGTGTTGCTTGAAATAAAAAAAAAAATATTAGAAAATAGTTGTTTAAATATAGACGTTCCACCCTGCTAGCAAACACCATCGGTCGTTGAATTGTTCTCGTAATATCTAAATAGTCCAGAATCTCTTTTAAGCGAAGCTTATACGCGTTATTGTTTTTCCTTTTTGTTCACAGCCAAATACGACCTGGGCAGCATGTCTCTTCTCTCCGTGATTCGATCGGAAGACAGTCCCCTGCCACAATCAGTCTACCTCAATGCCAAGCACTACATCGCGGGCTACGCCTACGACACCTTCGCACTGAGCTACGAAGGATGGGGCGTCGATAAACTCCTCAACACTCTCGTGGGACCCCAGCCCGGATCGACCAGGAATCTCTGGAACGTCCTCAGCAGGCGCCGGTTCACCAGGGACACGTCCGCCCAGGAACGCAAGAACATCGAAGACGCCGTAAGCTCTCTCTTCTGTCCTTACAAATCCAACGTGTAGTGTAATTTTTTGGAATCGAAAGTAACTTGTTTCATCTTACTGAGAAGGAAACCGTACTTCGTTAAGCTTTACAAAGGACTGCGAAGGACGCCACGAGCCATCAAGCCAATTTAATACCGCGCGAGTTTCACGGTCCCCTCAAGAGGGTGCAGCGACGCGCGGGGGCGCCGTCACGTGATGTTGTTGTGACGTCGGATTGGCTGGGATGGCCAGTAGCGTTTGCTGCGGTCAATCGTAAGGTGCAGCTACAAAGCCTGGAACGCGTCTTCGACTGTTGATTTTACGCGCCTATCTCGCCCATACATTCAAAGTAGTCCCGAAGTGGGAACACACTGGGCCACAGGAGCCGATGTGTTATGGTTGTAAATGGTTGTAGGTTGTTGTTGATTGGTAGAAAGGCTGCCGAAAAAGGCGAGCGGACGCAAGGGTCGCTCTCGCCGCGGCACCCCAACTCGTCTGTACTTTGTATTCAATCCACTGTGCGTCTGTAGAGCGACCTGGAGCGGAACACGCATCCGCCACAATCACCTCCGCTGCACTGCCACCGCCTAGATGGCGACAAACTACAGGACACTTTTATGATGACACGAGACAGAAATGATGGGAACAATTTTAAAGGAAGCAGTAAACACACTACTATACTTCGTCTCATCTTAGCATGGACTATTGTTAGCCGCGCATGCTGAAAGCGCGAGCTAGTGGCTTTGGATGAAGCCTTGGCGGCTGCACGAGCCCTCGTGCAGCGAGAGCTCCAGTTAAGGCAGTCAAGGCTACCCGCTCGCGCCTTCAGAGCTTTCGTAGTTAGTCCATGCTAAGGTGAGACGAAGTATAGTCAGTTGGAAACGCGTTCCAGGCATTATAGTAAAGAAGACAGTGGGATGTGATATTTCTGCGCATTTGTTCTTGCGGAACAACTGGAAGAAAACGCTCCTGATCTCATCCGCTGATCTGTCGCAGCTTCCCATTGCGGACCGGAACTACGACCCTCTGTATGGTCGCCTCTGGCTGTCACTCTTTGGAAACACTGTCAACATCCTAGAGTTCGACGAGTCCCTCCTGGCTTCCTTGCAGAGCCATGGTAACCACGCAGTTAATAGGCAATAGACAGACAGTAATATTTGTTTGTGACGTCTTCGCATTTGCCTTCTAGCCGACCCGGCCGAGACGATCCGGCAGCTGTTTGGACGCGAAGTGCACTTCAAAAACTTCTTCTTGAGCGACGACTTGATCCTCTTGGTTCCCACCGAGGTCGGCTTCCCTGCCTTCTTCGACTTCAAGCAGGCGGATTTCTTGTACGGGAACCGACAGGCGGCGAATTTCGGTGAAGCTCCCGGCGGCAAACCTTTCCTCAACTACAGGAGGCATTACCTGTGAGTGATTCATGATTTGAAATCAAGGCCAATGTAGTAATGCAAGAGAGCTTTTATACGGTCATAATAAATAACCCGAATTAAGGAGGCGAATAAGTGAAATATATGAAAATTAAAAAGAAACCCTTTTTGAGGGATTTTTAGCTCTTCTTTCTATAACTGCGACACTACACACACACACAACTGCGAAATTACACACATACACACACAAGAAAGAATATGAATACGAAAACCACAAGTACGAAGGCTGTTTATGGCGCCGTAACTCAGCCACATCATTGATTAGGAGGAAGGTAAATAAACTAGTTGCAGGAAATATTTAGCTGTCTGTGCTGCAGTTTTCAAAATACCGATCCTCGCAGGTTTTGGTAATTCCCAGAGCACTCGATTTCTCGTGACTTGTACAAAAACATCTGAAATTATACGAATGTCCGGTCAATGTCGAAAGCTTCAGAATGTTATAAAGGCGTGTACTTTAAACTTTGAACACAATCAAAGTAGCAGATCTCTTACTACGACGAAGAACGTGTATATCACCAATGACCATGTCTAGGTTTCTCATTGCATAGGCTCAAGGTGTAGGAACAGATGACGCACATTTCTCGAGTCCCCAACTGGTACGTCTAACGTTCTCCCCGCCACAGCTACGAAAGCCGGGCGTACAAAGCAGTCGGCATCGCCCTCACCTTCAACCAAACCTCCGTGGGCACCGGTTACGACTCTCGGCTCTCGGTGTCGCTGCCCCTGCACCTGGAAGTCACCCTCGACCCTGCCAACAGCAGGCTGAGCCTGAAGCGTCCACTGTCTCTACCGCTGGACGTCATCAACTACCACTCCCTGCCCTACAGCTTCGTCAAGCCCTACAACCGGGAGGATGTGGCCGCTGGCAACGGTGCAGCGCCCACCCTCTCTGGCGAACCCCTGTACAGCGAACAAGAGCTCGCTCCTGTGAGTCTCAAGACGACTCTTACGTACAGATTGGACATGAACGCTGCGGCACCGTTGGGCTGGGGTTCGTGTTTCTCACTAATCAAACACGATGCCCATTCTAACACTAATGTAGCATTTCTTATCTCCGACCCGCGGCGCTGATCTCCGGTACGATAGCAAATCTGCACTCCGTTTCATACTAGGCCCGAGCGCAGCCTACGCTAGAATCAGACGGACCCAATGAAGCAGATTCACAAGTGCATCATCGAGGACCTCGTCGCCTTAATGCGCTTGCTATCACTAACTAAACCCATTGCGCACGAAAAAAAATGTCGCAGGAACGCGACGCTTTAACTGAGCGTTATTGGCTGATCCGGCGATGTCAAACACACAAATACGGTGAGAGCCGTAACCATGCACTTTTAGCGCCACTCGATGGACCTTTCGCTGAATTACCCGAGCATCGAAGAATATTTCGGGAACGTAGGTACACGCGTTGCACGTGCTCGCTTTCCCTGTAGAAAAGATGCAAAGTAAATGACCGAAATAAAGCGTCCGTGGAAGGCGCGTGCGAAGTGCCATTTGTTTTAGTTTTTTGCTTTCGAACATTTAGAGCCGAAGACGCCGGCACGCGCAGCGCGCGTACCTACGTTCCCGGCATTCGTTTTGGTGCTTGGGTAATACGGCAAAAGGTTGTGGCCATTGAATCGTAGCGTCGGCTGCGCTCTGATACAAGGTGAAGCGAGGTATAGATAACAACCCTGGTTCGGGGTTTTTCTACGACCTACCTCAAGTCTGAGCGGCGTATCATATTTGATATCCTTGGTCAGCGTCCGAAAGCTACTCGTCTTCAATCGGTGAGAACACAGCTTCATACGGCGAACTCGGACGTATGCACTAATTTCTAGTCATTGCCCCGGGCTCGCCTACGGTAGGTGACGCCACAAAAAATCAAGCACAACGGCCTTCTTTAGTCTAGTCAAGTGAAGCGTGTGCGCATGCGCAGTGCCGACAGCAGCGCCACCGCACCGGCGTGACGTCAGAGAGTTGAGACGGTCTGTACCGTCTCATAGACGGTGCAGACGGTCTCAACGAAAGAGACGGTGAGACGGTCTGTACCGTCTCACCGTCTCTTTCGTTCATTTTAGTGTAGTTTCTAAAATGTTTGAAGACTTTAATGGTGTCACGCGGACTGCCACCAACCTGCAGAACAGGGGTGACAAACATTTTGCAGCGAAGCTGTTAAGGGCTAGTTTCCCCAGGATCGTGTCCGGTACCAGACAAATGTCGACACAACACTCTGTTTGCCGCCGTCGCTCATAGATGTCGGTAGCTGTCCAGAGTGTTGTGTTTGCCGGTTGTCATCTTGCCGCCGTCGCTCATAGATGGCGGCAACCTTTCCAGCCTCGGCAACCAGACAACTGGTTGCTGCCGTCGCTCATAGATGGCGGCAACATTTCTTCGGAAGAAGAAGAGCGGGAACGGAACGAGCGGCAATGTGCGCAGCAGCGCGAATGATTCCGCAAACGCCGCGAGGCCGCTCCCCTAAAGTTCCACTGCGTCGAGCGCTTCAGATTCCCCTGCGAAAGAAGAGCAGATCGCTCGCCTGGAAAGCCACCGCCGAGAACAGAAGCTACAGCTCCGCTGCTCTTCCTTGTTCACCAGATTAGAAAGGCTGAAAGTTCTTTAGGCTGCGTCTCTACGGAACGCAGTAAGAGGCGGTTCTTCTTTCATTCATCGCTCGCGAAAATAACTTCCCGTTTGTTCTAAATTCGTCGCCGAGTATCATGCATGGGTCGGATGGTCGAGATTCTTGTTATCGCATCAGGCACGTGGCACCATCGACTTGGCGTCGCCCCATGAAGGCCTACAGGGATCAGATAAAGAGGTCTTCTGCTTTAAAAATAAACTTAGGAAGTACCAGACTTCTTATTTTTATCGGAGCAACTTGTACGGCTGGATTTCAAAGCGTGTATTAAATTACTCGATTGAACTATTTAAAGTGCGTGGATTGTTATTTTCTGTTCGTGTTTGCGCGTGACGAATTAAATGCTTTTGCAGAGAGCGCGTGTAGCCGAAGTGTAAATGTTGACGAGCAGTGTCGGTTGTGTGTGCGCCTAGTGAAGGTCATCGCGATTAGATGTAATTAATCGCACGTTAAAACAACCATAAACTAGCCAATCAATTGAAATAGAAAAGTGGTGCTACTAGTACTTGGTGCGTTATAGCGACGAACGTGAAATCGAAGTGGAAATGTGGACAACTAGTGCTTGCATCGACACTACGTGTGGAGAGTCATGCTTAAAACGAGCAAATCACGCGTTCGATCGTACGTGTTTTTTAACTGAAGGTGACAATAATCGGTAAAGTTGTTGACGTTTTGTGTGCGTTTCAGTTCGACAGGAACTACGTCAGTGACTTCCTGGGTTACGGATTCAACGCTCGGGGTCAATTCCTCAAGAGGGACCTCAAACGAAACCTGCACGAGCTGTGGCACGAAATGGACTGGAGGCAAAAGTTACATTACCTCATCGTCAATCCAAAATGGAGTCCCAGAAGCCTGCGCCTCAGGCTCGTGCCAGCGCAGCGGGACGCCGCAACATCGGTGAAGATTTCTCTCGTTGCCAGATCCTACATTTGTTAGCACACGGACGATCTGATGCAAATTACGGTGCCATGGAGCGCGTCTCCGACTGGTGCGTTTAGCGTCCTATGCGGACCGCAAGTTCGTCTGCTTCAGTGCGTCTGCTTTCTGACGTCTGCGACGCCAGAAAGACGCCCAGCTCTGATTGGATCTGGTTAGAAGGATAGTGGGTAGACCTCAAGCCTTGAGGTCTACCCACTGTCCTTCAATCAGAGCCAATCAGAGCTTGGCGTTCTGACGTCACCTCAACGCCTGCGAAAGAAGCAGACGAACTTGCGCTCCGCAATACAAGTCCGTCTGATCTTTTGCGCACCTCGCGCTTTTGTTTACCCTCAAATGCGCCGTGTGCTTTTGTTTTCCCACGACCTCAAACAATGGCGGCGCGTACGTGGATGCCTCGCTATCACGCGGTTCTTACGCGTTTTCTATGCCGGCTTCTAATTGGAATGCTCCTCTTTGTGTTTGGATGCGCTAAAGACGCCATTTAGAACACTTGCCCACCGTATAAGACAGATTTACTCTTATTCTTCTTCACTCTCTAAGTTAACAAGACTAAACTTTCACTTGACCCACTCATTCCAAAAGTAGGAACGAAGAAAAACTGTTTAGTAAGTTGAAAAATACGTAAGGGCATGTATTAAGTTCATGGCCTATTTCTGGGTGTCACAAAATTGTTTTAAATACCTCTGTAAAATATTTAAATTATCCGAAATGAAAGCATGAATAGATGTTCCGCGTGTCTCCGTGTAAACGTAAAATATTTATATGAACGCCCATATTGACACAGCTTGTGCCTCAATTTTTAGATGCAGACAAAACGATTGAAATAAGCGTCCAAACAAACCCGACGAGTTGCAACTAATGCCTTTCCCAAAATATGTGGCGCAGTAGCTTTTCTGGCATAAAAGAGATATTCATGAAGTTGTAGATTAATCAGAAAAGCGCGTGTCGTTTGGCTGCACTTTACCAAGCATAACTTCGTGGTAAAAAGTGCTTTAATTATTCGGTTCCACTTAACGTGTTGTTAATAAGACGGCGGCGAAGGTACTACTGATGTAAGCAGATAAATAACCTTTATCCAAGCTTTCTTGTATTTCTAGGTTGCATTAATGCTTATTTGTCTCAGGGTGAAATTTTATTATTTTTGTTCGTGTGTTTCTCTGCGTGCTATCATGTTGTACAAAGCAAACCTATAAATAAACACAGGGCGTCGACATGAGATCAAAACCGGAGTGAAAAAAGGGTCGCGATTTTCTAAGCGCATATATCTGTTAGAATTTGGGGGGGGAAAAATAAGGGTTACCTTTTTATTATACAGCAATGTTCACGCGTGTCTAAGAAACAACCAAGTATTGCTCTTTTGAAGCATCACCATAGAAACCACAGTTTGCTCGCTTTAAGGGCACACGGTTGGGCACTACCGGTACCTACAACAATGGAGACTTTTAGCAAACCGTGTTCCGCGTACTGCGCTACCGGAGCCTTTTGAAGCATGCTTTTAAGTGCGCGCTCGGCTGATATTGTGACCGCGGGGCGCGCGCTTAAAAGCATGCTTCAAAGGCTCCGGTAATTCGCTACGCGGAACTCGGTAACGGTTTGCTAAAAGTCCCCAATTATGCGGCTGTGCGTAAACGAGCACCGTTCCCCGTTCTTTTGATACAGGTAGAGTTTGCGTTGGAATACAAGTTCCTCAACGCCTCGGACAATGATGCGCTCGCGAAGCAAAAGCCTTTCGGCCACAAGCTGAGTCTGGGCATCAGCGTCAGCGGCGAGAACAGGACTCGAGGTGTGACCGCCGGGCTGAGGTACTCCTTCAGCCGGGACCTGCTGAAGCACCAGGTGTCTTTGGCGTATGAAAGAGAGGCATTCGGCGATACGGAAACAGCCCCAATCAAGGTATATGCTCGCTTAAATATATACGGCGTCCATGTTGTAGAGCATCTTGCAGTCCTTCGTCGTTACCTTTTTAAATGCGCAGCATTTATAGTGTCAGCTCTTTGGAGTTTCGCGCCCACGGGCGTAGCCTCGATGACATCGCAGTGTCGAGTAACATTCTGACGTCATCGCAGCCGATGCTACGATTGGCTCCACGGATCCCAGCGTCGGTTGCAGTCAGACGTAAAGTGAAACTGAGTATAAATGCGCGTCATTTATAGGTCCTCCTTGACGTCACATGGTACAATGACGTTGCGTGACAACATGACGTCAAGTAACACTCCGATGCCCCATCACACTGTAACTTCATGATGACACGCGACATAGCCGGTCGTCTCTTTGATTTGATTGGATACACACGAAACCATGACGTCACAGTTCCACGTGATATCATGGTGTCTCCTGGTGTCACTGCCACGCGATATACGAGTTCATTACACCACGCCGTGGTGTTGCCTAACGTTAGGGTGTCGTCACAGCATCACGCGATGTCGCGTAATAGTGCGACAACCTCATTACTGTGTTCGTAAAAGCTATGTATTTAGGACGCCTTTGGGAGAAAAAGCAACAACAGAGACAGCCAATTTCTTTTAAAGAAACGTGACAGCTGCCAGTGGGCAGTGGCTCTTCCCAGATGTTAATTAAATTGACAGTCATTCCCTCTAAAATTGCCGACCTTATAATAATTAAAGCGTGACTTATTCTTTTAGGTCTGCGCAGACGCAACAGCAGCCTTCCCTAAGTCTGATTGGAACAACCTCCCAGAAACGGCCACCTACTACCAAGGAAAGGAGATAAACGTGACGGCTTCGATCTACTATGGCCACGACTGCCAAAGCTCTCCTCTCGTAAGTTGGGTGGCGTGCTGGCAGGCGCACTCGCGTACGGCTTCTAACCTTTCTACACAGCCTTGCACGCCACCGACAATCACATTTTCGTATGCGAATAAATTTTCTTCTTCTTCTTCTTTTCCTTCTTCTTCTTCTTCTTCTTCTTATTATTATTATTCTATGCACTGAAAGGGATCTTCACTTCATTTCACGTGGTACAACAGAAAATTGTCTTCATCTAATGGGTCCCCCTTTAAAGGAGTCATGAAACGATTTTCCTACTTCTTCCTCCTTAGCTTTAATCCTCAACTCAAATGCGAATTGTGAAATCACGTCGTCGTGACATTCTTCGGCACCGGTGCGATGACTCCTAGCTTCCATCGTGCTCTTTATGCACACCATAGAACTTGTCATTCCCCCAGTGACGATAAGTTCCGTCAGGGCTACTCATTGGCCACGAACGCGAATCCAAATATTCGTCGACGGATCTATTGTTGACGAGCGCATACGTCCGAGTGACGCAGTTCTCGTGTCCAATGCGTGAGCTGGGCTCGGCTGACGTCAGGCTGGCACCGCTGACGCGCTTTGGGAACCGCGGATGTATCATAGTGAAAAGGCGGAGAGCTTTCGAAAGAAAGAAGGTACAAAATAGTCCGCTATATTTTTAAATGTTCGTACCGAAAAGCTGGCTGTTGACTTTCTACCCTCTTTCTTTTGGCCAACTAAACGATATGCGGTTAGTAAAGTCCCAATTTAAAATCATTTATCCCAGCCAAAAATTCGTTTCATGGCTCCTTTAAGAAGGTATAGAATAAAGAGAAAGAGAGAGAGAGAAAGAAAGAGCTAGGAGAAATGAGGGGCATGTTGACTTTGAATATCATTTTTATATAGTGCATTGGTACTCGCAAATGATTAACCACCTTTACAAATCCGTTTGCTTTAAACAACGCATGATCTCCCAGGGTCATCATGCCTGTACAATGCTAATATCATCGATATCTTGATTATATTTGCTCGGAAACAGGCCTCTCGGTATGGTTTATGAAAATTCCTGAGGCGTCGTTGATTTTATAAAGTCGGACAAATATTTCTATATCAATATCCTTTCAATATATAGAGTTATCGTCCTGTGAATAATTTCCTTAAAACCCTACGTAAGGGGTTAGACAGCCCCTCGTTCCTACGGTCACACATGTTAAGAGGACTTTACATGTTTAAATGAGTCTATCCACCTTTATAACGACGAAGTTATGTGACATCGCGGAATCGTTACACAACCTACGTAGTCAAAATCGTCAGTGTTCTATGGTGCATGAATAAACTAAACGGCTTGGAATTCTCTAAAATCTGACGGAAGACATTAAAAAGAAATTTTTATGCCAATGTTAAGAGGAGCTCATAGCTAAACTTAGGCGGGTTATGTCTTTTGTAAACAAAATACAATCCTAATCATATCTAATATGACTCGCGGTGGTAGTTGGTGCGTGATGTTGAATAAACTTGTACTCGCGAACAGACACGAACACCAACAAAGCGACACGGACAAGCGCGTTTCTCTGTCCCCTTCATCGTATTATTTCGTCTCTGTTGCGCGGCTTACAAGATTCCGCAATATCATCATAATGTCGTTTCTGTTGTTGTGGTATACCTAAAAAACGTGGTTCTTGCAAAATAATGTGACAACCTATGAGACTCTAATCAAGCACGTACACGTTATTGACATAAAGTAACGAAATACTTCTCACTCAAAAAGCAACAAAGAAAGTTAATCGTTGTGCGTATTTGGTACGACGGTGCATATTTGGAAACGAAACCATGTGCCTACGCCCCGGTGCCTTCGCAAGAGGAGTGCACGTCAACAGCGGCGCGTCCTTGGAAGCGTGCGAGAATGGTTTTTTCCTCTTACGTAAGAGGAAAGGTGTACGTATGACGTGCGAAGGAACAGCCCGAAAGAGCACGGCAGGAACCACGCCGCTGCCTCACGAAGCCAGTCCAGTCCAGTCCAGTCCAGTCCAGTCCAGTCCAGTCCAGTCCAGTCCAGTTCAGTCCAGTCCAGTCCAGTCCAGTTCAGTTCCAGTTCAGTCCAGTCTAGTCTAGTCCAAACCATTCACACCAAAGACGGTTGCATGCGCCAGGGAAATAAATGCTAACGCATTAAAAAAAACAGTAACTAGATATAAGTAGCGCGTTGCTTCTAACGCGTTACACCTTGCACCTTGTTCCGACGGCGTTCCGGTTTTCTTCGCCCAGGTGGTAGCCACCGGCAAGTTCACCCACACGGACGAAGACGCGGAGCAGATAGCGGCCAATGCCATTGGCGTGACGAGCGACGTTAAGCGGCTGCACTCGCAGACACTTCGTCAGCTCTACTACAAATGCTCTCGTGACAAGGAGCACGGTGTGGCCTTCGGATACTTCTGTATCAAGTACCTCTTCTACAGCAGTCGGCTCGGGAAACTCACTCTGGACGTGGACTACAACTACGGGAATTCGGTGAGCGGTTTGAGCGAAGGCGGCGGAATATTCTCGAAATCTCTGAATTCCTAAGTCGCTATGTAAAACAAAAGAGAGTATGTTACATATTTCACAAACATTTAAGCTCAGAAAGAGGCGTCTAGAAGGAATGTAGTACGCTTTGAGCCAAACATGCATGGTCTTTATTGAGGACCAAAGCATACGAAAGATGGTGATGAATGCAACAGCGCAGCAGTTCGCGTTACGTTTGGTTTCGATGTATTTTACGTCCTTTATAATCATCTGTACTATTAGAAGGCCTAAGGGATACTTCACTGCAATACTCTTGGAGCACCAATTATTGGTCTTTATTTAATCGGTTCACGAAATCAGAAGGAGGTAGGCATCATGTTGCTTCAACGGCCATCCGGTCTCGGTGGAAAAAAAAAAGTGGTCACTGTTTTACCACTAAGACTATGTCGAGTATTGATACCGCTCCCATTCTTTTTGGCTGAACTGATTTAAAGAAGATCAATGATCGGTGTTCCGTCTGCAATACGAGGCAGCAAGACGAAGAAGCATCGAGAGTGCATTGCCCTTCCACTAACGGCTGGGAAGGGAGCTCCGTGTTCTCTTCAGGGATGTACCGTCAGAGGTGCACATGCACACATTATGCCGATTTGCAGGCAGCCACGCTTCGCAAGCTAGACAAGTAGACAACGCTTTTGTTGGTGTACAAGTAGACAACGCTTGTTGGTGTACAAGTCTGGCAACATGATGCACGCCTGAGCACGGCTCAACCATTAAATTGTCTATGCACATCAGTAGCCACATGGCGGCGCCCAGAGCGGGTGTGTATACAGAATACAATGTCATCAACTGACTTGCCCTCTTTTTAACAGCCCCTCACAGGACTAAGCTTGAAGCGCTACTACCACAAGTACCACCAGCACAACAAGGGCCATATGGGCTTCCTGGGAATCGTCGGGTCGCACATGACCGGCGTGTCCGGAAAGCTGCACGTGGTTTCGCAAGTTCCCGGCTCCCACGGGCTTCCGCACGCCGACGTCGTGGTCACGACCCCTGACGGACACGTGTTTCATTACGACCACGTCCCCATGTTAAGCCACCTGCTGGAGCCCAAGATCTTCAACGCATTCGGCTATTCCAACCTGGTCAACTATGTGCCGTACTACAAGCACAGTGAGCTGCCTGCCCTTTCTACCCCGCACATAGTAGATGAAAGTGACTCACGAAATATCTGCCAAATGTGCCCAATTGATGACTACATATCATACAAAAACAAGGTGCATGTTGCGTCTAACCTGGAATGCAGTATAGGCTCCGCCTTCAGTACACGCTCACTGTCTTTCCCCAGGCCTTGGCCTAGCGTGAAACTTACTGTTATCAAAGGCAGAAAGCTCGCACTGAGCCGGAGAATTGACTGAATGTTTATCCGGTCGACAACTATGAGACATCTTGAGTGTCGTCTTTCCCGCAAAGCACTTGGGAGGGAGCCCATCGTTGCAATCAACGTAGGGAGCTGACGTGTGACAAGGCTAAAATATGTTTGGATCCAAGAAAAACTATCTGCGTTGTGACACTGGTATGTGCTGTGACACTGACTGCGCTGTGATACGTGCTTACATCCAAATCAGTGTCGCAGCGAAGGCTGTTCTGTTGGGAATAAACATTGTTTCAGCGTCGTCATTTGACATGTGCCCTGTGTAGGTTGCAGGGATTGGCTTTCCCAAGTGCTTCGCGGGAAACTATAGGAGCGCCGCTTTTCCCAACACGTATTAGGAAAGTGCAACAGCACTCGGGAAAAAAACAAGTGGGTATTGTTATTGAATAGTAAGCTTATTAATAATAATAATTAAAGTAAGATTTTAATTAAATGAAGTCGCTAACAAAGTCTCTTCAAAAACGACTTATGATTTTTAGGATGAGTTTTTTTAAAAAAGCAAATTCGGACGCGCCGCTGTGGTATTTTTGTCCCTTTGGCTGTTGGTAGAAAGATACTGCCATTAGAATATGTTTCAGAGAATGCGGTTGTCGATTGGTTGTTGGCTCTAAGATACAGCCAATAGGAAAACAAGACATCAAGGATGTGTTCAAATTGAGATTTGTTCGAAAGAACACCGTGTAAAACTTACCGAGTCTCAGGACTTCCCGGGTCTCAAGCTAATCAGTAGTTTTCTTCGATTATGTATTGCAAGGTACTATGTGCAATTATATTCACACTCTTATCATTTTAAGCGCTAATTAAAATTATTAAGCATTCCTTGATTCTGACGGCTGCACCTCATTGAATAGGTCTATTAGCACTGATTAATAAGCACTGATTCAGTTCAATGCATATTTTATGCAGAAAGCGACTTGACTGTTTTGTGAAATGCCTCCTATATTTTAAAAGTCCCTTTTCATACTGTGCGCCATTTTTAAGGCTGCAAAACTCTCTTCCCGGAAGAGTTTTGCAGCCAAAACTCTCTATAAAACTCTCCTTCCCTTTTTAATTATTATACGCAAAAAAATGTTTTGTAGAGGCAGCCTGTAAGGTAAGTCCAAAAACTCTTCAACTTGTTAATGAATACGTCATGTTCGATCGCCCACTCAATTGCAATCATCAAAAGAGAACTTAGAAAATAAAAGGACTATGAAATTTGCTAAAACTATAAACCCATGTGATGGTAACCGAATCAGTGTGTTACAAAACATGTCTAAGAGTGGGAAGTGGCGAATGAGTAGACTCATGAACGAGTGCCCCAATTGGGCTAATATAGGAAGCCAACAGAAACGAAAGTCAGCCTGAACCCAAAGCTTGGGTATGGGACTGGTACAGACATGTCTCGTTACTATGGACCTCGTTAATGCGGATACCCCGCTATATGAGCACCATTTTCGGGGACAAACTGGGAAAATACATGTATTTTTGTCTCGTTATTATGGACAACTCGCATTATGGACGATTTTTGGGGGCAACGGAAATGTCCATATTAACGAGACATCACTGTATGTGCAAGATACGTCATCACTTTTTCGGGATTACATACCGATCGCCACTATCTAATGACGACGTAATGTATCAGTTGACTGGTTCAGAAGCACTTGAGTCCAAACGATGTCAACCTGCGTTTCAGAGTTCTGCGATCTCCAGGGCAACAGCGCCAAGACATTCGACGGCGTGGTTGTGAATCTTCCGAACACGAACTGTTTCAAGGTTGTTGCCAGAGATTGCTCGCCAAGCAAAAGGTTTCTTATTCTCGCACGAACACATCAGAACGCAGCTTATCCAAAGGTAAGCATATTCAATATCAATCTAAATGTCTGTTTGTAGACTGTTATCAAATGCACTGTGAAAAGCTAACTGTTGTTTTGTCTTTGCATGTCATCTCACCGATTCATCTGAATTTGAAATACCTTTTATAAAGCTTTGTTTTAGAAAGTTTACGCGATACATTTTTGTGGTCGCTATATCTTTTTGCCTGTGCACTTTATTATTTGCGCTGAAATAATACAGTTCCCGCACTGAGACTGTGTATCCACTGAAAAGTTATGTTTCCTGCTGTGTCCCCATTAGTTCATAAGCATTTAGCTTTATCAAAATTATTTATTTCCCATAGATAATTATTTTCATGTATTTTAAGCACACAAACGACATGACTTTCATGAATATAACATTCTAAAAAATTACAAATTATATTTTTGTGTCTCCTCAATTGATAGCTGTTTTGTCAGGTTCCTACCGCATTTTGAGGAACTAGTACCAGCTCGCCTCTACTATAACAATATAAATTAATAAACTAGTTGTTGCAACATTTAAAAACACATGTATTGACGCCTACACTATGGCTGTATTTTTTCTAATAGATGCCACCTTGTTATAATTATTCGCTGCGGTATACTCAGCTACAGGCTTTCCAATATTTTAAACACTTGCTTTTATTTGGTGCAAAGCATCGGTTCTGGGATCTAAAAAAAATATTTTCTCTAGATTAGTATTAACACAAGCAAATAACCAAGTCTATTTTGTCGATTCTATACACCTCTGTGATCGCTTTCTGTCACAGGCGTTGAAGATGTTCGTCGACCAGACGCAAATTAGAGGTTTTGTCCTTGGAGGAAGACAC
This sequence comes from Ixodes persulcatus, assembly GCA_013358835.2. NCBI lineage: Eukaryota > Metazoa > Arthropoda > Arachnida > Ixodida > Ixodidae > Ixodes > Ixodes persulcatus. Next base: position 181,276 of record JABSTQ010011248.1, read on the forward strand.
ACTTGCCAATAGTACGAGTTGACGGATCACAAGTGGCGCCATCTCTCGAATCACCATACAGTCACTCCGTCGCCGATGCGGAGTTGTTCACAATCTCACTGATGAGCAACAAAAACTTTGAAATCGTATCCAAACCCTACGGCATCTATGTTCTCTTCGACGGCAGGATTCTTTACGTCCAGGTGAGACTTAATGTTGAACTCCCTAAGCCAATATTGACCCGTTTAACCTGAAAGGTGTAGTCGCTGACACGATAAGAAAAGCAGAGCGTGGAGAATCCTGAGCGTCTTACTATCGCTGATCAGTCAATGAACTAGCGGCATTAGTGCATAAGAGCACCGAAGGACCAATCACAAAGCAAGAAGGTTGAACTATAATGTGCCACGCCCGACGTTTCTTAAGCCGGTTAGTTACTATACGCGAAAGTATAGTGATTATGTATACTTGTGAATGTAGCCTATAGACGTTTACAAGTGCGGCCTATGGGCGCAGCCATCTTGCTGCTGGTGTAGGTGGATCGTCTGATAGTCAAGCATTGCTTAGGCCGTGGGTACGTCTCGGCAATCCTTGACTATCAGACAATCTCCCCAGACCAGGAGCAAGATGGCGGCGCCCAGAAGCCGTCGTTGGAAGCGTCTATGGACTTTCTATGCTTTAATCGCTACCCTCTAAAAAGTAGCAAAAGAAAAAAAAAAGTTAATTAAGAGATTGCGGTTGCCGACTAAATTTACCGGAAAATCTAAATCCTAGGATTATGAGTGAAAATAAAAGCAAATTAAGAGTCGACGGGAACTATAGAAATGCTTAGGATTTGACCTACATTTCTTTGCCCAAAAGGAAACCAAAAGTTTATATTACGTGACTTTCTCTCCGTGTTCAGCAAGTTAAAATTTACCTGCCGGCGCGTCGCGTGACAAACGCCTCATCGCGGATCTTGCCTTAGTCACGAGTCTGTTAGTTTTCAGCTGTAGATTCTAGTTTAAGATTGAATGAAACACCAGGCGGTAGTGGCTTGCAAGGGACACAAGTTTTAACAACGCATCCTGAATAACCCAACATTTGCAGCATTAATTTTCACCAACCAAAAGATGTTAACACACTTCGCGCGCTTCAGGTGTATTTACTAGGAAACAGGGCTCCAGCAAAGTTTGACGGGCTGCTCGTGGCAGATTGATGCATTGCGCAACGTCCCTATTTGTTAACCTTAAGGTGTCACAAACATTGTTTTCTGATCCAGTCAGTGTTGGTCTGGCAATGACACGTCTGCCAGCGTGGCTGTGCGTTGCAAAAACTACCTCAGAGTTCGTGGTCAAATTCTGGACTTCCGAGTCTGTTTGAAAGAAAAGGGAATAATATTAAATTGGAATGCCACAAAGTGATGTGCGAGGTAGAAAAAATAAACATTAAAGCTTTATGTCGCAAAGAGTTCGCAGACGGAACACCAACAATTATTTATGAATGAAATCAACTCCAGGTTTGAACCCTTCAACTTGCGCTTCGTAACCAGGAAGCGCGCCTCAACTCCGTGGATTTGAATGGTCTTTGAGACTAAAACGTAATGATGATGGGTAAGAAGATCGCATTTCGATGTGAATTAACATAAACATGAACATACATTTTTTTTTTCTTAGACCTACTGCCTAGGGTTTACAGCGATAACTGTTAAAGGGACTTTACAGCTAGGCTCGCGGAGGCGTCGTGCTAGGCAGAGAACTCAGTGGCATCACGAAATCACGTGACAACATCCAATTATAATACTTCACCTCTTGGCCGAGAGATGGTGGGTGTGCCCACGCGCCCGGTGGTACTGCGAGGCCGTGGTGCCCGCTTCGGGTTGGAGCGAAACATCCAGATCTTACAGTGATGGTTACAGCAATTGCTGAATGGTGGAGCCTGTCTCGATTTACTTTCAGGCAAGAACCTGACATGTTGCAGTTTTGTTTTTCTTCACATAGTTCATTGCACAGAAGTTTGCGTTGTGTTTGATCGAGTAAATAAAGTGTGGATGTGCATAAAAGTGTGTTACTAGGCGCAATAATAGCTATCGCATCCAATTCTTTTCACACTTTAGCGAAAAGCTTCGAATTTTTTTAAAATGACTAAATATATATTTTAGACATGCAGTTCACTTTTATTAAAGCGAAATTACTCGATGTTTTATTGCGCAGGTTGCTCATTTCTACAGAGGCAAGCTTTGTGGGATTTGCGGAGACTACAACTACGACCGACACCACGAACTTGTGGGACCTAATCTTCACCTCTACAACGATAGCTTACAATTTGCCGCTAGTTACGTGATTCATTCCAGCGACTGCACTTCACCTCAGTAGTGCTTGCTGTCATGTGAATGCACAAAATGCGAACGTCACTCATTACATACCCGCCCCTCATGTTCGCACAATTCAAATACATCGGATTGGAGCACTATGTATTTAGCCCGCAATCGTAAATGGGTCGCCCGTTTGCAATAAAAAAAAGAAACAATTGTTGAATTGTTTAATTTTGTTGTCACTAGGCCACATGTCTAGCGTTAAAAAAAAAAATAGGCTGACACGTGACCCAACCAAAAGTTTATTCCCCAATCCCTTGTATCTATGCAAAATTTGCATGGCCACTATATATATATTTTTTTTTCGAATGAACAAAATCTACGGTCCTTGAGCAGTCAATTTCTTGTTTTGAACTACGTATTAATATGATTAATTAACCAATGCGTGCCCGGGTCTGTGAATTGTCTTCTCTGTAAGGTACCGGAAACAATTGACCATGTTTGTATAATTTGCTGTGCTGCCCACTTTCTTTGAGGCATACTTCGACACACCTAAATAAACGAAATTCTACATGACACACTATACTACTTGCTACCTGGCTGCTGAAATTCGAAACGTTGTGTCCCATGAAATGTTTTACTGTTAGCATTGAGTTTCATATCTAAGTCACTCTTGGCATTGCGAAATGCAAACTCTGATGTCAAAGTAGTGAAAGAGTATTTTGTGAAGCTTTTTTTTCAATTTGTATATGTTTACATTGCGTTGGACTAGGTTCCTGAGTGGACAGGTCTGTTCATAGCTGCAATAAAAAAATGTTAAAACAATTTTAATCAAACTCTATCATTATTGTTACTTCGCGACGGCGGGCTGTTCTGATGTTTTACGTTCAAATTTCGGGGCATTCGAGACGCATTATCTTGTTATATAGCTCTCTGCACATGCACAGTGTTCATATTTTCACATGACCACAGGTTTCTTTATTAAAATTAGGTCAGAAACACCCCCCTTTGTTTCCTTTTTTTCCAATGCTCTCATCATCATCAGCCGAGAGGTATATTAAAACACCTCACAACGTATGTCATTCGCGTGTTGTATTTTCATGGTTAAAAATTAAAAACAGCGTAAAGACACGTAAAAAAACGACAAGGTAGACGAGCAACAGCGCTGACTTACAACTGAAGTTTATTTGTGCTAACACTGGGTATAAATACTGCAATTCCAAACAAACGAACCTAAAACAATCATAAAAAAGCACGCCACGCTTTCCTTAATTAAGCAACAGTCAGGCATTGCTCCAGTCATACATGTACGTAACGCGTTATAAGTAACGAGTTACTTGTACCTACTTACTATTTTCGGTAACGAGTAACGTATTTAGTTACTTTTTTAGAAAAGGAACGCGTAACGGTATTTAGTTACTTTGAAGGCCAAGTAACGAGTAACGGTATCTCGTTACTTTTGAGGAGTAACGTGTACAACACCGCTTAAAGGGCCTTGTTTTTATTCTAGCCTGAGTATGCGTCTATTGTGACAAAGGCAGATGGGCAATCCGAAAAACAACTAACCAGTATGACAGTACAGCAACGTATATCGCTGAACATGTCAGTCGAACGGTTCGACTGATGTGTCCAGCGATAAACTTTGCTGTACTGAACTCTGCAGCTGGGAATGTCCTTCACCCAGTGTTCGAGGCGGGGCTTAGGCCGCACGTCCGGAGGCTTCCTGGCTCGTGACGACGACCATTCCCCGAAGAGAAGAACCCAGGGGTCCAGTGGAGGTGGGAGAATTGGTAACGTAACGAACGGTTTAATTACATGGTAGCGATACAGTCGTCAAATCCGAGAGAACAACTCAGCAGCCTCACGCCCCGCCTTATATAGGGGTCCGTTTTCTCCCTCACTCTCCGCCAGGGCAGCAGGTGCGACCGCCAAGTGCGTTGCAGCAAAGCCCGCCGCGTCGTAGCCAGAAATGCGTCATAGCCATGGTTCTCCGCAGTTAGGCCAGGCCTCTCTCCCCTTCCGGAGCGCACGAACCCACACGCACACACACACACGTCCCGTTGACGTCACGGACGCGTTGAGACTCGTTTTGGGCAGGCTTCGACAGGTGGCCGGCAGTCCTGACACGTCGGGACTCGTTTCGGGACTCGCTTCCGCAGCGTTGAAACTCGGAAAAGGTTGCCGAAGGTTCCATTCTTAACAGCCCCTCCGGGGCCAGGGAAACCTCGAATGGCCGGTGGTACAATCGCTGGCCTGAAGAGGTGGGCTTGGAGTAGGCCTTGAGAAGACGCTGCAAGCACCAAACAAACTCCCAAACCTCTCAACGGAGGCATCAGCGGAAACGTCCCCCACAACACCACGCCACACCGCAGTCAAACGCTCGGAATTCGCCAAAGACCCGCCAGACTGGATTACGGATTACCAAAATTTGGTACAATTCCGGGTATCGAGACCCCCTGTCGCCACAAAAACTCATTTTTCCAACGAGGTCACTAAGAACAAAATACAAAGGACAAAACCCTTCGCAATTTGTGAGGTCATTTTGGGCAAAGTGCCCCCACTTTGATCCTCATTCCCGTGGATGACGAAAACCTCTGAGATCATCCCTACTGTTTTGGTGATATCAGAAAAATCTGCTCAACCCATCGGCATTGCCGTTAAATTTGCCTTTCCTTTTTCTTACGCTGAAGTCACAGTGATCGATTTTCACGTGATTTCTAGACGTGAAAATGCGGTCCTTATAGCGCCGATAAAACAATCCGCCTCTTTCATGCCCCGTCACATTGGTCCTAGCAATCTCCTGAGCTGTACAGCGAAACCCTGACACACTAGGGTCGCTCTTCTGCTCGACTGTCAAAGACACTCTGTCTACTCGTACCAGAGGACCAAAGTTACGCGACGCCGGAGCTACGAGAGATCTTTCACTGATTCCGTCTTCCTCCGCCTTTTTCGCCGGCGCGTTGGGACGGCGTACGCTTTCTAGTGCTACGAGGTCAGGCTGTTCTACAACCTGGTCCCTCTCATCCCGGTTTTCTGCCTCCAACTCTGGGAGTGCTTGCTCCCCGTCAGCTGCCTCTGGCTCTGGATCACTCGTCAACAAAGGGGCAATCTGACGCGATTTGGACCTCGTACACGACTGAACTAGCCCTTCTCCCAGTTGTTGACCCCTTTCGCGCAGCAGGAAATCTGACCGGTTAGAAAACAAATAAGGATATTCCAACGGGACTGTTTGCGAGACAGCCGCCTCTGTCACTAGCTCTCCGAACGGGCCAGTTATCCTTACTGTCGCCATAGGCAGACAGACACTGTGCTTTTCGAGCAGCTGCTTGATCCAAACTACCTTTCCCGTAAAATCGGATGGCGTTACATACGACGGATGAACAACGTCCATCGTCGCTGCACTGTCCCGAAGCACCCTGCACGGCTTTCCGTTTACCTGGAGCTCGTGAAGATAGGGACGAAGAAGCTTCAGGTCCTTGTCACTACCGTTCACGTACGAGAACACCACCCGCGGTTTCTTACATCTGGCCGCTGTGTGTCCCGGCTCCTGACAGTTGTAGCACAGGAACGGCTTCCTTGCCTCGAACTGCCCTGTTGGGCTTTTCCGCGCCTCGTCTCCGTTCGAGTGTTCTGCGCTCTTTTCTGGGACCTTTTGTCCTGCTTCGGGCTTCTCGGGCCCGTTTTCTCGCGAGCCGTTACCCTGTCGGAAGGTCTTGCGCTGATCGCTTCGGCCGGATTCGCTTTCCTCTCCGCTCAGCTTTCTACGCGTTGCGTACTCTTCGGCTAGCTCAGCGGCCCTTTCGACAGAGTCGACTCCCACCCTGTCCTGCACCCAGAGCTTGACTGACTGCGGAATGCTACGAAAGAACTGTTCGAGGCACACACACTCGACTACCTTGTCTCGGCTTTCGTACACTTCCTCGCTCTTCAACCATTCTATCAGGTTGGTTTTAAGCCCGTACGCGAATTCCGAGTAGCCCTCGCTGCTCTTTTTGGATGCGTTTCTAAACCTTTGACGGAACGCCTCGGCAGAAAGGCGGTACCGCTTCAAAAGGCTGGACTCCACCTTGTCGTAGTCGTCCGCGTCTCCAGCACTAAGGCGCGCGACAACCTCTGCAGCCTCACAGGGCAACAGAGTCAAAAGCCGTTGCGGCCACGTTTCTGGGGCGAAGCTCAACTTCTCACATGTCCTCTCAAAGTTAACTAAGAATAGGCCCACGTCTTCCCCAACTTTAAACGGCTGCATGAGCTTCTTCATTTGGTACGACTCGGTCTCACTTGCTCGTACCGGAGCCCCAACTCTACTGTTCTGCGAGTTTAATCGCTGTTGTTCAATTTCGAGCTCTAGCCTTCTCAGCGCTCGGTCCTCTGTCGCTGCAGTCTGTGCTCGTTCCTCTCTCGCTGCAGTCTGCGCTCGTTCCTCTTTCGCTGCAGCCTGTTCCTCTTCGCTGCAGCTTCGCTCTTAGCGTTCTGAAGCAGTTCCCACGCAATTTTAATTTCCTCTGCTTCCGCGCTCTCTGAAATCGCTTTACTGATATCAGATTTCTTCATCTTTTGCTCCACCTCCACACCCCATTCTTCACATAAACAGAGTAAATCTGTTCTCAGTAGCCTCATTAGATCCATGATCGCTGCTTTTTAGCTTTGGCTTTGTTCTAAAACTTGTCGCGAGGTTATACCAAAACCTAGCGCACGAGTCAAACCCTAAGGATTCCCAGCAGTTCAAAATTAATTACCCATAATCTGAAGCCTGGCGAATCTCAAAGCAAAGTCCAAACGCTCACCCTTGTATCTATGCAAAATTTGCATGGCCACTATATATATATTTTTTTTTTTCGAATGAACAAAATCTACGGTCCTTGAGCAGTCAATTTCTTGTTTGAACTACGTATTAATATGATTAATTAACCAATGCGTGCCGGGTCTGTGAATTGTCTTCTCTGTAAGGTACCGGAAACAATTGACCATGTTTGTATAATTTGCTGTGCTGCCCACTTTCTTTGAGGCATACTTCGACACACCTAAATAAACGAAATTCTACATGACACACTATACTACTTGCTACCTGGCTGCTGAAATTCGAAACGTTGTGTCCCATGAAATGTTTTACTGTTAGCATTGAGTTTCATATCTAAGTCACTCTTGGCATTGCGAAATGCAAACTCTGATGTCAAAGTAGTGAAAGAGTATTTTGTGAAGCTTTTTTTTCAATTTGTATATGTTTACATTGCGTTGGACTAGGTTCCTGAGTGGACAGGTCTGTTCATAGCTGCAATAAAAAAATGTTGCCGAAGGTTCCATTCTTAACACCAGTGAGCACAATCAGGTTCGTTGGTTGAACCCTCTAGAAACGGGTACGGACCGAATGTAAACCCGGAAGTTGCAAACACGGGAAGGCACATAACCAATTACCCGCTGTCCTCAATGAAGGCGCAGTTCTCGAAGATTCACCAGCTCTTCCTGAAGCACAACACTGCCGTTCCTTCGAGCGCGTCGGTAGAACGACTCTTCAGCGTCGCCGGAGATGTATTTTCAAGGAAGCGGGGAAACATAACTGATGAAAACTTCTACAGGCAGCTGCTGCTGAAGGGCAATGACTACTAAAAAGAAACAATAAACCATGAAACAAAAACAGTTGCGTATTCGGTCGCCAAAGTAACGTGAAAAGTAACTCGTTACTTTTGAGGTAACTCACGCGTTCCTTTTGAGAATCGTTAACGAGTAACGTATTTAGTTACTTTTTGAGCGACTAACGAGTAACGGTATTTAGTTACTTTTTTGGGTAACGTGTACATGTCTGGCTCCAGTGCACCTGAAAATCGACATAATTTATCTGACAGAAATAGTGATGGTGCGCTGACACAGTTTGGCCCTCATCTCCTGATGTCGCATGCTTCTATAATTTCTCGAGTGAGTTTATTACTGCTCTTTTTAATCGCTTCTCACTTGCCAAAAGTTGGGAGTGCACTGACAGTCACGGCAATGTCTTGAAAGAAACTTAAACACGGGTCCAGTTTCCGTCCTCGTCCTTGATGTTTCATTCTTTCAAGTATTCGTACGGTGTATTTATGTCCTCTTAAGCAATAATTCAGGCATCGCCCCGTTTTTCCAACGCACCTCCGACCGCACGACAGCAAAATGGACTACACCACCCCCTGTACAAACGCACAAATCGGGCATTGTGTTTCTTGGTGCATTCCTGTTTCTTTTCTTATTTTTTTATTTGACAGTGGAGTTGATCATTCTACGCAGCCCAGACAGCGTTTCCGGAGCTGAAAAAAACAAAAACAACAGATCAACACCAGGCCTACGGCCAACTTTTTTTAGATTATGTAAAACCTTATGGAGGTAAGATAAAACTGTGACTTTTTTTGTTAATCCTATTAGCTTGCACAGTAGCTTCCTGACGTCCTTTCTTAAGCAAGCTCATGGCAACTATTGTCAACAAGTAAGAAAGATACCCCGCTGCCCCAGCCTTGAAGCTTGTCTGTCAAAGGTTCTTTTAACTCTGTGAGGGCAGGACTTGAAAAGGGCATTCCTAAAACAGAGATTAAAAATAGCCCTTTTCACGAGCTTTGAATGCGCTGAGGAAAACGGCGGGATGAGTTTCTTAGACCTCGGATCATACAACCAACGCATGCATGTGCATACCCAAAGTGAAGGCCGAGATCCAAAATCACAGTAGCCCCATTTACAGGTATTTCGAGCGTCAATACCAGCGGTTCCAGACACTCTAGAAAAGCAGAAAGTACACAAGACACCTCAATAAAAAAAAAAAAAAACTTCTTTGTAAATATTTGGGAGGACAAAACAAATTATTTACGAACCTAAAACTTTTTATAACCCTGTACCCTTAATTCTTTCTTGACAAAACTCTATCACAAAACGCAGGATAGATGTCGTTAAGCGCAGGAGCAATGCATGGTCCTCTGCATATGCCATTTATTTTAATAGAGACGCCGTCATCCCAGGTTGTCAATATCGCCTTTAGATGGAAGGATAAAAGTTCCGAAAAGTGAGGACTGCTCACAGTGGTAAGCGATCGTGAATGCTGTAAACTACGCATGCTAGTAAATATTTGCGATCTGCGGGCAGACTGGCTGCCGTGGCGACCGCGAGCAGACGAAATGATTTGGTTCGACGGCACACAACGTGAACGATCGTTCAAGTTCAGGATGACGGAGACACACCACATACCTTTACGGTCGTTTAGATACTTTTTACTCCATATAGCTTCGTAGTTCTTGAAATTCCGACCGGCAAATGTTACATCGGCCGTCTTGTTTACATCAGTCGTACGCCGGAAACACGAGCCGCCACCACGGTGTCCGCCACGGATTTACGCGTTGCAGAATGTTTCACATGTTTACTAGAAGATGGCGCCGCCGTTAAGTACTATCATCATCATCGTTTACACGGTCGCGCCACTTTCACGATTCGCTAAAGTATGTCAAATTTCACGTACGGTTTCACGGAACGGACCAGCTGTACCGTTCGTGATTTCGGAACCGTGTGCTTGAAAAACGACTCGCTAAAACTCACACTGAGTCGAGTTTCAATCTGAAAGAACACGAACCCATGACTGTCAATACTGTCTTCAACATACGCCAACAGCTCTTTATGGGGAATCAAATAGTACACGTTTTATATCTATCGAGCTAGCTAACAGGCTTCGGTCTGTTTGAACATTCAAAAATTTCATTATTAGATCAGAGGTTTTCACCCCAAAGGGTTTATCGATCATGTTAAATTTTATTTGCAAAAAAGAAAGCTACAGATGTTTGCCATGCCCCGTTTTCTGACACCATAGTGAGCAACAGATCGTATGTGTCTTAGCAGAAAAGAATAACTCTAGACTTAAGCTTTTGCCTTTATCGACCGCTTGGCTCAGTTTACCTAGGTTTAGCCATTTGCAAAGTTTACGTGCGTCAGCATTTTAACTTTGATAGTGTCACGTCATCCCGGCGTATAAAAGTGGCCGTTATGGCGTCTGACCCTTTTGACATAAAGATCCCCCCAGGAGTCACTACGAAACCTCTCTCTTTATCTGCTGGTAAAAGCGACACAGAATTTTCTTTTAGTAGGCGACAGTCTTGCGTTGAGTTCGACCGAGTGTAAGGGTTCCTATGGCGAGAGCTGCGTCAACTCCAACAAAACCGGTTTTTATCCCGTGTTGCTGGAGCCGACGTAGCTGCTGCAATAGCAAACCTCGCACTAGGTCGGGCTCTCAACGCAAGTGTGTGAATCGCCCTTTAGATTCAGAAGTCTTGCAGTGTAACAAAACGTGCGCACCTTCAGAAATATATATTTCTACTTCAAATCAGCTCCAGCATGAAGGCGAAGATACGGGCAATCCCTGTAAAGCCGTATCTCCCATTGACATTCTGCACGTAGGATCCTGCAAACCCTAGTTAGATGGCTTGGTGAGGGGTCTCAGCCTCCCAACGACGTCCGGACGTCAGGGGGCATAACTCTCCTGCGGATTCACACTTTTGAACGTTTATCCAATTATCTAAAGGCGACGTTCGCAACCTGGGGTGACGGCGTCTTTATTCAAAGAAATGGCATCTGCATAGGGTCATGCATTGCTCCTGTACTTAGTGACATCTTTCTTGCCTTTTACGCTAGAGACTTTTCAAACAAGTTAGAAGGGTCCAGGGGTGCGAAAAGTTTTAGAATCGTAGGTGAATTTTAGTGCTCCTAGAATATTAACAAAAAAGGTTTTGATACCAAGGTGTCTTGTCCACTTTCTGCTTTTCAAGAGTGCCTGGAACCAATGGTGTAGACGCGTGAAGTATCCGTGAATGGGGCCGTTAGGTTTCTAATACGAACGTATTAAATGTCCCACGGAGAGAAGCCGGCGAAAAAAGGCACCTAAATTCCCATTGGCGGAGCGAAGCCGGGGAAAAAACGGCACCTCAATTACCATTGGTTGAGGCGGACGCGCTTCAGTAATGAAATGCAAAGAAAAAAAAAAACACAAAGGAAAACACAGCAACGCAGGGGTTTGAACACGGAAGCCTGTCGTGAAGCCGGCGGGGTTCGCAGAGCCTGCGCAGTGGTGGAGCGTGACGTCACGGCCAGAGACGTGGCGCGCTGCTCGTAGGAATGCGCTGCGTGTAGGAATGCTTTCGCATTCGTACTCTTAAGCGGTCTTTGTGTCTCTACCGAGTTTTTCGAGCCTGAGCCTTCACTTTGGTCATGCACATGCGTGTTTGTTGTATGATCTGAGGACTAAGAAACCCATCCTTCCGTGGTCTTCAGCGTATTCAAAGCTCGTGAAAAGAGGTTTTATTAACTTCTGTTATAGGAATGCCTTGTTCAAGTCTTGCCCTCACGGAGTTAAATAACGCTTTGACAGACAAGCTTCGAGGCTCGGTGCAACTTCTTCTTACTTGTTAAGTTGACGACAGTTGCTAAGCGCTTGCGTAAGAAAAGACGCCAGGAAACTACTGTGCAAGCTAATGGGTATTTTTGATATTTTTGTGCTGTTTTTAGCTTGATATAATATTACGAACTAGCTCAACTCTCCACTTCACTACCAAAACGTTGCAGTTTTACTTTACCTCTATAAGATTTCACATAATCTAAAGAAAGTTGGCCGTGGGCCTGGTGTTGATGAGGTTTTTTCAGCTTCGAATAGGCTGTCTGGCAGGTGCAAGAAGGTTAGCTTCAATGTTAAAAAAAAAATACAAAGATGCACAAAGAAACACAATGACCGATTTCTGACTTGTGTACAAGGGGTTGTGTACTCCATTCCGCTGTCGTGCGGTCGGAGGCGCGTCGAGCGAACAGGACGATGCCTCATAAGTTCAACCTGTTTAAAGGTTGTGTCAGGAGATGTGGGTTTGAATTTCCGTGACTGTCAGTGCACTCCAAATTTTAACAAGAGTGATGTGATTAGAAATAACAGTAACACACGCACTCGGGAAATGATAGAAGCACGAGAGATTGGGAGATTAGGGCCAACTGTGTGAGAGCACCATCACTATCTATGTCAGATTAAAACATGTTGCTATTTAGATGCACTGGAGCAATGCGGGGCATGCTTTTCATGATCTTCTTTTCTTTTGGCCTGTTTGTTTGGCTTTTGCAGTATTTATACTCGGTGTTAGCAGAAGTAAACTTCAGTTGTAAGTCAGCGGAGTTCTTCGCCTACTTTTTCGTTCTCGTCCGTGTCTTCGCGCCGTTTTTTTTTAAATTTTTAACCATGTAATAAATACCAACTAGCCCAAACGTCGACGTTAGTCAACTATTTTTTCGTCAGCAAAGTAAAATAAATAAATATTTTGATCATAGAAGAGGTTTACAAATTTAGCAGCAATGACAGCTCGACTGGCTGATACCGCTCAAATGTGCCATATGTTGCCACCTTTTTTACTTCTTGGCTCCTGACTTATGCCCTGAAAACACACCTTCTTGACCGTACTCTCTTGGGCGTGTAACAGATTTCTTTTAGAAGTTTTCGAGTTTATAATTCGCATGCGCGCAATTCGCGCGAAGAGGCAGCCGTGGCCGAGTGGTTAAGGCGATGGACTCGAAATCCATTGGGGTCTCCCCGCACAGGTTCGAATCCTGTTGGCTGCGTCGAATTTCTTTAAAGTTGATTCATCCTCGATCAGCTTGTGCGTGATAGCTAGTTACAATAAAATAAAGTTCAGTTAAAGGAACTGTGCAACAATTTCAGGGCTTTCATTAAATAATTGTGGAAGTTGATGCCTGACACTCCTGAAGTGAACCACAGAAAACAGGGTTTGTCTGGATAGCTTACTTTTTATTTAAAAAATGAAAAAGATCCAGGTTTTTGCCACCTCTCACCTCGTGCATCGTCTTCCGGGTCACGTGCACAGTGACGTTGATGGGGTAGGCGCGGGGCTCCGGTGAAGCTCTCTCTCTAGAGCCATCAGTGAGCAGCGAGAACTCATCCGCTCGCGACCACGTGACCACGTGCTGGCAGGCGCAGCCGCAGCGCGAACAATATGGTGAAAGGAGGAAAGTCTCATCTGTGTCCGGCCGTACCCGTCCGGCCTCTGTCCCCCTTCCCCTCCGGCTTCTGGTGGCTGTTCGCGGTAGCAGATAGAGCTGACGGTTTTGTGGACCTAGGATAGATGGCGCCACTAAAACTCCCTATAATAAAAGTTTTGTCGATGATACCAGGGTTTTGTCGCATTTATATTTATGTTGGAACGACAAGATTTATAGAAAAGTTACCTTTTATCGAGCAGGTATTCGCACAACTTGCTATCTGTCTACAAGACCCCCATTGACGTCATGCCGCATGTTTCTCATGGTCGCCTCTCGCGGCTGCAGGTCGGGGAATATTCAAATTTTCGCCTCGCTATTACGCGGCGGAATCGCAACATTTCGATGAAAGGTGTGTTTTTTGTCATTTGTGACAAGGTGAACGCTGTCAAAAGTAGAAGAGGCCAATTCTTTCAACGTTAAAATCAGTTGCAGAGCTCCTTTAATAGATGATGCTATTTCACAGTGCGTCCCTGATTGACGTCATGCCAAATATACGAACGTTGGTGATTCTGACAGTCCCTCCGCAGCATAATACAGTAACTGGAGCAATACGAGCAGAACATTCAGCAGCATACAGAGAGCAAGTTCAAGAAAATAGAAAACATCTGGAATGCGAAAATAGCCAAAAAGAAAACACGATTTTTTGTATGACCGGTCACTAGAACCACTAGAAAAACGGGCAAGGCATGTACAAATATAGGAAAGACAAAGATCAAATAAGACAACGCCGAGTAGGCTCTCCGTCGCCTTCCATCGTGTTTTTCTTTTTCTCCCGGGCAGGAGAAAGCTCTTCGTGTTTATTTGTTTTTGTCTGTTACACCATTTTACCCTTTCCAACTTCTTCAACGTCTCCCGCCACCTGCACAGACAAAAAACGTGGGACCGTACCCCCTCGATTCGCAGGTTCACCACTAGCGTAACAGACGATGTAGCCTCGCCCGAAACGGTCGAATTCTCTTTGTCTTTGATGTGCGCCACTGTATTCCAGAACGCTCTTGAGGAACGGCTGAAAAGCGCCCGGCGCGAGGATAAGAGCATCGATCTTCGAGGGTACGGACGACACTTCTTTTGGTTTACTAGTCTGGGCATGATGGTCGAGTCCACTCCTCACTTTACAGTTAACTGTCAGCATAAAATGGGGGAGGGGGGGGCGGTTAGGCAATCATTTAAGGGGGTCTAGGACTTTTCGGTGCATGGACTTTTCAGTGCACGGAAATTTCGGCGCACGGACATTTTGGTGTGGGACTTTTCGGTGTGCGGACATTTCGGTGCACGGACTTTTCGGTGCACGGGAAATCAAAATCACGAGTTTCTTTTTTTTTTTAGTTTTGTCTAAACGTAATAAGCAGTATTCCAGCTAGAGTTTGATTTTTTCGCACTTTATAAATTTGTAGACTTGGTCATCCATTTACGGTCACTTACTCATATACGACCTAAGTGACTTTGTTAGACGTTATGGTTCGTTTGTTGGTGTCTCTTTTCCAACATACGCACTAGTCGCATCACATGTCTAGGGTAATTTTCAGCAATCTCAAGCTTCTTGCTGTTGGGGCCTTTCCTACACAGATTACCAATAATAAAGCCCACACCTTTACAGAAGGTGCCGAGAACGCCTGTATCGACCCAACGCGCAAACACGATCTGATACGTGTAGTGCGTACGTTGGAAAAGAAACATCCAAATACGTCCGACGTATCTAGTCCTCCCGCAGGATGGTGCTGCGCCTAACAAAGTCACCTAGGTCGTATATGAGTAAGAGTCTTTAAATGAATGACCAAGTCTACAAATTTATAAAGTGCGAAAAAATAAATTTCTAGCTAGAATAGTGCTTATTACGTTTAGACAAAACTAAAAAAAAAAAAAAAAAAAAAACTTGTGATTTTGATTTTTCGTGCGCCGAAATGTCCGTGCACCGAAATGTCCGTGCACCGAAAAGTCCGTGCACAGAAAAGACCGCACCGAAACGTCCTACACCGAAATGTCCGGATCCCCATCTAAGAAGTGCTGACAGAGAGAGAGAGAGGACGCGTAAAGGTGGTGTGATCCTGTAGTAATCATGTTGAATTAACCTGAGACTGGGGTAGAGAGGAAGCATCAAAACGTAGAAGAGACAGAAAATAGACAGGACGATGTCTCAATTTCAGCAAACTCGTTTATTTAGTCCACCTTCTTATATAGCCTCAATCTCAAGGTCATCTCCACCAACACAAAGGGATGGACACTATATAAGGAGGCGGACTAAATAAACGAGTTAGCTGAGTTTGAGACGCGTCCTGTCTGTTTCCTGTCTCTTCTACGTTTTGATGTTTCCTCTCCACCCCAGTCTCAGGTTAATTCAACATGGCTAATATTCACCAGCTCGCATGCACCCTTACGATATTTTCTCTGACCCTCTACTATTTTGTAAGGCCGATGGCCACCGCTTCTCCCGCTTTCTATGCCCTCCCCTCCCCTGACCTCCACGAATATTGGTATGCAAGTGAGAACCGATGAACGATCGATAACCCGTAACCACCTCTTTTTCTCTGACTGGTCAAGTTTTCGGTCACGGAGTGTCCGTCGTCTCCATGGCCATCTCTTAATGAGATGTTCAAATTTCAGGACATTAAGGAGAGTGGAAACCTAGAGTTTCAGTGCATACTTTGCTTGCCAAAAAACACACACATTGTCATGAGAAAGAACAACAAACTCTAATCTACGGAAACAAATTAAGGTAAGCTGGGTCAGGTGCATTCTGCATTGGCTATACACGGTAACGTTAAAACCAAGTTTTCCTTTTTTTTTTTTTGTGAATAACAGGCGAAACACCCGAACCAAGGGGGAGCTTTCGTAGATCGCTTCTTCAGCTCCGAATCTCGTAGCGGAGGTAGACGCTGCTACTGAGCATGCGCACCACTAGCTTTGTCTGCACAATTCCAGTGATCATTTCCTGAGGCCGTAAGCTAGTGGTATGAGGGGTGTGGTTGCAGCTTTCGGTGCCTTGTCAGCTTACTGGTGAACGACGTGCACCTACACTCTTTCTCTTAAATACAATATTTTATTTTCATAAGGACTACTACTACAATACGGGCGAATGAGAAATGAAAAGGAGTGTTGCGGAACATTTTTGAAAAATATCAAAATTGTTTCTACTGTTTTCTGAATAAGTGAGCCGAAAAAGTAACGTGAAAGTAATTTGTGACGTAACGAGTAAAGTAATCCGTTACTTTTTAGCGAAAGTAATTTGTAACGGTAATCCATTACATTTGAGGCTCGGTAATTTGTAACTATAATCCATTAAAGTATTTCAAGTAACAAGTACAAGTCTGCTCCGCAGCCTCAATAAGGCAAGTCTGGAAAATGTTCCAAAAAATGCGCTCGCAAACCGTACCTCAACGTCCCTAAAAAAAAAATGTCAAGGCTGAACTTTTTGGAGCGAATATGCGGCAAAAAAAAAACCGACAAACATAGTCGAAAACAAAAAATTGCGCGACGATAAAACGACGTGATGCGTTTAGACAGCGACAGCTGTGCCGCATATTCGGCGACATGACGATGACGGTCGATAGACAATTTTTCCGCTAAATTTAGCGGGGAACCTGAATTCGTCTGTAGGTCCCGTGACGTATAGGTAACGTGACATCAATTTTCCCGCCAAATTTAGCGGCGAAACTGGATTGGTGCGTAAGTCACGTGACGCCAATTCTTCCGCTAAATTTAGCGGGAAAACCGAATTGGTGGATAGGCCCAGTGACGTAAAGGTTTGGGCTAAATTTAGCGAGGAACCTGTATTTGTCAGTAGGTCCCGTGACGTTAGGTCACGTGACATATATGTACCCGCCAAGTTTGGCGGGTAAACTAAATTGGTGCATAAGTCACGTGATGTCAATTTTCCGCTAAATTTAGAGGGGAAAACTGACGCTGTTTACGCTCACGCCGTCGAAAACCCGGGGAACGGGACCATTAACAGCAGTCCCTGTAAAACGAGCTTGCCCTCCGAGAACGAACGAAACATACTAAAACTGCGCTTTCTGTTACAATCCACAAAGTCCAAATAGAAACACACAGAAACTGATAACGCTTCGGAACTGTCTACCCGGATCTGCGACCTTGTAACAACCTTCAACCTTCCTTTAAAAACAAAACAAAAAACGTTTACATGCGCGGAATGTGTTTACACACGTCCCTAAACTGCAACAACGTTCGACCAATGCAGTTACCAGACGTCTTTATACGAACCGTTTCTGGAACTTCACGTTTCATGTCATTCCGTGCGAAATATTTCCTTTCGAACAAGTTCGCTTTACGTGCATGATATTCCTGGAGGTGCCTCGCAAACCCCGACTGTCTTCTCACATTTCGTTTGTGTTCAGTCAGTCTATCATTTATACACCTCGACGTCTGACCTACGTATTCAAACCCGCACTTCAGAGGGATCAAACCACAGATTTCTCGGACGGAACCTACCTTTCGCGATACCCTTTTTGACATTCTTTCTCTCCCGATTCAAAAGGCGTAAGTTTGCAAGAATTGAAGTCGGAATTGAAGGCAGTCTTCAGACCAAAGTTCATCACAGATGCTTTTATGTTAAGTGAAATAACATGAAAATATAGGATAGCAGCTCGTCGGCTCCTCACGCTTGGTTCGCTTTGAGTTGAATGGAAAGTTGTTGTTTCAAAAAAGTTTCCTCATACCCCGCGTCCTCCAATCTTCTCCACTGTCTTTTTAACGATTGGTTCATGAAATGGGTACAATGCCTTTGTAGCGCGTTCCTAATCAACGATTTCACCCCTCCCGTTCCAACAATCTTGGAGTGACAACTTTGTTTAGAAAGCACAGGTTGAGCAATTGTCTTACCATATTCCCAACATAAACCATTTTTAACTTGAACGCGTAAGCCTCAAAACTGGAACATGTTCTCCTCTACGTTTTACTACTGTAAACTGCAAATCCGAGGCCGCTGACATTATCAACTCCTCAACATAATCCGACCTCCCATCTTCAAACGTGGACACAAAAATATCATCGACATCTCTTCTGACGAAGCCCACGTCCGGTGTCAATTCAATCATCTTGTGAAACAATACTTTATCAAAACGGTCGAGGTATATTTCAACTAACAACAGTGCGACCGACGAGCCTATGCAGATACCTTCGGATGCATATTCAATTATCGTATTCAAGAAACTGTTGACCGTAAATAGAGAACTAACACAGCAAGGAACCCTTCCACTTACACGCTCAATTCTCATCGAAACTTTAGCGAATATAACTTTAACACCTCCTTCACTGCACTCATCATCATTTTCTTTTATAGAAAACAATACAAATCCTTTATATACAAAGGGAACACCAAACTTTCTCCCATGGTTGCTTTCCAAGACCCGAACGAGTTCTCCTTTATTTTTAACGATAAGGACTTATCAAGACACACCAGACCTGCAGAAGTTTAGACACAGTTTTTTGGCACGTTCCATTTTTGTTTGCAGCCACTCTAAGGGGCATCTCCATTTTATGGTCCCTTAGAAAATATTTTAAAATTTGTAAACAAAGGTTCGTGTTGGACAGACCCATTCATTATGCTATATGAAGGACCCCATAAGGTCCTATGCGTTAATGGCACTCGTGGAAAAATGAGTTTAGGTTTTAGATAACCCAATCTGGGTTGTATAATTTCTTATAAGAGAAACAAAGCTATCTAACGGAGGTTAAAGCTCACTGCACTAATCCAGTATAGGCTGACAGTACGCAACCAAACTACTGTTGGTATTATCAAGATGAGTGTAGCTATCTAATAATCGAGAAATTAGAGCGTGCTGATAAGTTAAAGGTATAAAACAAAAGCAACAAAGGACAAAGAAAAAAAACATGGAAATATGTTTTGCTTTGTATGGGTCATTTATGCCACTTTCCTATTATCCCTATTTATTATTGCAGGCGGTCCTCGCATGATACAAGCCCAGCCGTCTTGACTGGAGGCTAGTTTTCGCTTGCGTGGCCTCGGTGTCGGTCAGACAGACGCTGACCTTGAGTCGCTAATCTAAGGCGCGTCTAACTTCCAACGCAAATACGTACAAAACAAGTCCTCCAGAAGAAAAGGAAAAGAAAGCATAATGTCTGGCAGAACACTTATTTTGTTTTGAAGTCGAGAGCGGAAACATCACTTCTTATCCATCTTTGTCAGTGCTAGCCCCCTGCAATGTGCCCCTGCGTTCGCGGTTTCCTTTGGCTTTGGTACAGACGTGTGAAACCTTCAGCGTCCAAGCCATCCGATGTTGCATTATCGCTGGTTTTTGTTTTGTTTTATCATCACAATTATTGTTCTTATTTACAACGTATCGGGCTAGTTTACTGTACCAATGGAGGGAGAAAAAAGAAAACATTAGCATCCTACTTCTTGGAGATTGCATGCGGTAAAAAGTAGCGTCAGCCTAAAATTGGGGTTGGAGTCTTTCTTAATAAAACAAGATAAAATAAAGGATACGGGCAATATGTTAGTAGAAATACTCTGATGTATAAATTCATTTTGTTCAATTGTTAGTACCTTTTAAGACATGGTTTGATCGCGCTAATACTGCAAGTAATAACTGCAAATTCCTTTCTATGTAGAAAAAAAAAAAGCTCTTTCGAAAAAAAATTAATATGCGTCAGATTGCATGTTCAGACTCTAGACGCAACTTTCACAAAAGTCATGTTTGTTTATTTACCATAATTGCTGTAGTCGACGTTTCTGGTCGCTTGATTGTCATTGTTCGCTACGTAAGCAAAGGCTTCTGCGACAGGCCAAATAGGATACAAGGCATATAATCAATTTAGCAAGATAGACACGCAACCACAGGCCTATAGACTTTCGTGTCAAACTAATATTCATTTGTGAACAAAAGAGCCTGGCTTAAGTAGATCATAGCAAGTGAGTTTCTAACAAATGCACTCAAAACATATACCAGAATGGTATATGTTTCGGTTGCAATAAGAAACGAGAAAAGCTTGGGAAATGTTCAAAATAATTATTCGGGTGTTGTCATGAAAGACCGGACTTCCCTGCTCCTGGGTAAAAACTCTTCAAAACAAAATAAAGAAGACCCCGATACGAACGGACGTGGCCTCAAATGTCCCCTTAACTGCTACATTTACGACGTTGGTAAGATCGCTACCAAATTGCACAGCAACGACGCGTGCAAGCCTCTCGTTGTATTATTTCTGAAAGCTGCAAACTAAGATTTCATATTTGTGCCCTGAAATAGCGAAGGAAGGCGACGTTCAAGCGTGCAGGAGTTCTTCTTAAAGACATTTTGATAAATTGCCGCCCAGTTGCTTATCCGCAATACTTGTCACGCACTACACACGTTTTATGTTATTTCAAAAGCACTTACAAGCGACGTTTTCGGACACTTTGTTTGAGGTCCTACTGTGTGACCAGAATGCTCAAAGGAATATGAATGAGAGTGCACGCAAAATGAGACCGCGCGATGAAGGAGAGTTCTCACTGATTGCCTTATGTGCATTCAGAAAGACTGGTCTGAAGTATGCAGTTTTCAATCATCCATAACAGCTAAGGATCATGTAGAATATAGTGTTTTTTTTTTTTGTATAAACCGGTGCCTCTGTAGTTATACCAGGTATGTTCTAGTGAAACATAGTTTGATTTTCTGGTCCCTTATACCTCTGACTTTTTTTATGTCTCTGTTTTAAGTATAATGTTCGTATCGGTAAAACTAGCATGTGCACACACATGATGTTATTAATTGCGTACCAAACGTCTTGAAATAGAAAATGCACGAAACAAAATCATCTTCTGCATTAGTGATAGCTTACAACGCGTGCACCCAATGGGTTATCCTTTCGTTGCAGCCTTCTTTCTGAAATAGGAGAGTATTATATACATAAAAAAATGTAAAGCATCTAAATAGCTAAAACTAAGTGAAAATGACCACGTAATAAAAAAAAATCATTACACCGTTACATCGCGTCTACACGTCGGCTCTTGGTAAGATTTTTGACCGGCGCATTTACACGAGAAAAAATCAGGAGCCCAGCGATTGCCGTTTATCAAGAACCCCGTTTTATGTATCGTGTAAGCTGACCCAAATGTCAGCGAGACCTCATACGTTTCCAAATACTCGCAGATTTTTTTTTTTTTTTTTTTTCGCTATAGAGCATTTTGCTATCTCGGCTGAATACGCATACTGTCTTAGGGTAACACAAGCATGTGAAGAACAGCGAGCGTCGCTTCCCGTTGACAAACGAAACCAAGCCTCTGGAGACGAGATCTTCCGCCTTCCACACAGGCTGCTTTTATTCATCCCGCACTGAGATACCAATCAAGAACCCAGCAGCACACCGCCTTATCAACGAAGCCACTCGAGTAAAAAACAGAGATCATATTTTTCTCTCGCTTTTCTCTATGGAGCTGTCGTTGCAGTCTCAGTGCCCCCCTTAACATGCCCCTCACTGCCTGCTCCGGTATTATCGCCAAAAAGTGACACCCAGAGCTCGGTTCCACAATCAAGAAAACGGATACACTACCGCCTAAAAGAGGCCTGACTTTTGGGATCCAGCAAGAAATCGGGCTTTCCCAGAATCTTACGCTCTTTAAAGGAGATGGAGAGTGGGAGGGCAGGGGGGGGGATTCTGCCTGTCACGTGACGCCGGCTTATCGTCTGTATCAGAAGCAAACAACAAAACAAAACAAAAAATCTTGCTTGTCCAACGGCTGTGGGGGTCCGGAACCTACTTAAGCCTGCCCCGGGAAGGCGATCCATTCAGTGCTCACTCCTTGGCTATGGGAGCGAGTTGGTAAAGAACTGCATCGTCATGAGAGTCCCCTACGTAGTGCCCGTCCTGTTCCTTGCTGCAGCTTCGGGTGAGTGGAGCCCTGCGCAAACCTCGCTTTGGTTTTTTGTTTGTTTCTTTTCGAGTAATAAACGGATCAACTACTCAGGCCAATTTACGGTAACGAAAGAGGGACATGGAAGACAGCAGACAACACAGGAGTCGTCTTTCATGTCCCTCTTAAGTTATTGTAAATCAGAAATCATCACGCTCAACTATTTAAAACTCAGAACAAGTAACCTCTTCGTGCGAACAGTTCATTGCAGCGGAATGAACCACGTACATCTCACTAATCCTATCTAAAGTGATACAATCGTATAGTCGGATTATTCACGTAAACTTTCAAGAGAAATACTAGAAGCTTCTTACAGTCACAATAAGCAAGGATTACTATTTCGTGAAATCCACACATTAAAAACAATATCCACTGGTCGAAGAGGGTAAGACCCGCTCTAACTACACAGATCAATTTTCTACTTATCGATATTTTCTAAGAGAAGCCATATCTAGCCCGTCTGCCAGTCACAGAACTGTCTTAATTTGTCTGTTCATCTCAGAGGAATTATTTGAGAGCAGTCAGTGTGGCCCCGTAGGCAATCTCGGTGCTTTAGACCATCTACGTGCACCAGTACATTTCAGTAGAAATGTTGCAAAAACAGCAATATGATATTACTCTCCAAGGTAACTTTAGGAGGCCTTGAATCGCCTTATAGCGATTATGACATAACGTCGGCTGGAAAGGGGGAAGAAAAAAAAACATATTTAATATGAGTTTACTGGATGAATTTTTTCAAAGGATCGCCGCATTCAACTTTGCGCGTAATCGGGCAAGAAAGGGATCTTATGAGGCCCGAGTCGAATAGGGCCTACCGCCACCTTATCTAAAAGTTTCGCTATGGAATATCGCGTGTATGCAATGGCCTGTGCAAACATTGGAACCACTCTACAAACTTCCGTCCGTATAGCCTCCTAGGAGTTCCTTCTAAAAGTTTTTTTTTTTTTTTCGGTGGATCGTATTTTAATAACGTGTTTTTGTTTTTTTTTGGAACATGCAGCCTTCGAAGTGGGCAAGGACTACGTGTACCACTACAACGGAAAGCTACAAGTCTATAACCCGGAGCAGCCCCTACAGTCCTCGGGATTCGCGTTCCAGAGCAAGGTCGTCGCCCAACCCAGACCCGACCACACGCACTTCAAGGTAGAGTTTTTTTTTGCTTTTTTTTTTTCACGGACGTTATGCTTGATTACAGACATCACCACAATCCGATGAACCCAATGAAGCAGCGCGACAAAGCGTATTGTCAAAGTACTCGCCGTCTTTATGCGTTTGCTATGACCAGCTTAACCAATCACACACGAAAAACAAAAGTGCGGGATTACGTCGCATTCACTGTGAGGGAGTTGATTTAGCCGGTAATAGAAAAACGCATAAGGACAACGAGGAACCGTGGAAACATACCTTGGTGCTATGCTTGATTGTATCCATCGCATGGCAGCGTTGGCTGCAGTGGAACTTAGCGTGAAACGAAGTACGCACGGCAGGTTATAGCTTAGCAAATAAAGCACTCAGCTACCCGACGAGGTAAGTCTAAAGGAGAGAAAGCGCTCCCTAAGATAGATAAATACGAGCCTGTAACTATTTCACAAAGCGAACACTCGATGAATTACGGGTGGTAAACATTTTTGCTGATACCGCAGGTATCCTCTCGTCGCTTAAGAAAGAGAGCAACAAAAACCACTACGAAGAACTAACAAACGTCATTTGCAGCTCTTACCTTCCGCGGCACCCGTGTCGCGAACCGGCTCTGTTTAAATGTCTCGGAGAAATGCACGGGTGCAAAAACGTCACTTGCCAATGCGTATGTATCAAAACAACTAGGTAAACGAAAACACCCCCCCCCCAAAAAAAAACACAAAAAACAAGCAAAACAAAAACAATTCAGGATTTGTACAGAACCTCTTTGGCTTTCCTGTACTGTATGTCTCCAACAGCAATCCACATAAGTCGGATAACATGTAGCGTCAATACGGCAAAGAAGAACATTAATTAAATACGAATGATCTCCAAAAAAAAGCAAATATATCTATTAGGTGGAACAGCTAATCATCTACGTGTCTTATTGCACTTATCAAGTAAGCTGCTCAGTTCTGTTCACGTAACCCAGGCTGGTGCCCGCAACTTCTAAATAAAATGGCCTACATTTTTTTTTTTTTGTTAATACAATTATATTTCGTGACCGCACCTCGTGCACAATGACGTGTGTCTGATTGCATTGCCTCACGGTTGCAGATAATTGATTTCGAGGTGGACACCTTCAACGGCGAACATGTCCATCTCAGTGACCATCAGTTCCACTACCACTCCACCGACACACTGAAGCAATTCATTGAGAGACCATTTGCTGGCAAGTTCTCCGAAGGAAAGGTAAGCGAGACTCGAACTTTTCCATTGCCTACATGCAACTTGTTTCTCAACCGCAAATATATCAACAATGTTGTTTTTTTTTTTTTTTTTTCAAAATTTGTGCAGTATTTGTACTCAAAGTGAATCCTGCATTCGGCAATGAACAGTGTCTGGAGAACTTTCTGGCCTCGACAGAGGGATATAGAGACTTTTTAGTGTCGTGTCGTTTACCCGCAGTCTCGGGGTTTCTCGACCATGTGCGGATACCTTAAAACGTTTTAATTAAAGCATCGTTCCCACACTTCGCAAATGTTTTGTTGACTGAACTCTCAAGGATAGAGTTAAGACGGAAATAAAATTATAATTGCATAATGTGTAATGATTCGCCTAAAAAATGGCAAATGTTGACAACAATCATTAACTTGAAGTGAATTAAATTGCGTCTAATGTTTCTTTAACTTTGCAAATGTGATTTTAACCGATTGCTTTGAAAGTAGAAAGCCCTTAAGACAGGGGTAATGTTGCGTGCTCTGGTTACGCAGTAGAACAGGACTTCCCGGGGTGTTCAAATACCTTTAATACATTGAGCAGTCAAAACATGTTTCATTTTTTGACTCAGTTTTGTATTACTCCTGCGTCTCGTCGAGTCCTTGTATTGTTTACGATATCCGAAATGTTGTATTAGCTAACTTCCAGCGCCAGCCTTTCTTTGAAGCGAACATATTGCGCGTTAAAAGATTTCACTATATTTTTAACTGGCTTTATAAATATTACGCGAGGAGCAAATATAAACTATTATGTAAAATACTAAGTACGTCATGATTCTCGTTTATAGCTCGAAGCCGCGGAGCTGGGAAAGAGCGAGCCCATGTGGTCTCAGAACATCAAGAAGGGTGTTCTCAGCGTGTTCCAACTAGACCTCGTCAAGGGACGTCATGACGACCCCCACGCCAAGCAGTTCTACGTGAGGGAGGTACGTATAAAACGTTTGCATCAGAGAACCTTTAGAGAACCTCAAAGCCGGCCTTTCTAAGAAATCCGCCGGGTTCCTTCAAGAACTTCTCCAGTGTTCTCTACATCTCAATAAGGAGTTTTAGTAGGTCGTTCCAATGACTCCAATAACAATAATCGAACGTCCTCCGACTCCTTTGCGCATGCATCGAATGGTTATCGGATATTGTTATGGGAGGTATCAAAACGATATACTAAAAAATTTCTACTGAGTTCACCGGGGGCATCGGAGACCGACTGTGGAGACCACAGCTTGGAGCACGAGGAGCGATAGCGTGAACTGCAGAACCCAGACACCCTGGGTTTAATCCTCACCCCTGCCCGTTTCAATCTGAATGGGCATTCTACCTACAAGCGGTGTTATATTACTACCGCGTTATGGACGTTAAAGACAACTGGCTGGCAGAGGTACTGCACGGGTTAAATTTCTCATCTACAAGGGAGACACCAGATATCCATTGGGGCTGAATAACTTCCCGCTGTCCAACCACACACACAACAGAGCTACTTTTTAGCGACGTCACTTGATTAGATACAGTACCAGCAGCATCAACATTGGAAACGCAGCGGAAACAAATTAAGACAACTATTCGTTCCACACTCTAAAAAAAAAAGGGTATCACCTTACACCCTTTTGTCCCATATAATGCACCCGAAAACTTTAGTTCGACGTAGAGTGCACTATTGTCGAACAGACGGCCCCAATTTTTACGAGGGGCTTGATAACGGTGCGATATAACTTATTAAATAGCTAAAGTACGTATCAAAGACCGCAGAAAGAAAACACTGGGGTTTTGCAGTAGGGCCAAGAAAACCCCGACTATTTCTTTTTGTAGTCAGTAACACATACATTAACTATTTTAATAAGTTGTACCACACGACTATCGAGCCTCTCGTGAGAGTTAGTACCGTCAGATCGACGTCAGTGCGCTGTACGTCGAACTGAAGTTTTGGGGTGTCTTATATGGGGCAAAGTGTGTCAGAATACACCCTTTTTTTGTTTTAGAGTGAACCACTGCTTCAAATCACAGTTGTTAATGCGTTCCCGAGGACAAAGCTTCAAAACGCGTTCATTATACATGCATAATATTTTGCTAATTCAGTGAGAATGAGTTTCAAAGCCACAAACTTGAGTCACGAGCGAGTATTCGCAATCAGGTAAATATCACAGCACTACCTGTAAGTTCCGCTGGATGCTGGAGCTACGTTTGGCACAGAGTAGGCCACAGAAGAGGCTAGAAGATTAGCACTCGCCGGCTGCAAGAAGCCAGCGGATGTTAAACGGCAGTAGCTGCTGGAAGCCAGCAGCCACTTTTAAGCCAGCCGATGCAGGACACCTGTAGCTGCTAGATTACAGTGGCTGCTAGACACCAGTGGACACTAGAAGCTGGACGACCTGCCAAGCGTCTTCTCCGTTGGCTCAACCAATCAATCGTGCATTTTGCAGGACGGCCTTCACGGAAACTGCGACACCCTCTACGTTGTCGCCGAGGAAGAGGGTCACCTCGAGGTCACCAAGATCAAGAACCTCGAGAAATGCGACAAGGACCACTACGCTATCTACGGAAGGATTAGGGGGCACGAGTGCGTCGAATGTGAAGCCCAGGAGTCGGTAAGCATGGCTGTATTGTATACGCAAACAAAACAATGTCACCGACTGAAAGAGAACGGCAAGGCGTGTCTTTCTAATGCCTCCATCACGCGCTCCATGACTTACACCGCGCGTGCGCTCGAGATGCTCGAGATGGCGAAGCATTGCCGAAGGGAAAAAGTTCACCCTGGAGGGGGGACACCTGGAGCCCCTCCCCGCCATTCTCATCTTCTCAGTGACTATAGCAGTTTTATGATATAATTGCTTTTGTTTTTTGCAGTTTTTTTTTATAAAGCTACGAGCAAATTAACCCATCGATATTAGCTCTTTGTAAAACATTATATGTAATTCAAATTGGGGCTGTATACTATTGGACGGCGTAGACAGGGGTTAAACCAGATGCATTTGTCACAATTGCATGATGATAAACGAGGACAATAAGAATATCATCTGCGTTTTCGCTTCGCTGGCTTTGCGCCTGTTGCTCGAGTAATAAATTTAACGCACCCCCGCGCTCCCCCGTGCTTCAAGTCGCCTTAAAAATAACTAACCAGTTTTTTTTTTTTAAGTGACGATCGGAATGATTTTAATGGAAACAATCGTTTATTTTCAGAAATTAAGTATTAATTAGTTTATTTTACGTATGTTTTCTTTTAGTTAGTGTCGCTCTTGTGATCTCTGACCTCCGACGAGGCAGGTAATTTGTTCTCGAAAATAGCTTTTTCTTTTCCTCAATCACTTTAGTTTTAGGAAGCTTTGAGACTTCGCAGAAGCGTCCAGCTACAGATTACATAAATAAGATAACTCGGTAGCACGTGTCTCGTGGCACATTTGTCCGCGTACAGTAACATTGCCCTCGCTTTTTGCCATTGCAGCACCCCCTTGTGGCCACCGCCCAGGTCAAGTACAGGCTGGACGGAACTCCAGAGCACTACGTCATTAACCATGCCTGCGCCACCTCGGAGACTGTCTTGAGGCCTTACGGTCAAGGAAAAACCTTCGTTGTCCAGCTGAAGTAAGAGAAAAGAGTGTTCAAGATTATTTCGCTTCCTAGCCAAAAAAGACACCGAAATGTTCAGTTTCTCTCTATAATACGTTTCATCCTGTCACGGGTTATACATTCAAAACCAAACAAACAATCAAGATGAGGTTTTCGGAGTTCCTGGATTGTTGGGTACCTAATCTTCCTTTTTCCAAGTTAATCGATGACTGCAGCAATAATGTGACCGAAGCCTCTGGTGTATTCCACTTCACCTGAGGAAAGCAAAACAGATCCATTTCAGTGTCAAAAAAACTCTGAAATGTAGTGTGCTCGATTAAATCACCGTCTTTCGTAATTGAAATATATAGAGCGTTATTGTTGTGCAGAGTTGTGTTAAACGGCGTCGTTGAATAATAGATTCTTGCAAAATAAAACGAGAAGCAAGTGACCACTCACGTAGCACGTCAGAGAAAAGCCCAGCATGGCACAAGATAGGCATTCCAAAAGGGCCTAACATGGGCCTAATGCGGTTTTACATCAAGGCATTATTAGTACCAGAGTACTTTTTTGGACGTGTCTGTGGCCTTTCTCTGGCTGACGACATAATTGTCAAAGTGTCCGACACTCAGACGTGAGGCATGAACCGAAGAACCAGCAGTGAAACCTGAATCTGGCAATTATCTGGCAATTTAGCCTCAAAGTTGCCCCATGAGAGCCGAACATCAAATAATAAAACCAGAGTCGGGATTCTTTTCCTTTTTTTTGTGATTTAGGTTAAACTTTGGAAGGTGGCAACCAAACAACCAGCAGTGAAGCACAACTTTGGCATATTATTGGCAAATTAGGGCTGAAATACTCAGAGTCAGGCCAAACAAGATTGTGTTTGGGCTCTAACTTGGCTTCTTCTGGATTCTTTAAGGCCCTACATTTTCAGACAAAAAAAAATGTTTGGCTCAAAGGAGGCAATCACATTGGTTATATTAAACGTTTCATGAATTATAATAATTTACGTAGCCGCACCTTGGATTTGGAGGAGGTGCACGACGCCAACACCGACACCCAGCTCCCAGAGGACCTGGAAAGGGTGGACCACCTGGCTCAGACGCTTCCAGTAGGTGATCAGGTCGAGACCCCCGAAGACCTGAAGAAGGTCAACCACTTCGTTGACTACTTTCAACTCACAAATGACAAGGAAAAGGTAAGGCGAAAGATAGATAATATGTCACAGGTCTTCGGATGAATGCACACGTCACTTTCTAGAGAATCCTGGGAAAAAAATGTGGAGGGAGGCGATGAAAAGGTACAGTCAAGGCCAGTTCACACGTATACAGCGCAGCGCTAGTCAGCACAAAAGGCTGGTTCACACACTTACGAATTTTTACGACCGTGTGCATTAAAACCCCCTAAAATCTCTCACAACGAGAAAACACACGAACGCCACCTATCGGGTGGCCGTGGAACGCTTGCGGTTTTTGTATATTTCCTACTTTATCGCACATTAACGGTTTTTTTTTTTTTTTTGTTTTTTTTTTACTCTAACTGTTTACAATGTTATAAATAAGGCTTCGTTTTTTTGGTGTATATTTATTTATTTATTTATTTTGGATTCGAGGGTCTATTTGTTTCGGGGTTTATTTTGTCCCTGACATGAGGTGGTTTTTTGTGTAAATTCATTATACTTAAAAAAGTTAAAGAAAAAAAAGAAACAAAAACTGAATTATTTGAGACGGGGGGGGGGATCTAAAAAAAAATCAAGATCGAATTAGAAAAGAACAAATAAAAAACACGAAACCCTAGTTACAAACGACCAGTTCTCATAGGCAGTACGTCCATCCCATCTCCAAAATACCGCCAAACCACCGCTCAAGCAAACGAAGGTGCGTGAAAGGGCCTTGACGAACAACGCCGCTGCTGCGCTCTGTCACTGAAACACCGCAGAGTAAGCGATGCAACATCAACGCTACTGCCATCGCTGACCAATGGCTACGAGCCAGCCCTGTGCTTTTATGTGTGAACAGGCTTCACCATGGCTGTTCACAACAGTAAACGACAGCTTAATTAACACATGAAAGACGCGGTGAGTCTCGTGCGTCTTATTATCACTTCACAGCCAATAAGACGGCGACATCACCCGAAAACAATGCAAAAAAAAAAAAACACTCACGAAAACAAAAACGTTAATAATATTTTATTTTATGTAATTTGATTCATTTACCTCAAAGGCATCTGATGAAGCGTTACATGAGGGGAGACAGCAAAAAGACAGTAATATTCACGATCATAACATATACAAAAGCCCCTCCCCCCCTCCCCAATAAAAAAGCGAACAGTTCAAATAAAAGTTACCAACGACATTCTAAGTAAAACCCGAAACTTCAGTATGAATATACAGAGATTTCATGGATTAAGGGGGGCAATAATGCACACGGCGCTAAAGTAGAAATTAAATAGCCAAGCTGTGATTGACGTTAAAATAGAAAAATTAATTAACTAAACAAATCTAAGCAGCTTCGCTTAAATGACATAGGGTCGGATTGAGTAACTACGTGTGCGGGGTCAGACTGTTCCAATCTTTTATACACAATGATATGGGAGAGAACATGAACGAAGTAGTGTGTGATTTATTTGATTCAACTTGGCACGCGTGACCAAGCCTGGGAGATATGAACCGTCCAGGTATAGACAAAGATGACCGGAAAAGTGATTCGCCGTGGGGAATATGATGGAAGAAGCATGAACGAGAAATCTTACGTCGATTTTCTAAATAGGCTAGTTCCAGGTTTCTCTTCACCTCTGAGACGCTTGTTAGGGGAGCGTACTCGCGGCAATTAAATGAAACGCGCGGAGTCGTTTTGCAAAGATTATGATTTTAGGGTTAAACGATTTCGATCGCACGTTCCTTGAGCTGTCAGCGACTATGCGGACCGCAAGTTCGTCCGCTTCGTGCGCAGGAGTTGCGGTGACGTCATAACGACGCCGAGCTCTGATTCGCTCCGATTGAAAGGATAGCGGTTAGACCTCGAGGAAGCTATCATTGAGGTCTACCCACTATTCTACCTTTCACAGTCATTCAGAACTCGGCGTTTTGACATCAATACAACCCCTACTCAGAAAACAGACAAACTTGAGGTCCGCAAAGTCCAGAAATGAACATGCGACTTTTTTTTTTTTTTGCCTTAGAATCTAAGAAAAAAGCCCTCAACTTTGAAGAACGTTGCTGTGTTCGATGCAGGTAATTCACACAACAGCAGCGACGCGGAAATAGAAAATAATGGCATGGAATTTTGGCGTTACGCCGGTTAACTCTAATTATGGGCGTGCATCCTAGGTATCAAGTCCGTCCGTTTGAAAGGTTAGTTTCTCGACGAGAGACATAAAAACATTATATTTTTGTACGATAGCCTTAAGTAGCCTCTTTTTTACTTTATTGTAAAGCATGTACGGAGGAGCTGAATTCCGATTTTTTTTTTTTTTATTACCTTAAATCAATATTTGGGATGAGGAACACAAAGGAACCATCATGGATACTTCAGCTTGAATGTTATAAACACTGGAAATTTCCGCGCATATATGCACATTTTTACCAGAGCAGTTGGAAGATATATATGCTTACGCTGTTGTTTGAAATTCTACCACACTGAGATGGCAGCAGGCACGCTTCTTGACAATTCTAGTGTTCCTAGATTGCAGAGTGTTTACAACTGCAACATCGGGGACAACAATAGCGCTGTTCCCTCTCTTGAATCCAGGCTCTCTCTTTAATGCACGCTTCATTTCCAGTTCGTCGCGGGTCTCAACCACCTCGCTGCCCTTGAGTACGAAGATGACGACGTCAAGGATGTCCACGGCAAGGAAAGCGGAGGCCTCCAGTTTCTGGTCTTGTTCAACGCTATCTCCACACTGCATTTCGAAGATGTCGTCCAAGTGTACGAGCAAGCCGTTGCCAACGCACCGGAAGCAAGCAAATCTCACGTTAAGTGAGTGCATCCCCAAATATCTCTGTAGAAAGTTAGAAACCACCAGCATACCTAAAGATGCAAACATGACGAGTTTTAACCTTACTTTGACGAACTGCGGAAGCTAATCCACCGGCGAGACGCCGGAGCTCGGTGTTCGAACTCCAGCCCCTGCGCGAGGTGAAGACGGCTCTCTGGTTCGCTCTGATTGAAGGGAGACAGTGGTTAGACAGGAAGCTCAGACTCTTTCTGATACTATGGAGCATTTCTTCCGGGGTCCTTGTACCGGGCGTTACTTGGAAAAAATACAAGTGTTTTTTCGGTCCGCGGAATAAACTCCGCATCACAGAAAGTTCAATATCAGTGGGAATAGGACACCAGCGGTTGGGATATAAAACGTGAATGTTTAAAAACATGACGTTACATAAATAACAAAAAAACATTTTCTATGAGCCGACATCCTCCTAAGCCTAAAATTGTCAAAGAAAAAAAAAAGAAATGGCGTCGCAGACGCCACTTAACTCAGTAAAACAAAAAAAAAAACTTGTCAGCAAACAAAATATATATTTCTTTTTCTTGTTGGCAAGGGATCTGTATTCTATAAATTCCACATGCGTCCACAACCTTAGTTATTGTTTTAACACTTCGACTCATAAAGAAATTTGATCTTTCTCGATTATATTTTGATCAGAGTAACGTCACGTTCTCAAAACATTTGAGTTTTCTTCGAAACTGTGGCGTCACATTCTCACAAAGTTTCATCTTTCTCGATGCGTAGTTTATTTATGCGCGTCGAGAAACACGATTCTTTCTTGCGAACGCCTCGCGAATCTCTAGACAAGGTAACGGTCGTGTCTGGGATTTTGTAGATCGACATTCCAAAGCATCGATTCCAAATGTTTTCAATCTTATGGAGTGTGCCCTCGATAAATCCTCCCTCGCATCTTCAGGAGACTGTTCCTGGACCTGCTGTCAGCTGCCGGAACGAACCCTCAAGTTGCGTTCGGCCTGCAACTGGTCAAGGAAGATAAGGTCTCGGACGATGAGGCTGAGCACTTCTTCACCAAGTTGGCGCTCAACCTTAAGGAGAACAGCCCTGCCCTTCTGATTGAACTTGCCGTATGTTTTATCATTTCCCACTATCAGATTTTGTTTGGGGGAGTATATTGGAAAGTAGGCACGAGCGACTGTCTCGACGCTCTACAATATATTATTGCAACCTTTTCTTTCGGCCAGAACGTTTTTTTTCTTTTGCGATCATAAAGAACTGGTTTTTGTACGGTTGTGTCGCCATATTTTGTGACTTGTTTCCATGTCCGACCGAGAAGATAACCCAATGTCCGAGAAACGAGCCCCTCTAACTTATTCGAGGCATTGCTGCTGATATCGAGTAAACAACAATTTGCGAAAGTTTAAAATCACAATGCATTAGAAAAAAATTGAGTTAAAAGTTAACGCCCTTTATGCTTTGAATGCGAACTGAAACTGCTGGAAACGTTTGGCAAGCCGGTTGTCAAAAATGAAATTTATGCAGAACCGGTGTAACTCGATTCCAATGTAAGATGTACAATTGGAAAACGTTGCCATCTTTTACTGATAATTTCTTAAACGTTTCTGTTTCTTGCCTAAGGTTTTCATTATTGTTGTTGTTGTTTGTATTTTTGACATTCCTGCAGGAGGTGTGTGAGCACGTGAAACCGAAACGACAAGTGTGGGTCAACTGCCAACTCGCTCTGAGTAGCCTCGCTGGCCAAGAGGGCTGTGTCCGTGCCAAGACTGACAAGGAACACGACGAGGGATTCTGCAAGCCCTCTCTGGTGTCGCACTTCTTTAATGTGAGTGTTTCGAGAAAGGCCATGGACTGGTTGACTTAATTGCTCTTGATCCTTGTTTGATTTTCGGGAATCATTTGAATGGTTTTAAATTTGTAATATAAGTTCATCATCCACCATCTTATTTCGTTATTTTACCGGCACATAGTATCATTCGAAGCAAATAGTTAAAGTGGTCGCATTTGGAATGTAAATAGAACACTGTTGTGAAACTAGAACTGATTCGTTCAGCAAACACAATGCATAAACTTGTGATTTCTATATTCACCAGATGCATTTCAGCCGTGCAGCATAAAACAGAAAAGTGATTGTTTCACTTTAATTTTAAGAAGTATCGCCACAAACTAGCTTTTTCGAAATAAAAGTCAGTGTAAGTAAAATGGCGTCATAGTTCATAGCTCCAGCACTATAAATTGAAGAACTTCATATCTCTTGCGAATTGCGTCGTAAGGTGTGTTGGTTTCTAAACAATTGTTTTTGGTATCCTATTGTGGCAGGGGATAACAGATGCCTGTAATAATCTGTCCGCTTCTGTTGTAATGATCTCTCTTCGCATAGAGTAAGTAGCCCATTGTAAAATAAACCTTTTGTCAAGATTCCTGGATGTTCACCCTTGCGCATTGCTCCAACAGTGCCTTGGCAATGCGCCTGTGTATTTATGTAAATTTGGTTCCTATAAATGCAATTTTATACTTCATCTGTTGATGTGTTCCACCTTAGTGCAACAAAACGAACGCTGATAGTAAGACGGAGCCAGCTTAATGAAACGCTTCAGTTACCATTTTATGACAAACGAGCTGAAATCAAACCATTTCTCACAAAACAATACCGAACGGCACCATGCTATTTTAAACTGCGCCATATAATATCAAATAAAGCCAGACTGCACCACTTAAATGCAGTGTCCTATACTTATCATATCATACACACCATACTACACTATAGTCCTACCATACTATGTGATACGATACCCGTCATAAAATGCAATAGCATTAAATAGCACACCACACAATACTGCAAGTTACCTCACCATTCTCTACCCTACCATACCATACCATGACATAGAATAGGACGTTGCTACTCTCTCCGCAATAAAAACGCTGCTACTGCGAAAGTTCGCCTCTGGTTTTGTCTGTAAAGTTCAGGATCTCCCAGTGGCTTGCGAAGGGCGTTGCGGGACAGAGGAAACAATATCCAGAAACTCACTAATACCATAAGATACAGTATTCTACAAACCATAATTTAGCTTATCACTCCATATTTAACCGTACAATATCAGACCATACAATGACATACCGCGCGATACTACACGATATTACACCGCACAATACTATACCATACCGTTCGATAAGATTACAAGCAATATTATACGATATTTTTATGCGCTCATAGGTGCGTGCAATGTGCTTCCTTCTGCAAACTGACGCTCTTTCTTCTTCCGCAGTATTCGGTTAAGCCCGAAGACAAGAAGGACCAGCCAGAATATAAGAGGACCGTGTACATCAAGGCTGCTGGCAACTTAGCCACCAGGGGCGCCGTGCATTACCTGGAACGCTTCGTCTCCGATACCAATCAGCCAGAGTACAGGAGGGCTGCCGCCTTCTGGGCGCTGAGGCGAACTGGCTCGAAGCACCCCGAACTGGTATGGTTCCTTTTGATTCCGTCCGTTTAGCTGTGTACTTGGTGTTAGCTTAAAGGGATGCTACAACGAAAGTTCGGCGATTATAATATCGTATTTTTATGGCGCGAAGTCAATCTACGCACCCTCCCTATGCATGCCGTAAAATCCAATATTACAATCACGCATGGCCTTTTTCACCCATAAATTCTTAAATACGCGACGAAACACCGCGACTCGGCTCCTTTTTTGGACGAGTAAATGTGGATACTGGTTTTATAAAACGCTTTGGGTGCGTGGATTGAGTTCGGACCATAAAAAGACGCTCACAAAATCCACCTTAGTGCCCCTTTAAAGGCCGACCTACAGAATCGTCTTCTGCCGGACTGAAAACCGATTCCCAGTTTCCTCCTTCCCTTTCCCTCTCGAACTCTTCTCTCCTCGTCTCGGAAACACGAGGGAGCCTCTGAGCTACTCCCCGCAGAAGAGAGGAGGCTGTTCTTCTTTCCTTTGGAGGATGGCAAGGAGGAATTGAGGGAGTCTTCTTTTTCTGGTTGCTCGCCGGCCTTTAAAGGGGCGGTGCAACGATTTTATGATTAAAAGAATATACATCTTGTCATTTTTAAGTTGTTTATCGTGTCCCGGAGGATAGAGAAAACACCTCCTTCATTAAAAATGTCGCGATTCCGCTGCACAATCGCAAAGCAAAAGTCGAGCTCTTTCGCCCACCTGCAGCCCCAAGTGGCAACCGAAGGAACTACGGCGAAAAGATTACTTGACCTCGCTCGGCTCTAAGCTGCAGCATAACGCCCGCTAATGTCAGCAGAG
The DNA here is from genome assembly GCA_013358835.2 of Ixodes persulcatus. Taxonomy (NCBI): domain Eukaryota; kingdom Metazoa; phylum Arthropoda; class Arachnida; order Ixodida; family Ixodidae; genus Ixodes; species Ixodes persulcatus. Next base: position 217,603 of record JABSTQ010011248.1, read on the forward strand.
AGAGGGAGAGGAAGCGTCCTCCGAGATAGCACACGGGAACCTACACGGCACTCCGAATGACGTCACTGGGAGTGCGACCAGGTGTGACCCTGAAGACTGGGAGTGAGTTGAGGGGTGCCCGATATGCCAATATTTATCTTTTTTTTTTTACGCAACAACTAGGACACGCAGGCGAAATCGGTTTTCTGTTCGTTACTTCAGAAGTGTCAGAGGGCAACTTCCACAAATCTTTGAACGAAGTCCGGAAATCGTTGCACCCCCCCTTAAAAGCTCCACTGAAGTAGTTTTTGAGATAGTCATTTTATGGCGGAAACGCGATCTACACGCTGAAATCACATTAAAAATATAAAAGTTTAAGTCATCGTGGCATATTTCCCCGTTAAAAAAAATAATGTTCAAAGTTCGCGAAATCGTCCTTTTTCGGGGCAAATTCCCCGAGTGAAGCAATCGGCGAAGATTTGAGCGCGCGGACATATCAGCGGGGTGATTCAGGATCCCAAGTAGTCCCAAGCTGCCGCTGCCTCGGACGAACTACGTTTCAACAGTTGTTTGCGCGTGAACGTGTTGGGCATTCACATTCTGACACCTTTGAAATTAGAAATCCTTCGGCGGACAAGGCTGTTTATACTCCAGCGTCGGAGAACGCAACGCGAGCCAGCACCAAACGATGTGGCAACTGCGTTGTCACGCGCAGCGTATTTCCATCTCCTGGTCGATACAAATCATGCGATCGGCGTGTGTGGTTCGTCCGTGTCGTGTGGTCATGCTTCGAAGCAGTGATTTTTTGGCCAGCGGTGAGCAGTTCGAAATCAAGAAAATGATTGGGATAACGAGTGCACACCAGACTTTACCTTCCCCGAAATCTTACACAAATGTTCGAAAAACACAACATCTGTCCTTCGAAACTAGCCGCTTGGCAGGTTCGCCGGAGTCGTGTTAAATCGACTCCGCTGAACCCGCCGGGGTATTTTGATGGAAGCGATGCACTTGATATTCCACAGCGACCTCTTTCTGGCAGATGGCCAGTGTGCTATCATCGTAGCTAGCTTTTCAGGTTGGCTCAAGAAACTATCCCGAAAGATAGGGTGCGATGCCTGAATTACTTCAAAATTCTAGCCCACTTTACGGAGTCCATGCAAACAATACAGGATTCAGTCCCATATTCATCGCCCTACTGCTGCTATCGTTTGCAAACTGAGACACCCTAGTTGAAATTTTATGGCCGGCTAAATAGCGGATGTTTCACTGACTTCGCAGTTTCCCGTAGATTCGACAGCGCTTGTTGTTTCGAACGGGAACGGCCTTCGGCGCGTCTTCGAGCTTCCAGCTTTTGCCGGCATAACGTGCACGAGTCCGGCGCGTTAGGCTAACGAAGCGTCTAGGGAGTAGAGCATTGTCGGAGCAGTCCACATCCCCACAGAAACTCGCCCAATCGATCGCACGAATGTCAAATATGCCCACCAACAAAGGAACACATTGACAACACACGACCCGCGGCAAGAACGGCCGATTCAGATCGCAAAAATGAGCGTCTCACACACTCCGACTGGTCCCGACGTGCCACGACATCTACATTCCCGAATGGGCTGCTTGTGCGAGGGCTTCCGGCAAAGCCACCGTCGCCAGTGTGAGGAGTGTGCCGTTTGCTTTTCCGTCGTGAGCTCCGCCGCCACGCCGACGCGCGCTGGGCTACGCTGCGCTACGTCGCGTTGCTCATGACGCTGGAGTAAAGACTCCCGTTCGCAGCCAACGTTGGCCAACGCGATCGGGCGCGTGCGCTCGTCGACGTTACGACGCTCGACGCCGACGAGTAGATTATTGAGATAGAGCGATGAGGCCCAACCACGACGGCTCGCCGCGGCTAGGTGGCGCAAGCTACCGCCCGTTATAAAGAATACGATCGATATCTGTCGATTCATCCATCCATCCGACGGAGTCGAGCGGACACAACACTCTGGGCGCGGCGAAAAGCGAGGAAAAATATAGTTCGCTGGTTACGAAGCGAAATTTCAGTATTACTATCTTTTGCACCGTTAACATTCCGCGTCTTCAACAAAATGCAACGCAAACGTTCTCAAAACTAGGTATAATGATAACAATCGTAATCTCCATTAATCCAGAAAAAAAAAAGAGAACGCAAGGCCCGGACTATATGTATAGCCGTGAGAGCAGTAGATACTGTAATTTGGAACAAGATATAGATGTTAATTGACACCTATTACGCAATATACAAGCAAAAAAAAAAGTGTTTTTTTTTTTTTTCAAGAAGCAATTTAGCGCACCTTTAAGGTGAAACCAGGTATAAGCATTCAAGATCAATGCATTAACGCGGTCCTCAATAAAAAGTAAATAAAACACACTAAAATTTTGCTACCTTTTTGTAGCAGATCGCCAGTTCCAGTGGGGTCGCATGTGTCCTCGATGAAAGATTACTCCCGCGCCGGATGTAGCATCCTAATGATATATTCATAATATTTAGAAATAGCGGTTAGCTCTAAACACTGTAATGATCGAAATCTAAAGAAAAAAAGAGACAATCTCGATGTTTATTTGCGTCCGAAGACTAAAATGATGTACTTTATTGATCGACACTGCTTAATATGGCTACGCGTGTCCTGTTTTAGGACATTTATTCCCAAAACTGCCTATGTGTTGCCACCTCACACAGAACACGTGAAAAATGTACGGCCAGTTGGCCTTACGATTTCGATATACGAAGCTTGTATTCTCGTGACTTGCTGCGAACAATTATTTGAATGTTCAAATTGAATAATGCGTTGACTCAGGCGACAAACCGACGTGTTTAAACTACTATTCTCAGTAGAATCCTTTTGTTTTCGAGACTGAAATTGACGCATTGACGATACAAGTAGATACTCTGTAATCGGGGTAAACAGGAAGTCCGACAAAAAAAGAAGCAGACAGAGGACAACCCTTCGTCACCAAGAAAACGGAGTGGTTCTACTTCGTTTTATGAAGAATCTAAAAGTGCATAGATTGCAATTTGTGTGCTAAACGCACTCGATATTACATTCTACTACTTTTCATATCATACACCCTTAAGAAAGCTTCGACTAAAAAAAAAATTGGGTTGTGTGCATGTTTATACAGTCTAGAACTTGGTCTGCCTCAACGGGAGACGAGCCTCCCATTGCAGTACGACCGCTATCGTGGGGTCTTTAACGTGCACCACGCAGTAGTGATACACGACCGCACGCCGGTACGATGCCCATCCAGATCGAAACGGGCAGGGGTGGGGATTGAACTCAGCTTCGACTAAAATACACGCAATGCGCGTGCCGTCCTACTTCTTGATCAGACACATTAGTCTGAAGAAGTGACCTTATCTTCTGACACGCTACAACTGGATGCACCATTTACCACGCAGGTGCGCGACATTGCACTTCCCGTGTACAAGAACACGAGCGAGTCATCCTACCTGCGTATCGCGGCGTTCACAGCCGTCATGAAGACCCATCCCGACCTCTACCTGCTCAAGTACATCGGCCACAACATCATCGACGACCCTAGCGACCAAGTGGCATCTTACGTGACCAGCTTGTTCCGTAGTTTCGAGAAATCCAAGTATCCCTGCCACCAGGCACTGTAAGTCAGCAAAACTGCACGTTCTAGAATGTGCGCCCAAATCAACTCGCCATTTCTTTTACGTGATTTCTATCTCGTTATAAAACGAGATGCATGGACCATTACTATGCGGAGAGCGAGTTGCCTGCTACTTGCTCAGAAGTTGTGGTGACGTCGGAACGACGTCAAGCTCTGATTGGCTCTGATTGGAAAGAACAGTGGGTAGTCGTCATTCTAATTGCTAAATGCCTCAAGGTCTACCCAGAATTGTTTTTTTAATCAGTCAGTAACAGTTCAGCGCTCGAACATTATCGCTACCCCTGTGCAAAAAGCAGACGAACTTGCGCTCCTCATAGACCAACTCAACTCTCTGACGTCACGCCCCTGTGGCGGCGCTGCTGTTGGCCCTGCGCATGCGCAGATGTTTTGCCTCGCGTGAATCTGGTTTCCGCGCACGCCCGGTGCCTACACCCGCGCCGGCCAATCACGGCGTCCGACTTCCTCGCCGAAATTTTCGCCAAGTCTCCAGATTAGATCCCCCGGTGTGTGCAAACGCGAGCATGGTTCAAAAACTGTGCGTTGGCATGTACTCCGTTTCACTTTAGGTCCGTTTGCAGCCGACGCCGCGATACGATGGAGCCAATCAAGCAGCGACAAAAGTGCAACGTCACGGCGCGCTCGTCGTATGCGTGTTTGCTATAAAACGCGTATACCAATCACACACAAAAAAGCTCAGGATTACGGCACGTTCACTGCTCTGCGTGATTGGTTTTGTCAGTGATAGAAAACTGATTGGCTCCATAGGGCCATTGCATCAGCTGAAGTCGGGCCTGTTTTTGATGGCATATTGTCTGTTGGGCATTAATCAACAAAAATGACCAGTTCTAGATGGCAACTCACAGCAGTAGAAATAAACGGGCACTACTCGGTGTCTCGAATAGCGACCAAGCTCGTTAAATCAACCGCAAAAATCGGTTTCTTAACCAATCGCGCTACGATTCTGTGCAGCGTTGCCCACAGGTGGTGCGTTTTTTCTATATAATTTGCAAAGATTGAACTTACCTGAGGAAAGAGTAAGAAAAAAAAAAGGTTTAACTTCTATGAAAATGCAGCTAAGTCACCCATCTTCAAACAGGGCGCCCTATCGTTTAAGACCGGTGGCTTAGCTGCATTTTCATAGGGGTTAAGACTTCTTTATTTTTTTACTTTTTCCTCGGGTAAGTGCGATCCTTGCAAGTTTTATAGAAAATATGCACCACAAAATCGTAGCGCGATAGGTTAGGAAACCGATTTTTGCGGTCGATTTAAAGGGCCTGGCCGCTATTTGAGACACCCGTTATTTTACCTTGAGGGGAGACGGGGGGAATTTTCGGCTACCATTACCTCTATAAATTTTAATCAATGAAAATAATTAAGTGCGTGAAGATTGCCAACGTTACTAGTATTGCTTCTTTTAGGCGCGCTGCGCATTATATTTGGACAAAAACGTAAACTCTTTGGGCGTAGGTGTAATAGAGCAATTATTGTTTGAAAACGCCGTCTGATGGCGCGTCCTGGTGTCTGCTCCAAAGCACAGAAAGGGGGGCGTGTCACGATCTTCGATTATATTTTAATAGGCATATCTTTCGCCCATGAGTGTAATTTCCTGTTTATTAGGATGCCAGAATCCGCCTGAGTGTCCCTTTAATGTGAAACGGAGTATACCCACAATGCTTAGTGCTGACTCTCACTTTTTGTTCTTTAGTTTTTTGGCGTAGAACCTCAGTATGCTTTGTGCTCTAAACTCCGCCTGGTTCGCAATCATACCTTACCTGGAGACATTCCTCACAACAGAGCTCAGCACCTTCGCTACGTCGTACCAATGTGGGACGACGTGTACCGGTTCTCCAAGCCCCTGGACTACACTAAATCGCATGTGCATCTTTCCTCTGGTTACGATCGTAAGTGAAGTTCTCTTTCACCTTGGCTAAAAAACACGACACTGTAGAACAGTTCTTTAGGCCAACGTTTGTTTTTGTCTGGGTGTTTAGGGCCTTAAAAGGCCCCAAGAAGCCCAGGTAGAGCGACACTTGGCCTTATTTGGCCAGGGTCTGAGTATCACGGCCCTGATTCGCCAAACAACTACCAGGCTTCAATGATTATAGTTTTGCTATCATCTGGAATCTTTTTGGCCTGAACTGCCAAACAAGTGCCAGATTCAGCCTTGTCTGCTGGCTCTTGGGTCATACGTGGTATCTTTGGCTCAAGTCTGGCACTTTTCCCATTATGTGGCGAGCCAGAGAAAAGTCGTAGAAACGCCCAAGGAAAGAACTCTAGCAATAACTAATACCTTGGAGCAAAACCGTATTAGTACGACGCCTCGAACGCGTATCCGACTATGTGCATTCACCGTGTCCGAAAGGGTGGCCCCTCGATCTCCGCAAGATGACGTCCTAGACGTGTCATGCTGTCGCCGACCGTGACCCCGGCGGTGTCACAGCATCGGAGGGTGGATGTGGCAGACGCCTGTTCTGCTGCAGGCCGCTCTCGAACTTGACAGTCCAGGGAAGCTTGGGCAGCCACGAGTTGGGACGCCGCGACGACAGCGACACTCGCGTTCGCTTTTGATTTTTGCCTGAAACTTCTACACTCAATCGGGCAGGATCGCGACTTCCGACACCATGACACTCCGGTTTCTGTGACGTCATTTGTTGCCGCTTCGGGATGACTTTCGAGGCGTGGGCGATATAGAACGCTAAAACACACCAGTCGCACCCGTCAAAGACGCGTCTCAGGCATCGTAGTGTGCGGAGCGCAAGTGCGTCTGCTTCTTGCTCAAGAGTTGCAGTGACGTCAGAACGCCGAGCTCTAATTGGCTCCGATTGAAATGATAATGGGTAGAGCTCAAGGCAGCTAGTATTGAGGTCTTTCCACACTCCCTCCCTCAGAGCCAATCAGAGCTCGGCGTTCTGACGTCACCGCAACCCCTGCCCAAAAAGCAGACGAACTTGCCCTCCGCATTAAGCCCATGTAAGCCCCCTAGAATTGCCAAGTTCGTGGCAAGTTAGGCGTTTCTCTAGCGTGCTGCCTGGAACTGGTCAGCCAAATGTCTATTCTGGTGTCTCGCCACAGACAAGTACGACTACGGTGGCGCCACGTCCGTCGGTATAGTCCGGGCTGACGACAGCTACCTCCCACGAGACGTCTACGTTAGCGTCAAGGACTACATGAGCGGTCACTCCCTCAGCACGGCTAGCCTCTGGTTTGAGAACTGGGGTATGGACAAGCTGTTGAACCATGCCGTGGGACCTCAGCCCGGATCCTCAAAGAACCTGTGGAACGTCTTTGGGCGACGTCGCTTTACCAGGGATGCGTCGGCCAAGGAGCTCAAGGAAGTCGAGGATGCGGTGAGTATCTCTTAAGCCGCAGTTACCCGCGGCTAATACGTACTACAAAAGACGGTCAGCAGACAATGTCTGAGGCGGGTTTCTTCCTTGTATACGACGGTCCTGTCGCATTGGTTAAAAAAATGGTCTGTATAGACATGTTCGAAGCCTAGATTTCTATTAAGCTAATATGCTTTGGACACGCTTGAGTGGTATGCGCTGATAACTCTATCATCGTGTCTACAGCGAACACCTTGTCTTTTGTATGATGTTTGTGAGCAAAGTGAGTGCGGCTTTATGAACCGAGGATGCATACATACACAAGAATTGTTCATGTGTGCATAATGTTTAACGTTCTTAATAATATGCTCTTGAATAGAACTCATGTGTTTTTTTTTTTAAGTTTTTTTAAGCATGCTCTTTGAGAGGCTGTACATTTCAGGTGTATTGTCTCCTACTCACGAGGTTACAAATACCGCAATTTAGTACAAGCCAAACAACGCACTTGGCTGGGGCCTTTATAGGTGGTGGAAAATTTATTATATGCGAGAGAGTAAAACCTTGCTGTAATGATTGTGATCACAACGTGTGCGTTTAGACGAAAATAGTAGATCATTGCTGTCTTTCAAAATGTGTACCGTGATGGTGGCAGCGTAGGAACTCATTAGTTTCGGTTTCGCGTGCAAAAGGAACAAATAATAATTCGTACAAAATGAAATCAGGAGTTTAAAATTATTCGCTATACCACATTGCCAATGCTTCATTTCAGGGGCATATATTTTTTGTGGACTTTATCCGCATTATCGGACATCAATAACTGTCTGTGACTGAAAATCACAACATAGCTGCCCAACACTTCAAGCTTATGACTGACTAAAGCTGCCAGTGGCACTAACAAAGTTTATCTGCAAGGAAACTAAAGTACGCAAGAATTATCAGAGCAAAATGTGCTACAGGTCTTGTTTATGTGTTTCTTTCTCCAGCGTAATGTTCAGTAAAAGAATATTGAACCGCAGCTTAATTTCATGTGAAAACTCTCGCACTAAGATTAGCAAAATCTGTCCTTAGTGTTCTGCTAGTTTTTGTTTAGTTTGTTTGCACACAGACACGTACACATAGACGACCTGTGAAAATAGGCCGTGTGCGTAATATTTACATTATACGTAAGATTAAGGTGTGCACTATGTATTAAACCAGTCTTTGAGCAGAAGCAGGAAAGACGACCGATTCCTTTCCTTCCTATATTTTCATAGCTTCCCGTCACCGATCGGGAGTACGACCACGTCTACGGCAGACTGAGCCTCGACCTTTTTGGTCACGCCATCGACACCTGGGAGTTCGACGAGGATCTTCTCAAAGAAGTCGGTAAGGAAGACGGAGAAGGCAAGTGCTTGGAATCTTTGAAGTTTTTTTATATTAACTGACAGGCTAAGGAAACGTAGGGCGTGGTTTGATATTCACTCATCTTGGTTCGTGATTAATTTTTAGACCTTCCCATTGGATAATTAGGGTTCCTTGTTTTTGGGTTTTATATTTTTCAGAAATAGGGGTGTAAAAATCAGGCGCAATGTTTCAGGCTGATAATCGGGGAGGAATTGGGTCTTTTTTTCTGAAACCATTAGGAAATCGGGTTGTCTCGGGTCTTATTTATGAAGGGCAAGTACTTGAAATGTGTTATTTACACAAACAAAAGTCAACAAGGTATATGATATAGCAGTGGTGCCCGATCTTACAGTATATTTCCGCCTTCTGACTCATTCTGAAGAGAATATATGCAAAGGTAATGCAAATCGAAGAAGTTTGTTACCATCAAACGAGTGACCGAGAAAACAGTTCTGAGACAGACCCAGAATTTTTCTTATTTTCCATAAGTTCAGCTGATTTCAAGACCGGTATTTGGGGAGAAATCGGGTTTTACCCGATTTTCATGAAAACTGTTCGGGGTGCAAAAATCGGGTAATATTGGGTTTTACCCGAAAACGAAGAACCCTATAGATAAAGCCCAAATCTCATTGCTTACGGAATGGTAATGAGAGGCTCACAACTAGGCGTGACTATACAGAATATGACGGTTTGTTTTGGGATGATTAACTAGCAGGCTCATTCGTTATTCAGTGGCAAAGAAAGAAAAAGTTAATCACTCTGTGAGCTACATCGACAGAATCAACCCTGTGATTATTCTCTACACTGCGTAGGCTCGTCACGGTGCTGCAAATGAGCATCGAAATTCTGGTCGCTCACGGAGCACTTACTACCTAAAGTGGCCACAAATATAGGCTTAGTATGGATATCAGGAACGTCGCACTACTATTTTGTACCAGGTGTGACGCAGGTATAGTCGCAAACAACGCCCCCGAGGCATGTTTTGTTTTTGTTTTTATTTTTTTCACGGTGTAATGATGGGGATAGAATCTGATCTTGTAATGATAATGAAGATGGTTACATGATCTGTCGATCGCCCCAAGGTAAAAATAGTTCATTGCGCCTCTTCTATGCTAGAGGAGCACCAGACAAGAACTAGACGTCCATTTGGTTATAAACAGTAATCTCGGCGGTTTTTTTTTTCCCCTTCACATTGGAGCTTGTGTCTAATAGCTGCAGTGAAGGGAACGATGGAACTCTAGTTCTGAAGTACAGCACATGCCCTGTGCACTGCCACCCCCATTGGGTGGCTACGATAAACCTTGAAGGCACATTCACGTTTCTTACTTCGTGATTCGGACTTCGGCCTCCATATCGAATAATGTCGTAATTTCATAAACTGTTGAACAATATTGAGATGCTTGGAAATTGCCACAACCTTGAGCCGTGCAGTGACTGTAGCACATAAACACATCACCTACAAATTTGAATCACACGAATGTGCCTGACTACGAAACGTGCACACAACATCTGACTGGTCAAAACCATTTGGCATTGCCTTGGCAGACAAACCAGGAACCAAGTTGAAGAACCTCTTGGGACAAGTTCAGCGCAAGAAAAACTTCTACCTGAGCACTGATATAATCTTTGTTGCGCCCACCGAGCTTGGTGTTCCAATCTTTTTCGACTTCAAGCAAGCCGAATTCACGTACATCAACCGCAAGAAGTTCAACGTGGACCAGACTGAAGACGCCAAGTTCACCCTTGATGTTCAGAGGCACTACGTGTAAGTGTCAATCTTTACCTCAATTTCGGTGCCTAGAACGCGTCTTCGATTGGTGTGTTTAACGTCCTATCCCATCCATACATCAAACGTGTTCCAGAAGTGGTAACAAACGACGAAAAAAGAGCCGGCCTATCATGTCGTTAGATGTTGCGATTCTGATGGTTGATGCTAGATGTCCCGGTAAAAAATACGAGCGAACATGTGTTGCTGTCATCGCGAAATCCCAACTCATGGCTGCCGAAGCTTCCATGGACTTTCAAGCTAGACAGCGAGCTGCAGCAGAAGAGGCGTCTGCAGCATTCACCACCACTGCTGTAACACCGCCAGAATCGCGACCGACAACATGACACTTCTATGACTTAATTAGGAGGGTAAATGAAGTATCACTTTTTGACACGCTGTATATACACCATTTGAGAAACCATTCCTGGGACCATAGTGCGGCAAAGCGGCTGGAGCTTGCTTGAAAGGCAAGGTCCAAGTGCCATTTTATGGTATTATTAAAAGCGCTAACACAAACACTTTATAATGTGACCCCTCAATGCTCCCTCAGTCGATATGAACTACAAATACCGGCAGTGGGATGCAAAACGTGTGCGAGAAGTGTTATGATCCAAGTGAGCTAATCCGACAAATTTAGAGCAACTGGACGTTGTAGGCCTTTTTTTAGCCCGAACGAACTAGTCCGGCACGACATCCTGATCGTCTCTATGCCCCTAGGCACGAGAGCCGTGGCTACACCATGGTCGGCGTGGGACTCACCTTCAACAAGACGTCCTTGGGAACGGGGTCCGACGTCCAAACCCTCTTCAACCTACCGATCGACCTGCACCTCACTGTGGATCCCATCCACAAGACGATGAGCCTGAAGCGCCCGCTGAGCCTGCCCTGGAACGTGCTGAACCACCACTTCCGCCCGTTCACCTTTTCCATGCCCTATGACCTGACCACAGATGTGTCCCACGCTGTCACCACACTGAACCAGCCTCAGTACCCTCTCTACAACAAGGAAGAAGTAGCTGAGGTAAGCTTTCCTGTTGGTAACTAAAGGGACGTGGAGCAAGCCGCCGGAATGCTCAAAAGAACTCATTCGAGTCTGGTTCACCATGTAACCGAATAATTTATGTCAGTGTTGATTGACATTGCACTAGACAATTCAGCCATATTGAAGAAAAAACACCATATTACAGCTTCATAACACTTTTTTCGACTTTCGAATTTCTTAGCCTGGAGATGCTGCTCATCCACCCTGGCCTGATGTCCCATCTGTCTTCTCATTCAGATTGATCGTACCTACTTCACCGACGTCTTGGGCTATGGCTTGAACGTAAAGGGTAGCCTCCTCAGCAAAGGACTCAAGAAGGGACTGCACGACTTCTGGTACGAGAGCGATTGCCGACAGAGGTACTACTATGCCATGATGAATCCAGAGTGGCACCCTCGTGAACTGCAGTTTACCGTCGTTCCAGCTGAGAATGACGCCACGACTGAGGTTAGTATTTAGGGATTACTAATTCTCTCTGTACTGGCAACAATTTATATTGCCAGAATACACGCGAGTTCTGATAGTAGGATTCTATCTTCCCAAAACATACATTTTTAATTGAGAACGACTGCCAAATGAGCATTTGACATTCAAGATGGTGGCTAATGAGGCGAGAACGACTGCCAAATGAGCAATATAAAGTGTGCTAAAAATAATAAAAAGCTACATCCGACCATGACGGATCCGTTTTCTTGGACACCCCGGTTTACCGGGTAGTGGGGTAACTAGATAAAATACAAATATGAACTGCTCTTTATCTATCACGACCCAGTAAACACAAACTCGTATATTATGATGCTGAAAGCTATTTTTGTATCTGATTGTATCTCTTTCATCGGACTCCAACAGGTAGAGGTCCATTACGGCTACAAGTTCCTCGAACCCGATGACGCAAGAGAGAGCCACTTCCCTGTTCAGGACAACGTCGGCGGAGATGCTGAGGTTCCTTCCACCCATGTGCTCAACTTCGACTACACTCTAAAGGGCTCCAAGGAGCGCAAGGCGTCCGGAGAATTGAGGTACTCGTTCACCAAGGACAACCTCAAGCACAAAGTGCAGTTCTTCTATGACCGGACACCCTTCCACCCAAAGGAGCAAGTCCACTCTAAGGTACTCGGAGACTTTTCCAGAAATTCGAGGTGTCTCTTACACTGAGGTGATTTCGTAGGTCTGCTTGGATGTCACGTCAAAATTCCCAGAACCCGAGTGGTCCAGGTTGAAGAACCTCGCCGTTTTCCACGAGGGCAAGGATCTGGAAACTGAGCTGAACCTCCATTACGGAAGTAACTGCGTAGACCAGTCTAGCGTAAGTGTTGCTTGCCCCTAATAACTTCAGCATCATTATCGGGTTTTGAAGCAAATAAGTGGGGCAGACCCCTACAACAAAACTTTAGGACGCTTTCATAAGAACTCGTCTAGAAATAAACAATTGCGATCGACGGCATATTCAAACTTACAAATTTCGTGTCCAACCACATGTCCACGGTTAATTTGTTACGTTAAGGCTGTCCCTAATTTCCAAGTACTTCTCTTGTTGGAACTGGATTGAGAAAAGCAACGCCGTAGAGCAGTACTGTTCAATATTACACACGATTCTTCTAATTCAAAATGTTCTCTGTTCTATAGGTCACATTCAAGGGAAAATATACGCACACGGATGACGAAGAAAGGCAGATTCGAGAGAACGCTGAAGGCAAGCCGCTGGGAATCAACCGAATGGACAAGTATAGCCTGCGAGTGCCGTTCAACAAGTGCACCGAGCACCAGAAGCGTGGCGTCCCACTAAACTATTACTGCATGAAGTACCTGTACTACACCAGCCGCCTGGGTAAATTCACAGCAGACGTCGAGTACAAGAACCTGAAGCCGGTGAGCGAAGGGGTTGTGAAGTTGACCAATTTGGGATTTCTAATGTATGTTTATAGAATAATCATAGGCTTAATAGATTGAACGTATCCTACGTAAGTATGTGTTTTCACACCGCAGAAAAATAGATACCTACGCCTGTGTATGCTGCAATCTTTGATATACGTGTCAAACTAGGCATACACTGTGCATAAATCTTCAGTAGATTTTGCATGTCTCGCATGGACCAGCTTTTCTGAAATACGTAGAAAAGTAACATTAGGCCTTAATGTGGTAAGATAATTCAATATACGCAGCGCCTTCTGCGTGTATATTGCTTATGCGCAAATTTGCAAGCTAGTGTATTAAACGAAAGCAATACGATATATTTTCCTCAATTTTCCTACGTTATTTCGTTTTGGAAGAGGCTAATTTGATTTCTTTCAATGAAGGAATGCAAATGGTGACCTTAAAATTGTGCTGCCAATTGGTACCCATTATATTTTTATTCTTCGTTGGTAACGAGGCTATTCTTTTAAACTCGAAGAATGGCGTACCGTAATCACCAAAGTAACAATGAAAGTCCGAGTTTTACACACCAAACTAGCGAGGAGCATGACGGGTGACTGAGCGAAGGACGATATTTATTTAGACCACCTAAACATAGACAATTTTGAGAGAATGAACAATTGCAACCGGACGCCTCAGTCGTCCTTTGAACCTGTCAATTGGGAATCCCTAAGCACCGAAGCCAATAAGAACGGTCTATTTACAATCCGTCATCTTGCTGGATTGCTCGACTTTGGCACAGCATTAGCAATAGCATTTAAATACGTATTAACGCGAAAAACGCGTGAGTTTCACATCCTTGTTTTCTGCCTCCTCGTTTTATTTGGAACATCTTAATAAATGCTCATAGTAATATGATTCACGCACGTAAACAGTCAGTTGTTTTGACGCAACACTCTCAACATAAATTAAATTTGTTTCCATCCTCAACGCATGATCGGCTTTTTTTTTTTTTTTATACATATCAAAGTGCATCTCTCGTTATTTTACATGTACATTTGTGATCTGTGCATACTTTGAAGCTTAATGTCAACATGCTGTCTATCTTTTTTTCAGTTGCTCCCCATGCTAACGAAGTACTACAAGAAGGTCCACCCCGAGGGAGGTTTCCTAAGCACCGTCGTGTCCCACTTCCACGGACCCAGCGGAAAGCTCCACGTCGTCTCCCAAGTGCCTCCTGTTCAGAAGTACTCGGACATCGTTGTGACCACAGAGGACGGACACTCCTACAACCACTCCCACGTGCCTGTCTACAGTCACTTGCTCGAGCCCAAGATCTTCTTCTCCCACCTGGGTTACTCGAACATGGCGAACTACATCTCCTACTACAAACAGAGTAAGCTTTTCCTACGGACCTTGTTTGGGACGGTTGGTCATATTCTTTGGGTAAATTTTGCTTTCAAGTCGCGGTGGTCTACCTCAAGTCAAATGACGCCACGTTCTTTTAAGCTATATAAAACCCTACACTGCTATCATTACCTATGAAATTATCTTGGTGGCGAACCATAATAAAGACATTCGCACGCTTAGCTCCCCCCCCCCCCTGAAATGCTGTACAGATGTTGTACTGGGAAAGAGTCTGTCACATCTATGTAGTGCAGGTATACGCATGACTGAGTACGCATGCCATCAGGTACGTCATCACATTGAACTTGCCTAACTTTGATTCTGAATATAGAACTGCTGGAAAGGGGAAAACTGACTATTGTTTTATATATACTGTACTTCCTGCATAACCACGTTCGAAGAAATCAGCTCAACTTATTTGGGCCGCTCTTATAAAAATGACCTAAGCTATATTATATTTCAAGAAGAGCATATAGTGCTTGGCGTTACAACTGACACCATAATAAAGTGTTCCAAGCATCATCATAATACACTACGTTTCAAATAACGTTATAGCTTCATTATGTTACATGCTTATCATTATGCGTCTTTGCAAATTACTAGAAATGCATTATTAAACAAAACGCTTCAGTATAGTTTTGTGCAATGAGACCTGATATTTCAGCTCGTTATAGCTAGGAAATTTACCTGGTGTTTTATTATTTTGATATTTACAAATTTGTTTAAAAAAAAAACGTGAAAGCTACACTCATGCGGTTAATGCAGGCGAGGGCGAGTTATACGGCCAGAGGAGCATAATACAGGGATCTAATCGTAACTATCAGTCGGCTCATTAAGTAAAGTTTGTTAATTAACTTTTTAATTATTGATAATAGACATATGGTTCTAATTATAAACTTGCTGAGCATCATCGAAAACCACTAAGTTTCAGAAAGGCTTTGAGCACCTGAGAAGCGCAGTAGTGCGCTATAAGTGCACTCGTGCAGCTGGAGCAAGACAACCGTTGCGATAAGGCGCCCGCTCGATTTTGCCGTTTCTTATCATAGCCTCAGCCTTGTGCCTGCTGCACGAGGGGTAACTTAATCGCGCTACAACGCTTCCCACGCGCTCAGAGTATTTCTAAAAAAGATTGATATAGTTGTTTTGGATGACGCTCAGCAAGTTTATAATAGGAACCATATGTATATTGTCACTTAGAAAAAAGTTAATTAAAAACTTTACTTAGTCGACTGATTGTTACGATTAGCCCCTTATACTATGTCCCCTTGGAAGTATAACACACCTGCACAAACCGCATAAATTTAGCTTTCACAGCTTTTTTTTTAAACAAATCTGTGAAGCTTAAAAAGAAAAAAAAACCATGTAGACATCGAAACACTCAGGACAAAGTTTAATACAGGATCAAGTTTGGCTGGTGCATCATTCCGTTTGCATGGCTTACTAAAATCAGAATTGTATTTGCTCATCGTAACCATCGGACGTCTGAAAAATATCCGCTATTTTTTTTTTTTCTTTCTTCCTAAACGCAGAATACTGCGATCTGCAAGGCCAGAGCGTTAGGACTTTCGACAACGTCGTCGTGCAGCTCCCGGAGACCGACTGCTACAAGGTGGTCGCAAAGGACTGCTCTCCCAACAAGAGGTTCACGGTCCTGGCACGGGCTACCGGAAACGCTGAACTCCCCAAGGTACATCACTTCGATTCGCTCTGGCGATTAGCACACGTGCTTTGAGTCCGACTGCAACGGCTCGCAACGTTAATCCTCTTACGGGTTGCCATAGCAACCCACAAGAGGATTAATGTCGCAAGACGTTGCAGTCGGACTCGGTGAGACTCAACGCACGTATGTGAATCCATCCTTTACTCCCGGAATCAGACTCTGTTGGACGTTTTGACCCAAGACGTGTTTTATCAGCCGAATTCCATGAGAAAACCGTCAAGAAGAATCGTCACGAAGAAACATCGCGTCAATTTCTCCGTTAAATATAGAATTTAAAGTGACGTCACATGACCACGTCACGTGACCTCAAGCAATACCACCTAAAAGACACGGCCTGCGCATGACGACATCGTTAAAAGCCCTGTCACACTGAGGCAACAGTTCGACAACCCTATCCGGCAACGCGAGGAAATCGTGCGGCCGGCGACCCAGTCACATCGCGGCAACAACAAACAGTCGGGCAGCATGTTGCTGCCACCCGGCAACCGTGTTGGCCGATTGGTTCTCCGACCACCCTGTCACACCGCGCTGACGGCGGGGACAACACGGGGTGAACTCCGCCATCTTGATTGTTTACCTACGTTCGTGTGCGGCGCGGCGTTGATGGAATTGTGACTCTACAAAGTGCTAGTGCGTTCGAAAGGCCGGAAATTACCACGGGACAACATCAACCAGTGACTGCGATTAGAAAAAATTTACACGGAGAGTATTTTCCACCCTTTATTTTATCAAAATGTTCTTCATTCGCTGACAAAGCAGATGGCCCTAACCGAGAAAAGTGAGATCACTGGTATATGTCTGGGGATTCACGCCACCATATATGAAGTGTTTCTGTCCTGTTCATTCTTTCATGCAGTTCCTATTTCTACTGTAAAATTGAGTTAGCACCGGCAGTGCCCCAAAGCGTCCTTTGTAGCGTGGTGTTGAGCTGAACTTACAGTGTTTAAAAACGGCGACACCGAAACGATCGGCCTTCGTAACAATAGCTGTAATAAATATTTTTCAACGCTGTTTATTTGTGTACGGCCATTCTATGTGATTGCTTCATTTTCCAAAACGTCCTGGGGATTTTCGAAACAATTCAGGTGTCTGGTAACGGCTGTTTCCAAGTTCCAAACATCAACAATCATGATCAGAGCGGTCGTTTTAATGCTTTGGTTTTTTTTTAATTTTTGCTTTCCTGGATTATTTTTATAATACTTTATCAGCGGGTAAGTAGGCATGCCATTTTATCTCACTCGCAGAAATGTGAGCTGGTCTCTAGGCAGTTCTAATTTTAACACCAGCCTAAGCGTACACGACCGTAGCTGTGACCATTTCGACGGTCGCTTTCCGTAATTACGCAGTAAAAAGGTGCAGTGCACCCCAAACTTAACGCCGCCACTGGGTTCCGAAACATTGCGGCTGCTTACTGTTAAATTTGTCACCAAAACGTTCGGGATGCCTTCTCAGGATGGGATAAAAATCGGGAACCCAAACATTCTTCAGATAGTTCAATCGGCCGCTGCAGGGACTGTCAGAAACGGCAAATGCCGTGGCGGCGTTACGTTTCAGGCGCACTGTACATATAATTATTTTAGCTGCACACCACCCTTCATTATTGTTAAATAACGTTCTGCAAGCCATTATTTCAGTAAGACTTTATCGATAGCAAACTGGCTTTGCCAATGCAGCTATCTGTGTTGTCGCGTTGCCGGCCCGAAATTCGCTCAGCCAACGATCAGGGCAACACACGTTGTCCAACACAAGTTGCTGCTGTTTTTGTTGCCGCAAGGCAACATTTTCGTTGTCGTTCAGGCTGTGCTGCTATTGCCGCGATGTGACACGGTTGTCGGACGACACAGCGGGTGAGCAAGAAGTTGCCCGACTGTTGGACAACATGTGTTGCTGTTACCGTCGTGTCGCCCCAGTGTGACAGGGCCTTAACGGAGCTCCAACCCGCCTCAAGCGGCAAACACACTGAAGCTCCCCAAAATTCTTAGCGTCGCCTTTGTTGTGGCACGCTGCGATACACTCTGGCGGCGATGCTGAAACAAGCTTGGTGGAGCTGCGTTGATCCGCTAGTGGTAAAATTTAGCTCTAGGTGGTACTTCGTCAAGTCACGTGACCACATCAAGTTACCTGGTCACGTGACATCAATTTCTGAAAGATGGATCTGTGAGGTGGTGGTTTACGCTCGAAAAGTCCTGTATAGCACGGTCTTCGTCGGCGTGATAAAGATTGTGCCATTTTTTTTCTCTCAACCGAGTAATTAAAAGTTGCTAACAAAATTATTAACAAAGTTATTAAGACGCGCTCTTTCGTGATTCTATCGCAGGCGCTGAAGGCATTCATCCAGACCACCCAGGTCGAGCTCCTGCCAGTTGCCGAAGACTCCGGACTTGTGCTCCGCGTTGACGGAAACAGAGTTCCACTGACCCCGGGGGTACCGTACAGCCACACCGCACACGACGCCGAGCTCTTCACGGTCAAGCTGGAACAGAAATACTTCGAAGTGACGTCGAAGCCATACGGTCTCAATCTCGGCTTCAACGGAAAGATGCTCTTCGTACAGGTGAGAAAACTACGAACTCTATTGGTGCATCGAAGATGAAATTTAATCAACCCACAAGTGCTCACTCTATTCATATCCTTCCCGAGATACCATGGTAAAATGTTAATCGATAACAATACACTGTTTTAAAGGCTCGTTAGAAAGGAGCTCTTGCGATTTCTTACGACGAAAAAAACGCACTGGCCCGATGGCACCATCTATGAAGTGACCCCGGAACTGCATTTAACTGTAGAGTGAAGGCATTGTAGCATTTGCGAAATAAAATGCACGTATTATCTAGGACGAATGGCCGTTCATAACATTTCAAAAGTTTTTTAAACAACAAAAATAATGAAGCACAACAAATGAGGAAATATACGAAAATGCCTGAATGTTCAACGGCTCCCCGAAATATGGTGGTAGCGTGTTCTCTCGGCGTAGAAGACCTTAAGAGGCTTTAAGGCCCTAAGGCCCATGGTCATAAGCAGTCTTGAGTGTGTGAACCAGCCAGAAGGACTGTCTTATAAACCGCAATATCATGGCCGTCATTGAGAAAAAACACCAAGGTCCACTAGCTAGCAAGATACCTTCTTCAATAGATCAGACGACATGTACTCTAGAGGCATGAGACTTGCCTGCTAGTCTCTAGTTAGCCATCATTTTTTTTTGTCAAGAGTAGAGTTCCGCGCTGCCTTCCGTATCAATTCAAACAAGATGGCCTCACGATGACCCACGTTTTTCTCTCCTCTCTCAGACCGCTAACTTCTACCGCGGCAAGCTGTGCGGCCTTTGCGGCGACTACAACTACGAGAGGCAGCACGAGCTCGTGGGCCCCAACCTCCACCACTACAACGACACCCTGGAGTTCGCCAAGAGCTACGTCGTTCCCTCCTCCGACTGCACCCCGCCCTGAGCATCGTTTTGCGTTGCGTCGACATCATCGTTCAACCCTATTTCGGCCGCTCTTAGTGAGCAGGCATTTTCTTCCACAAGTACCGACACGAAGTGACTGTGCGAGAGTTCAGCATCAACTGTAACCTCTAGAACAAACTTAACGCCACGGAAACCTCAAGACAACAAGTGAAAGGCTTTATTGGACGTGTTCACTGCCATGGACGTTTTAGCAACGCAAGAAAAGCTAATAAATGCATTAAAAATTGTGTTTGTCATTTTCGTTCTGACAATCAAAAACCCATTTTATTCTACACGATTGGGACATTGATCACACGATATTGGTGTAGCATGCTTGGCCCCTGAACAAATGTTTTATATAAAAACGAAAGAATAAAAACATAAAAGACGTAAAGGGAAGACCACACTCTTTCAAATAGCAACAAACGTCGTTGCTATTCGAAAGAGTGTGGTCGTCCGTGTACGTTTTTAATGTTTTTATTTTTCCGTTTCTAGATATTCATTATAACAAGGCGCTCGAATTGACTAGTACTAAAACGTTTTATGTTAATTCGATTTAATGTTTGCTGTTTTATTTCTGACAATAAAAAAAAAACACCTTGTATTCTAACAGGCTTGGAAGATCGGCCACGTGATATTAGTGTTGAGTGCTTGGCTCACTGACCGACATTTTAAATGCGGTACCATTCTTGAAGTCGTCCCCCCTAAATATTATGGTTGTAACATCGGAACGTATGCGTAGTGCAGGAGAGTGAGGTACATGTGCAATTCTAGGCTCCTTAGCACGCGAATACGCGGGTCGCGGAATTGAGTGCTCACTGGGTGAGCCGCACTCTTCACAGTGCCATTGCGGGAAGATGAAAGAGCCTGAACGTCGGGCCGAAAGGTTTGGATCGGAAAATTATACTAATGATGCCAGTATAACATATAATAAAGGCGTACGAAAATGAAATTAGAGCGGGTTGGTGAGGATGATTTAATAAACACGAAATAATAAAACTTCTAGGGACGAAAACACACACAGTGATTTTAACTAAAAACCGACATTTAACTAACAACCGACACCTCCAATGCGTCAGCCCTTCCTTTCCCCCGACGCCAAGGGCCGGGTGTTGGCGTCGGGGAAAAGACGGGCTGACGCGTTGAGGATGGCATCATTAAATGGTGGTTGCTAGTTGAAAGAACTGTCACGCCGTTTGATGAAAAACAAGGCCTGGCCGGTCACGTCGCGCCGCCGCGCTTAGGCGAAGGCGGGATCGACCAGTTTACAATATTGGCCGCGTTGGCGCTAGTAGCCGTGTACGTACCGGGCAATTTCTGGGACGCGCGCTACCGACCATGCAGCAGCGGAGAGATAGATGATGATCAACAGAATTACAGTGAATGCGCAGGCAATCTGGTCTGTATTTACAATCTTGATGAATCACGCTGGACTAGTGCGAAAACTTAAACATCAAACGAGGACGAGAAGAAGAAAAAAAGAAGGTGGCAGCAAGACAAAGTCGCAATTTGAGACTTTGTCTTGCTGATGATGATGTTTGATGTTCATAAGTTTTCGCTCCAGTCTCGAGTAATTCATCACGATGGTAGACAATGATCAGCGGAGATATACCATGGAACAAACCGACCAGCACTGGCGATGGACCGCTTTGAGCACAAAGCTGTCATCAACCGGTAGCTCAGTGGTGGTCGCCCGGAGTGATAGGCTCGTGTCGCCGTTTGCGGCGCATCTGGCGGACCGCAGTTCTGAGTTTTAGATTCAGCGGCCGTGGAAATGTTCTGACTGTCTTCATCCTTGAAGAAGCTAGGTCTCCTGATGAAACGTCGGCACGCCGTTCTGAGGTTTACCAGATGCTCCCCCTTCACCGTTATTCTGCCAGCTTCGCTTCCCTTGGTGTTGTGCTTAGTTTTCATCCCTACATGTGAAATCTTTCGTGTTCTCTAAATGAACTCATACTTGTGTGGAAACCCCTAACTTTAAAGGAACACTGATATGAAAAAGTCATTTTTAAAGGGCTCAAAGGGCAACTTCCAGCAACAGAAATCGAAGGGTTTTTTTTTTTCCGGCTGCAGTTTGCACTAATTTTGAAAATAAGAAGAATCTAGTCGCGTTGTGGCGGTCAACATAGGTTCACGGCTCTATGGTGTCGCGCAGGAGATCGCGATTCAGGAAAACCGATAGAACTAACTTTTCGACAATTTTCAGCCACATCCGGCGGCGGAAATGAGCCTTCAACTAAAGGTCCGTTCACACTCTTGCAACTGAGTACGACCGAAACAGACGAGACCTGTTGAAACCTCTTAAACTTTCTTAGGACGAGAGAACACACTGGCACGCTGGCGCCATCTATGCGGTGACCCTGGAACTGCATTACACAAGAGCGAAGATTTTGCGGGATTTCCGAGGTCAAACGTGCGTAATACCTATCACAAAGACTGGTTTATAACGTTGACAAAAGTTTTTCGAGTCAAGAAAGAAAGGATAATGCGCGAGAGAAATAGTAAATATGCCGGACCGCCAAGTTTAAACTGCTACCCAATAGATGGCGCCAGTGCGTCCTCTCGTTGTAAGAGGTTTTAAAGGGTAACTGCAAAGAAAAAAAAATGTTTTTTAAGCAGCCTAATTGGGATAAACATGTCACAAAACAAATCTTCCGCGAAAAAACAAATTTTTTCTAGCAATATTTACGCCACAGGACGTAATGTAGTCGGTGTCAAAACTTCTTCACATTTGAAACTCCCGCTCTTTCGGCGCGCGCGGAGTGACTGTTATAGGTCACTCCGTGACGTATAATACCAACTTTGTGGCGCGCGATTAAAAACGGACGAAATAGCCGCAAACTAAAATCAGTCTCGCGGAATAAAAATTGCCGTAAAAAATTTTGTTTTTGGGTTTTTGGCGGAAAAATTGTTTTGTGACATGCTTGTCCCAATTAGGCTGTTTAAAATTACAATTTTTTTTTTTTGCAGTTACCCTTTAAGGCACCCAGTTCTAAGAGGTCGAAAGTGTGTGAACGGGCCTTTAGTGTTGTAGTTGATAAAATCGAGTCATTCTCAAGACTTCAGAATATCAATGCTAAGATAGATTGAGTTATAACAAGTTAGAAGCTGAATCAGCAATTATCACGAAATAAAAACTTGCACGCACTATGCGAGCGTACCCCATGTTCATCGACGGTACAGCGTTAAGTTCGGTGTGCGCTCCATTCACAAAATGTTCCGAGCACAGTCGAGAGGGTGGCGTTGGGGAAAAGTACTTTCGGCCTAAAGGGGTCATGAAACGATTTTCCTACTTCTTCCTCTTTAGCTTTAATCCTCAACTCAAATGCGAATTGTGAAATCACGTCGTCATGACATTCTTTGGCACCGGTGCGATGACTCTTAGCTTCCACCGTGCTGTTTATGCACACCATAGAACTTGTCATTCCCCAGTGACGATAAGTTCCGTCAGGGCACTCATTGGCCACGAACGCGAATCCGAATATTCGTCGACGGATTTATTGTTGACGAGCGCATACGCCCGAGTGACGCAGTTCTCTTGTCCAATGCGTGAGCTGGGCTCGGCTGACGTCAGTTTGGCACCGCTGACGCACTTTGGGAATCGCGGATGTATCAGAGTGAAAAGGCGGAGAGCTTTCGAAAGAAAGAAGGTACAAAATAGTCCGCTATATTTTCAAATGTTCGTACCGAAAAGCTCGCTGTTGACTTCCTACCCTCTTTCTTTTGGTTAACTAAATAATATGCGATTAGTAAAGTCTCAATTTAAAATCATTTATCCCAGCCCAAAATTCGTTTCATGGCCCCTTTAAGGACGCAACCCACTTCCGCCGCAGATCGGGGTTACGTGGAAAGCGATGGAGCTTAAAGACATTGCAGCCGCACTCGCCGGATTCCGTGCAAGCTACATAGGTCTTCGGATAGTATTCAACACTTTCTGTCGTTACTTGTGCACCCTATAACCGCTCAATGGTATCTCGATAACCGGGGGACTTTCGTCATCCAAGCCCGTGGCTCTAATTAAGTTTGGGAGTTTAAAACAAAGAAGAAAGCGCGAACGAAGTTCGGGCACTGCATACGCTTAACACCGGCGAAGCCTCTCATCCGGGACTTTCAATCTGTCTAACGGACCAGCAAGGGGAAAAGCGCCGGTAGCCCTTTCCCTTTTTCTCTCTCGCTCTCAAAATGGCGCTACCCACGATGAAATGGTCTATCGATGCCTCAGGCGCCGCCATGTTTCTCGGGGCCAAAGGAGCAGAAAGGGCCGCAGTCCCCTACCCCCCTCCGACAACGCCTGACTCGAGCGCGGCAGCCGAGCGCGCGCTCTCGTGAAACAGCCGCCAATGGCTATCTAGGAGCCGCTTTGCTCAGCCAATAGCCAAATAAAAATTTCTTTGGTGTTTTTTTTTTTTTTTTTTGGTTACAGACGTTGCCGGGATAGTTAACGCTTTCGCATTAAAACAGCCAAAACGTAAAGAATTAAGTATGTGGGCTTTGAAAGGCGTCCTTTTTTATTATTTCTTATGCCGGGCAGCTTTTATCGGACACCTGTTTTCTGGCTTTTCTTTTTTTTAAAGAGTTCGAATGTGCGGGCGATGTTTTGAACGCAGACCAAACATCTTCGCACATATGCACGAGCAGAGGAGATAAATCAATATTTATTTATTGCATATCGAACTACGTTAACTTGGCCTTCATTTTATTTTGATCGTCTGCAAGCACAGGGAGTTACTGATATAGTGTTACTGCGTAGTTCTTTCCGTCTATCTTGGCTTTCCACATGTCTTTCGTTCGCTTAGTACTTAAATCTCCCATGCAAAAAAGCGCCGACGCCGTGTTTGCGCTGATAGTGCCCGGCAATGCACTTATATACATGTATGAAGCTGTTTCAGCGCTGAGTTTAATCACATGAATCTGAAAAACAAGCACTGTAACTGACCAATAGTTTCACTTACAGGATTGAAAAATGTTTCAAGCTATTTACTACGTTATAATTATTCGTAATATTTGATCTTATAATGAAGGGCAGAGAAAAAGAAATGCACCCGCTTTTCCCCGTTGAAATGCATGACAGGTATTCAGTTTTTTATTTATTTTATTTATTTAAAATACTATCGGTCCTACACAGGACCAAGATAGGAGTGGATTTGCACAACAAAAAAAAAAAAAAGATACACGCGTTCAAAATGCACAGATTAATAACACGTATTCAACACCACGATGAAACGAGAACTCTAGGTACTGCTGTTAGAAATCTCTGAAACAAGGGAACTAAACTCTTCTCGAGTTTCAGCGGTCACGACATGTGCCGGTAGCTTGTTCCATTCTCGGGCTGTTTGCAAAAAGAACGAATACCTAAGACAGTCCTTGGAAAACTTCCGTTCTTCCACATGCCGAGCATGCTTGTTGCGGGTTATACGCGACATGCTCTCATTAATATACTGTTGCTTATTTACTAGAACCAGGTTATTCATTATGTTATAAAAAAGATTAAGCCGCTTCTGCTTCCTGCGCACTTGAAGGAGGGGTAGATTTGCCCTTTTATAAAGAGGTGACACAGAGTCCAGTCGTCTATAGCTAGAAAAAACAAAACGTAACGCACGCCGTTGAACTTGCTCCAGATTTGATACGAGATATTTAACATGCGGGTCCCAGACTTCACATGCGTATTCTAATAGAGGCCTTATTAGCATCTTGTATGCTGTGAGTTTTGTTTCCGAGGAAGCGAGTTTAAGAGAGCGCCTAATATATCCTAGTCTTTTATTAGCTTTTCCGATTATGTTGCTAACGTGCGGTGTCCAACTTAGGTTTGAGGTTATTGTAAGACCAAGGTATCTAAACTCTGACACTCGGCTTAATGCTTTTCCGTGCAGCATATACACATATTCTAACGGCTGTCGTTTATGAGTGATCGTCATACATACTGTCTTGTCTAAGTTTATCGACATTTGCCACTTAACACACCATTCATTGATCTGAGACAAATATTCATTTAGCATAATTTGATCATTAACGGACTTTACTTCAGTATAAATAACACAATCGTCGGCAAATAATCTGGCTTTTACGGGTGAATCTTCGATAAGGTCATTAACAAATACCAAAAACAGCAAGGGACCCAGGACAGAACCCTGTGGAACACCCGAGTTCACATCACATTCGTCCGAGCTAACCCCTTCAATACTTACAAACTGTCGACGATTATTTAGAAAGGCCTCAATCCACCGAACAATCTTATTATCTCCCAAGATGGAAATCAATTTTATTAAGAGTTTTCTATGATTAACTTTGTCGAATGCCTTCTTAAAATCTAAAAATATGATGTCCGTTTGTCCCTTACGATCCGATACCTCACAAAATTGATGAATGGTTTCTACTAGTTGCGCAACCGTTGACAGCCCCTTACGGAAGCCGTGCTGGTACTGGCTGAGAACATGATTCGATAAAAGAAATTGCCGGATATGTTTAGAAACAATATGCTCAAGAACTTTGCACGATGTCGACGTTAGCGCGATGGGCCTGTAATTGCATACTGACTTAGCATCTCCACTTTTCAGTATTGGAATTATCTTACTGAGCTTCCAGTCAGAGGGTACAGTGCTAGTCAAAATCGACTTTTTAAAAATTAAGTGTAGATACATTGCCGTCCATTCTGCATATCGCTTTAGAAAAGAATTTGGAATTTCGTCCGGCCCCATGGATTTAGAAGTTTTTAAGTCAAGCAACAAAGCCAAAATACCCTCAACTGACAGTTGCATGTCATCATCAGCCCGTGGAATTTGAGCAGGTGATCTAAACTCTACAGACTGCTTATCGTCTTTTGTGAAGACGCTTGCAAAGAACTCGTTGAATTGAACTGCAATTTCTCGCTTGTCATTTATAATTCCTTGCTCAGTTTTGATCTCGGAAACAGACTTCCTAGCTGGTGCCAAATGCCTCCAAAACTTTTGCGGTGACTCACGGATAAACTTTTGCATTGTCACGTTATAAAACTTGGATTTAGATTCTTTTAGCACAGATTTCAGCTTCATGCTTAAAGCCGAGATATCATCCGATAATGCCGAACTAGGTGTACGACGACACCGTAATCTGCGCCGCCCTATTTTCCTTTTTAAGTGAATAGCTTCTCTCGTCACCCAAGGATTATGCATTCGTTTACGTTTTCTTTTCAAGGGTACATACATATTTATACATTTATGAACAAGTGTTTTAAATTTCAACCAGAGGTCATTAACACTTACTGACTCATCACGACTAAGTTCCTCAAACGGTCCATAGTGGTAATCTAGTTCGTCTAGAATAGCCGTGTCATCAGCCATGCCGAAGTCTCTGTAGGACGAAACGGGTCTGGGCGTTTTTCTAAACGGCGTCAAGGTCATGGTCACGCTAACTATCAGGTGATCTGAAAAACCGGGGAAGAGTTCAACATTGTACGGTCGAGATGCAACCCCTTCGCTTAAAAATATGAGATCGAGAACTGACTTACTATTGCCTTGGATGCGTGTATACTCTCGAACAACCTGTTTTAGCCCATGGGAAAAGCATAAATCTAGGATCCCAGTCGCGGTTTCACGTTCCCGCGTTCCAGGCAACATTTCATCCCACATTACACCCGCTATATTGAAGTCTCCCGCAATTACAACATTTTTGTGCTGTACGCGCAAGTGACGCAGGAAGTCATCCAATTTATTAACGGCATCCACACCTACTCCTGGAGAACGGTAAACAGCACCAATAATAAATTCTTGGGATCCTAGATACGCCTTACACCACGCTGTTTCTAAGTCAGGCGGACTCTGTAGCACCGAGTACTTTATTCTTTTATCAATGAAGATGGCCACACCTCCCCCTCGACTGCTACGGTCATTTCTTATCACGTTATATCCAGGAGGACAAATTTCAGAGTCAAGGATAGCGGGATGCAGCCACGTTTCGGTCATCACTACGACATCGGGTTGTTGCTCAATCAGAATGTGTTCGAAATCAGTGCTCTTGTTGACAATACTGCGGGCATTAACATTCAACAACCGAAACTTATCAATGCGCTCCTGTCATTCCTGTACAGCAGTATGAGCCTCTGTCACACGGCCGGACGCCCGATCACTCACTCTAAAACGCTGACTTGTAACTTCGTCCCAGGCATAGATAACACTGTCTACCTTCAACTTATCAAAAACCAATGCGACTTTTTTTCCGTTCTTCCGGTCTTCAGAGGCGCTGTGCCAAAGTTTCTGCCTTTTCAGTCTGACAGTGCTGGAATAGTCTTCGTTAATGAAAACGTTCGTACCTTTCAACTTTTTAGCATTGTGTAATATTTCCCTCTTTTCGTTAAAATTTCCAAGGTTCAGGATGACAGGCCTAGGCCTATCCTCTGTAGACTTTCCCATTCTATGTATGCGTTCGACACTCGTTACAGAAACACTCAGTTTATCCCGAAATATTCGTTCGATCACTTCGCCCCTCAGTTTTTGCTCGTTTTCGTTTGGAGCCTCTTCTAGCCCCCAAATTACCAAATTATTACGCCGACTACGATTTTCAAGGTCGTCAATCTTCCTTAACATGCTGTCCATAGTAGCACGCATTACAGATACTTCCTTTTCGGACTCATCAAGCCTCTTTGTGATCTCAGCCATCCCCGATACAGCTTTTTCTACGTTAGCCAATTTCTCCTTCATTTCCACTATATCCTTCCTGATTTCATTTTGACCGTCAAGGATGGCCTGCAGCTTGGCCGCGGTGTCGGGGCCAGGGTTTGTTTCTATGTCACCACAACACAAAAGTAACAGTGCGATGGTATCACAACACTCAGAAACAATTAAACACAGGGCATGTGGGCTCGGTAGCACTAGCAAACAGCGACAATCATCACGAATGCAGCTATAAAATCGATTATCACCAACCTGAGTGAAGAAGAAAAATGAACTTGTCATTCCGTTCATGCCGGTGCCGCCGAGCCCACTGTCGGTACGCCCGAATTCCAGCCACGAAGAAACCGCCCCTTCTGATAATGCCGATGTTCCTGGCGCTTGTCTTGTCATACACGGGTTCGTGACTCGTAGCCACTCCACAGGAAAAGAAGATCGCTGCTCAAACGAAGCATTTTTTGCAGTCGAAACAAGGTCCTGTGGCACGGTGAAAAATCCCTCCTCAGATCGTGCTGTTCCCGAACAGAGCAGCAGCACCTGAGTGAAGAAGAAAAATGAACTTGTCATTCCGTTCATGCCGGTGCCGCCGAGCCCACTGTCGGTACGCCCGAATTCCAGCCACGAAGAAACCGCCCCTTCTGATAATGCCGATGTTCCTGGCGCTTGTCTTGTCATACACGGGTTCGTGACTCGTAGCCACTCCACAGGAAAAGAAGATCGCTGCTCAAACGAAGCATTTTTTGCAGTCGAAACAAGGTCCTGTGGCACGGTGAAAAATCCCTCCTCAGATCGTGCTGTTCCCGAACAGAGCAGCAGCACCTGAGTGAAGAAGAAAAATGAACTTGTCATTCCGTTCATGCCGGTGCCGCCGAGCCCACTTCGACTGGTTGCTGCATGGTTCAATTTGCAAGCCTAATAGCACTAGCTAAACCTCTTGCGTAAATTATAATAACTCCATAAGAATGTATTGTCTGTGTCAGTGTCATTAATATGGGATCGCTAGTTTCTTTCAAGAAGTGATTCTTATTACTAACTTGCTCGTTTTTGAAACTTGATTTTGTGATTAATTAACAGCCTTTAACGATTTGTTACTCGCTCATTTTCGACGAACGATAGTATTCTTTTATGTTTTAATAAAGTTACCCAGGTAAAATAAATTTTGGGCCAGCATTCTAATTTTTGGTCTGGGAAGTTAGGGTCTTAAAATGCCCCGAAAAAACCAAGGTAGAGCTAAACTTGATCTTCTGTGGCCAGACTCTGGGAAGCTTGGCCCTAATTAGCCAAACAAATGCCTAAGCTATAGGCTCAAATTCTTGCTGTCCGGTTGTCATGTGGCAACTTTGGGCCTACATTGCCACAAAAGTGTCAGATTTCGTTTTCACCGCTGGTCCTTCGGTTCATACGCGGCATCCTTGGCCCAAGACTGGCGCTTGGGCAATTATGTGACGAGCGAGAGAGAAACCATTAAAACGCGAAATAAAAGTACTTTGGGTACTAACTTGAAGCGAACCCATACTAGGCCCATGTTACACCCCTAAGAATGCCAAGCCTGTGCCGCCAAGTTAGGGGTTTCTCTCGTATATATGAACTCGGGGCAAAAAAATAGTCCCCAGTAGCGAAGAAATTAATTTTGTGGAACGCTGCCAAGGGGATGTAGCTGACTGGCTGCGGCCAAGGTGCTTATTTTCCAGCCAAGTGCAAGCCGTTCATAAGCAGGAATAAATGTGGCCAAGTGCATAGCTACAAAAGGCTGAGAGGAAGTTGAACTCATGAAAGGCCGGTAATCCTTTTAGGCCTAGGAACCTAGAAAGAGTGATGGCACTGTCATCAAAACAAACAACCGTCAACACCACAATTTAGTCAAGTGGACAGTGAACTTTTCGAGGATGTGATGAAGATGACCGACGAGGTTGACACACCGGAAGTTGCCAGAGAGACCAAACGCTTCGTGACGTCTATGTGCCGTCGAGCAAATCCGTGGAGCGCCTGTTTAACATAAACAAACATGGAAAAACTGTGAGTTGTTGGACGCAGATTTTAATAAACAGCTGTTCCCCCGAGCCAATAAAGCGTTTTGGTAATGGCGTTTCTTTTCATTGTTGTTTCTTTTGTAGTTAGTTGTTTAACGGTGAACCGGAAAAACACTTTGAACTTTGTATTTAGTCTTCGGGAAACTTTTGAGATTTTGAGTATTTCGCACTCTACTCAGTTACACCTCAAACTGGTCCTCAGTAACGCAACTTAAAGGGCAACTCAACTCCGAAGATTTTGGGATAATGAGTGATTTCGCAATAAAAATTTTTAGTACAAGCCACTACGCCATTTGCCGACGAAAATCTTCCCTGGAGAAGGGGAATAAGAGGGACAGTCACCAACCACAAATCTCCAAACACAGCTAGGTGACTGGTGCGCGACCGAAAATATGCGCCTGGTCCGGGTATCGAACCCGGGACCTCTCCATATCCAGTGGAGCGCTCTACCAACTGAGCTAACCACGGGTTAGACGTCAGTAGAGCAAACGGGTTTTATCAGCTACCACCAGTCTAACACCAACAAGGGTGAAGCTTGCAATTTAATGTTATATAATGCAATTAAATGCAAAGGTGCAAGCGAGCTGAAGGAGAATGGCGAAAATAATCCCTCGAGAAAGGGAACAAGAGGGACAAAGGAGAAACCGAAATCTCCAATCACAGGTAATTGACTGGTGCGCGACCGAAACCGGACCAGGTGGATTTTTTCGGTCGCGCACCAGTCACCTAGATGTGTTTGGAGATTTGTGTCTGTCCCTTGTCCCTCTTGTTCCCCTTTTCCAGGGATTATTTTCGTCATTATCGTCCAGCTCGCTTGCACCTTTGTATTTAATTGAATTATAATCATAACGTCATTTTGTTAATCGAGACCGAAACTTCGGCTCCGTTCAATGACATTGGCCTCGGGCCGCCAAGAAAAGGGCCTTAACGTGGTACGAGATATCACGTGATCCTCTAGGCAACGACGGGCGGGATTGGGGCGTGCGTGTGCCAGGAGCAGGTATCGTCTGCACCGCACTCTTCACCACGTTTTGGTGTCTGCGACAATCGACGACGTTTTCACAACTGCGCCAAAAGTCTGCGCACGAAGTGTCCGTAGTTTGGACGAAACTCCGAGAGACAATATTCACAAACGGTGAGACGACGGCGGCGGTTGTGACGAGGGAGAATGCGGTAACGGCGATAGCACGGCGAGGTGGCCGAACGGGTCCCAAGAAGCGCACTGCGCAGGCGCGTTACGCCAATCACGTGAACACCGCTGAGCGCCGCAAGGAAACGTTGCTGACGTCACCCGCTACGTTTGACCGAAGAAGTAAAAACAAGCAAAAGAGGGTAATGGTTGGATGGATGGATGGATGGTATTGGCTATACCCTTTGTATCGGGCGGCAGCTTGCGCCCCCTAGCCTAACATTTCGTCATAGCCACCATTTCGCCATGGTGATGACTTTTAGCTCAATGTTGGCTACGCCCTCGCCGTAGCCTTGACTGCGCTGTTGGTTGCGCCTCGATTCGGCCGCTCGAATCAGCCGATTTCGGCAACTTGGCGAGTTGCAAAGTTAGCCGGACCGTTTAAGAAACATTTAGGTCTTCCTATGTGACACTGAAGAGGGCTGCATTGTTTTTTTCAAAAACAAAAATGAAGCGGGGTTGCTTTTTAAATACTTTTTCTGAGTATCTCGTGCAAGCAGGCACCTCCCACCTTTTCTTAAGTTGTCGATGACCACAGTGGTGAGTACGCAGCAACACGCCGTTCACAAACTGGGGATGCGCGCATTTAACAGATTCGCCTGAGTTGAAGAGTCCGCGCATGCGCGCAGTTCGGAGAGCAGCGCCACCGCACTAGCATCACGTCGGAGAGTTTGGTTGGTGAAAGAAATCGGAATAATTTATAAAAATAAAAAAATATATAATTAAATAAAATACGCTCAAGCATGAACCGCTGGAGCCCACCCGGATGTGAAAATAAAAGCCTAGATAACAGTTTCCTACTATACACACCGACAGGTTTTTTTCTTTCAAACTTTATATAAACTTATTTTATAAACAACTAAAAAATTATTCAAAAACTAAATGACTGTGACAAATCAAAGTTCATGTTATTACCTACCCGAGCTGATACATCATCGCTGAAAAAAAAAATTTATTTTTAATTGATACTTTATTTATTTGTCTTCAACAACCTGTCACAAAAAAAAACAAGGCCTTGTTGCGCAAGACTTATATAGCGCGAAAAAAAAAACAAGAAAAAAAAAAACGACGAGGTATATTTGTGGTAAACAATTACACAACCTTTTGGAAACACGGAAGCAAAAGTCTGATATTTCTATCAATATTCGTCCTGCCATTTTCATTAACCTTACCTATTACAACGCTCTTCAAAGTACAGGACACATAAATCTTGAAACGAATTTGATGAATATTCGCTTAAAATTAGACTAAACATTGAGAAGTAGCTTTACAATGAATCTCGGTGTACCATCAAATGCCACCGACAACCTGGGTTTATTTTTGTGTGAATGTGTGTTGCAAGATTCATGTCATTTATTTAAATAATTGGTACTAATACGTGAGTATCCGTTACTTCAGCAGCACGACAGAGCTTGAATTTAGTCGCTGACATTCTCAGAAACGAAGAGCGTGCGAGCCCCGAGCGTTTTAATTAGAATTGCTCTTCGACCCATGAGATTAGGACATTAGCCAATAAAAGCTCCAAAAGAGCGAATTACGAAGCAATAATCCTGAACACGTTATGCGATCCCCCGCCATACTTCAGCTGTCCTTGACTATACAAGATTAAACTGAGAGAAAAAAATAGCCCGCCTCCGCAAACGGGTTTGGAATATCTGCATGGTTCATTTGGGAGATTGCCAAGTGCGTCAGACTGGCCTTATCGCAGAAGACGACGCTGGTCGTACGATCCTTGACATAGAGCTAGGAATACTTGAGAACTTCGTTTAAGCTGCATCATCAGGCTCACGATGCCTTGTGTCAGAATTTATTACCAATTTTGCTAGCGTTGAAATTCGTTTTTTTTTTTTTTGCACTATAGAAGAGCGGATGCTTACGAATACACACTACGTCCTTATAGCTGATGTGGTGGTGTCGTTTCTTGCTTGTCTAAAAACACTTCGAGGTCGTTAGTAACGCAAACAAGAACTGTGGGATAGAGAAGACACTTTTAGGACATATGGCCTACAAGCGTACTTCTAACGTTGTTTCTTTTTGCTTCTTTTTTTTTATAGAGTAAATAAAGGGAAGTCTATATCAATATTTGAATAGGTGCATCGTGTACGGGTTCTGTGACGTTGCGTCATTTTATTAATTATGCTTCCAAGTTTAGAAAACAAATAAGGTAGAAATACGGTTGTAGTATTTGACGCAGAACTGAGCTGCTCGAGCCGTGGTAGCTTGTTATGCTATACTCTAAGAAATGCCTAGGCGTCTAGTTACCCGCAAAACACTCAAAGAGCAAATCATTGCGATCTAGAAAATCAGCTCAGCGAATCATGAGGCGGAACATCCGCTTCGACCTAAAAATAAAGTCTGCGCTGTCGCATTACGCAATGCCAAGCGTCATGCTTGCATTGCGTAATGCCACAGCGCATACTTCATTTTTAGGTCTAAACGGATGTTCCGCCTCATCATTCGCTCAGCTGATTCGCTAAATCGAAATGATTGGCTCTTTGAGCGTTTTGCGGGTAAGTAGACGCGCAGGGATTTCTTAGAGTCCGAACCGTAGATAGGGAAAGAGTTTGGCCATCGTTTGTCCTCGGTGAACCCAGGCGGACCCTTGCCTCCTCCCAGCGGCGTTGACGTTGGCCCTAGCAACCGCGTGGCAACGACGAACGTGCTGCACACGACACGCCCCTGCCCACCATTTTTGTTCTTGTTCCCTGCCCGTGCGCGCACGTAGGCTACGCTGGGGGTTTACCGGCTCCTTGATTTGGTGAGCTTTTATTTTCACTTCCAAGACGAAAATGATTTGTTGCTGTGCCGTTGGGTGCTCTAACAGCAGCCATGACGGCTCTCGCTTGTTTAATACTAAGAAGAAAAAAAAAACACGACGGAAAGTTTGGCTAATAAAAATAAAGCGCTTCAAGTGGACGCCGACGGCAGGTTCCCGACTTTGCGAGGTAAGAATATTTTCATTTTTTTCCAAAACTCCCCATGTAAATGGAGATTTTCTACAGGTGCGATCACGCACGGTACGAATTTATAAATAATTGTAAATAGCATTGATCTAGTCATACATGCAGTTCAAACTTTGGCTCAAGTCAAGAAAAGTGAAACATAATTATAGTTCGTTGCAATCAAGATAAGCGTGTCCATGGGATCACTAAAGCTACGACCCTTGTTTGTTGCATCGAGATATACGAGCACGTGGAATATAAATCAAACAAAATAAAAAAAACGGCAAAGTTAATTCTAATTATGTGCATTTCTGATGTTCACTATATGCAACTTCTAAGGGGACCTGATTATGACAGCCCTGTTTAAACTAGTAACTGCTAAATAAATTGAAAGTTATAAGTTGTCCTGGATTTAATGTACATGAAGCGGCTGTGAATGCATGGCATTACCAGAATGCCATGAAATCAAAGAAAAGCTGATCAGGCGTTTCAGCAGGGACAGGATTCGATTTTATGTGAAGGACAGCACCCGGAAGGCAGCTGAGAAAAAGAGCGCAAAGAAGTGCTCATCCAGCAAGTCAATGGCTGCACCGCGTCGGATTCAGTCGATCACAAAGTTCGAGCATAGGTTGCTCATTAAACATGCCACTTGGGGAAAGTTCCGGGGTGGTTCTCGGCAGATGAACTGGAACGTCTAGTTAGGACCGGATTGCGTTTGACCATGTTTTGACGGTTTAAAATAAATGGTATTTGATGTATAAAAAAAACCGGTTTTTATCTCCAGATTGAGCTAAATCAGACTAGCGTTCTCTAACACCCAGGCCCGACAAGTTTGTATTGTAGCCTGCCACTCAAAACGTTGCATACAACAATATCTGTCATTACTGAAAGCCCCTATTTGAAGCAAGAAAAACGCACGCATGACGAGATCATCTCATTTAAATATATAGCTCCAAGCTACACATGCCATTTTGCGCATATCGCGAAGAAATCCTGCCCAGAAGCACGGTTGCAAATAATCATCTCGGGCGAATAGCTTTAGCTCTCTTTCAAATTTTAGTTTACAATCGCTCAAAATTTCGGTGGAAGCGCGTTTCGTAGATTTCGTAGCAAACGCGGGCGCACCTCACATATCTCATGTCGCTGACACGCAATCGCGCGTCGGCTCTCGCTGACGCGAATATTCTGCCAAGAACTTGTCAACTGCGTCGGAAATTTAAATCGTCGTACCCCGACATCAAAACCAAAAGATATGAACGACCTATACTAGAGCTGTAAACAACGAGTGTTGTATTCCAGTGGAAATTTCGCGACGCACCGAGCGCAGAGTCTGACCGAACGTAAGCAATATTAATGAACCGGGCAACGTCACTGCGAGTACGGGCGAAGAATAAACAGGGTTACCGTGGAACTGATTAAACATGGCTCTCGCATAGACACCGCAGAGATTAAAGGAGTTGTGCAAGAGTTTCAGTGCTTTGCTTAAATAATTTGGGAGTTGGTGTCTCGACCTTTCTGAAGTAAAGAACAAAAAACCGCTTTTGCCTGCATGTCCTAGTTTTTTCATTTTAAAAACGGACAAAGATTGGGGTTTTTGGCACCTCTGAACTCCTTTACCATCTTCCGAGTCACGTGCGCTGTGACGTTCATGGGGTCGAGCGGGGTTCTGGTGAAGCTCTTTCACTAGAGCCATCAGTGAGCAGCGAGAAGTCATCCGCTCGCGACCGCGTGATCACGTGCTGGCGCCTGGCGGACGCAGCGCGAACAATATGGTGAAAGGAGGAAGGTCTCATCCGGTTCCGGCCATACCCGTCCGGCTCTGTCCCCCTCCGGCTTCTGGCGGCTGTTCGCGGTAGCAGGTAGAGCTGACGGTTTTGTGGACCTAGGATAGATTGCGCTACTAAAACTCCGTATAATAAAAATTTTGACGATGATACCAGGTTTTTGACGCATTTGTATTTGTGTTGGAACGACAAGATTTATAGAAAAGTTACGTCTTATCGAGCAGGTATTCGCACAACTTGCTATCTTTCTACAAGACCTTCATTGACGTCATGGCGCGTGTTTTTCATGGCCGCCGTTCGCGGCGGCAGGTCGGGGAATTTTCAAATTTTTGCCTCGCGATTACGCGGCGGAATCGCAACATTTCGAAGGAAGGAGGTGTGTTTTTTGTCCTTCGTGAAAAGATGAACAATGTCAAAAGTAGAAGATGCCAATTCTTCCAACGTTAAAATCGTTGCACAGCTCCTTTAAATGCCGTGAAACACTGACAAAAGCAGAAATCAAAACGACCATACATTGGCAGTCGCCGAGAGCAGCGTATACGGGCGTAGTCGTCCGGCGCGGGTAAGAACAAAAATGGCGGAGTGGGGCGTACCCGCGACGCTAGCGTGACGTGTGGGTGACGTAGCTGACGAGCTGTCAAGCGGGTCGCACCTCTTGACCAAACTCTTCCCTATCTATGGCTCTGTTTAGAGCAGGGGGGTTGTGTGAGGAGGAGTTGCAAATCCCATGCGCCGACATTCGGGGTCCCGAGTGAAAGATCGCGAAAGAGAGTAACAGAACACGAGAAAAAGAAACCAATGTTGCCAGCTGAAGAATGACAGTCGCAATGGTGACCGCGAAGACTGAAAACTCTCAGCAATATAAACAGTGATAATTTGACGTTGTAAACTAAATTCTGAGCTATTCTAACATTTATAAAAATCAATATACTCATTACGCTGCATTAACTTCCCTTCTGTCGAAATCTCGGAAATCTGGTGTTTGCGCGGTTTCGTATTCCTGGGGCGCGCCCACTCGCTAAGCCGGGTTATCTGGTTTAGTTTAGCGTTGACGCGAGGCCGTACATCTGCGCGCTATGCAAAAAGAAAGCTTCGAAAGGAACGCGAATATCTTTCCACCGGTAAGTTCGCGGATTGTGGAAGTTCACTAAACTTCTCTGATGATATAATTATATTCATGTAATCGAAGGCAGCTGGTAACAATGTGTGGGATGCCGAAGGTCTGCCTGCATGCTCCGGCGCTCGTGGGAGCCAGAATGCATGGGAAAATGGCGGACCTTTTCCTCTAGAGTTAGTATGTATGATCTCTATGGTTTAGAGTGTACGGGCAGCGCCACAACGCGGCCGGTTTGTTATTATCACAAATGCGAAAAAAATAATGAGAGATGGCGCTTGCATGCGATAGATGGCCGCGCCATCTGTTTAAAATCGGACACTGATATAAGTGTCCAATCAAATCTCGAGAAGTTTAAAAGATGGTCGCCTTTCCGGAATGCAAGCGAGTTACAGTTCCTTCTTTTTCTTTTTTTACAGCAGAATTTTTATGGGAAGCTATGAATCAAACAAACAAAGGAATGCGCCACTCGTTATATTGAGCAGGGGGATAATACACTAAAAACAAGGTACCGCATGTTTGTCTCGAAATCCTGGAGACAATCCTACTGCAGAAACTCCCAAAAGTAAAAAAAAAAACACAAAAAAAACAGACAATTCATTTGAGACGTGCATCTACCAACAAATGCCATGAGGTGCCTCAAATCCAAGTTTATAACGTACGAAACAAAATTACCATCAGAGAGGAGCACCTCATTTCTATCTGTCCGCTTTATCTCCAACCACGTCTTTCTGATAGCAAATGCTGGTGATATCAAAACCGAAAAGGAAGTGCACGGTGTCACAAAAAAAAAAAAAAAAAACTTTACAAGTTTTTTTGTTTTGTTTTTTTGCCGCAAAAATAAACTAGGCATCGCCGAACGCCCATTTTCTGCCCAAAGGTAGCGCTAAGGGTCACAACCAGA
This sequence comes from Ixodes persulcatus, assembly GCA_013358835.2. Taxonomy (NCBI): domain Eukaryota; kingdom Metazoa; phylum Arthropoda; class Arachnida; order Ixodida; family Ixodidae; genus Ixodes; species Ixodes persulcatus. The sequence goes on from JABSTQ010011248.1 coordinate 255,777, forward strand.
TGCCAAAGTTTCAGCCCGATCCGATACCTTACTCAAAAGTTATAAGCAATTTTCTGAAATTTTCTATGGGAAAATGGCGGTCGACGGAGTTTTCGAATACATAAGGCTCTATAGCACCAGAAACCGAAAACGGGCAAAAATGGGCTCCATTTTCCCATTGAAATTTTGAGAAAATCACTTATAAATTATGAATAAGGTATCGGATCGGGCTGAAACTTTGGCATCTGGTTGTGACCTCTATCGCTACCTTTGGGCGGAGAATGAGCGCTCGCGCGATGCCTAGTTTATTTTCGCGGTGAAAACAACCCTGTAATTTTTTTTGTCTGACACCCTGTACACTGTGCCAAGTAACAGGCTATGCGCGTTGTTACCTGAGGAAACGTAGAGGAAAAACCTTTAGATTCCTCGCGTGGAGCGCCATCGTTTTCCCCCTTTATCTGGAAATTTATTATTCTGATATGTACCTTTCAGATCAACTATTTGTTGTCGCTGTTATTTTATCAAAATGTACACTTTTCCAGTGCGACACCACAAAAAAATCTGAAGCGACTACTTTCCCTTAAAGAATTTGGAAGAGAAAATCACTGTGATTTACGGAGTGATCTGCGAATGATGAGGCTGAAAATATGTTTAAACATAACTAAAACTGCTACGTTGTGGCAATGAACACACTGAAACATCGTGCTCAGAGGAAACTGCATTTTATTTTTGCGTCTTAAAACACAACATTATCCTGGTCATTTGCCAAGCTCCAAGCGCAGATCGCAACAATAGACCCTTTTCGAAATTTCGAAATGACACATCAATTATGTGCGGTCGACATTAGTTAGTCATGCACTGTGAGCACACATTGAACCACGAGCGCTTCGGCAGCATTCGGAGTGTACTCGGATCGAAACGCATTCCACACGAGTGCTGCGTCACTGCTCGGCTCCAACTCTGAACCGATTACGGGCTTCACTCCGGAGGCGATGAGACCAATTCATGGTGGCTGTGGATAATTTATGCATCATTTCACAATTACGGAAAGGGTATATTGGCCCTCTGAAGTTCTTTGCGCTAAAGTAGTCGCTACCGACTTTGTAGAGTAAAAGATGCATTGCTTTCGTTTCAATCCGAAACCAAGTGTACTCAGAACAACGTCGTGGAGCGTAAGAACTACTCACACAACTTGACTTTTTCTCTTGAGGAGAAAACGGGTTTAGTGTCGTAGTGACAAGCTAGCTTTACCCAGACAGATTTGCTATTAAACGCAGGGTCCTTGACTAGCAGCACGAGATATTCCTGAGAGGAAATTCTGCACCCAGCCTCCAAAAGATCGAAAAACTAGATTTTTTTTATTTCCGGTTCGTGCAGTTTTTTTGGAAAGAAAGTAATTCGGATGATGTATAATAGCTATACAGTAAAGTTTCTAACAATTCGATTTGCGGTTTAATCCCTCACAACCACATTGTGAAAAATCGTAGTGTTCTCTTTTACATAGTGTGCAAAGGCTTGTCGGCAGGATACGTCACAACTTGTTCCTCTTTCTTAACTCGCGAGGATAAACATCATGGCATGTTAAAAAGGACATCTGGAGTACTTACGTAGGAGTCCTCTTGTACGCAAACGCGTGATACGAAGAGTCACGACTCACTTTCATGAACTAAGTGTAGGAGTGTGTATGTGTGTGTGTGTGTGGGGGGGGGGGGGGGGGATCTAGCTGGTGCAGGTTTAACGTGGTGAAAGAGGTAACCAGACTTAGGAGGCGCCAAAGGCAACAGCGACATTAAGAGTCGATGATGTGTTTGTTTTCTTCAAAACGAAAATAAGCAGCCCCACGACATCACCGCATGTGATGGATAGGTGAGGGCAAGACACGCTTTCAAGGGGCCGTGCCAAGGTATTGATTTTGAATGTATCACACCTTACACAAGATTAATAGTACTAGTGGGAAGGGCCCTAAGTACATTAGTACGCATCACCATTGACCAAAAAGGTTCATTGTTGCGGTGTATATTTAGAAATAAAAACAAACGTTTTATTTCAGTGTCGCCTTCGCAAAATACTGATGTAGTATCAAGAGTGTCAGTGTTCACGTAATCATTGGAATTGCCACATGGTGACGGTATTTGAATGTGGCTTACTGATTAGACACGAGAACTGCGTGGCACATGATTTTTGCTTGTGGCAGCCAATGCATCGATTAACATTTGTGCCGAATAGCTGCAATGACAAACCGAACCCTAACAGTGTTTGGGCCCCAAAGCGTGACCTGCGCTTTGCCAACCCCAGCGCGTGTCTGTGATGAACATTGGCGGCATATAATCATCAGCAGATCAGATGACCGATTGTTCTGGTTGCGAGATGAGAGAGTGAACTCTGGCTTGTTTCTCAAGAATTTGTCCGCGTCTGTAGTTGCACGGAGAAAACCTAAAACGTATTTCCTAGGTTATGAACGTTAAAAAGTCTCTCTCAGTAGTATTTACTGAACGTGAAAAAATAATTGCACCGCAACTTTAAGCTTCAGCGGTCTTAAAACGGAAGCCCCTTTCCGAAGAAAGCAGAGCAGATTGCAGAGCCAGAGTTAGGTTGTAAAAGCAACGACGTTGCCGGCACTGGTATAAATTTCTGCTTTTCGGGTCGGTTGCCGGTAGGCAAGCGTTATCCAGCTTGTCTGATTTTCATTTTATAACGAGGTCATCGATTAACACGTTGTCGAGTTTGTTAACATAGCGACAGATGTCACGTCCACCAACCGCGGGAGTAGCTTGTGCTCTACTGTCACGTAGGTCGGTGCGTTTTTCGGCAACAAAGATGACGTACGTCGCCGTAGTCGTTCTACCTCATGCGAGACTCACATTTATAAATAGGTCGGCCCCACTTGCCACGAAGAGCTCCTGCAGCGACTGACGGCTAAGAAACGCATGACGTTACTTGCTACGTTCACGCTCCTTGCTTCGTGATTGATTGCTCGGCATTATTATTGGTTAATGGAGGAATCCGATTGGCTTCGGATCGATGATGAGATGCTCGGGATTATTGTTCTGGAGCCAACGAGCTTTGTGCATCAGGGGACAATTTAAATTAAAAAAAAAGCGAATCACGAACCAAGAAGCCTGGACGCATTAGATCACCTGCCCAACTTTCTTGGACATCAACACCTCGCGGATATATAACAACAACAACTGAACAACTACAAACATTGCAATGTTCGCAGGGAATATTTGAGATTACAGTCATATCCTATACAAAAGCCTCCTGCGCTGTAACTTTGATCAAAGCGTGGCGCCCTCATTTTGGGCAGTACAAGTTGACCTGATTGATCCTCGCACTATTTCTGGCGCCTTCGTTGAGCTTTCTTTTCTTTCTGCGTACTGCTGGAGAACGGGAAAAAAAACACCTTTCGACGTCCAAAATCGACTAGATTCAACGCCGCAAGGCAACCGAAAGTGCCAGATTCATGCCACCACCGCTAGGGTACGTGTCTCTTATCTCTAGCTGGTAAAGTCAGATCATCTATAGCGTCCCGACCATTGTTGGTCCCGGCACTGTTTTTTGTTCCTTTTTATTTTGGAACGCGTGGTTCACGCTCTTAAGGTTTTGTCATCCACCAGACGTCTATAGCGTAGCAAACGCGGCGTAGCGTAGCGCACACAGATCCTGATTGGTCGCAGATATTGAGTTTCTGCTCGCCGTCCAATCAAAGGTCCAGGTTCTGCACCGCTAACATGCGCTGCGCTCAACGCCGGAGAAAAAAAAAAGAAAAAGAGCGACTTAGCATTTTGGCTTTGACTGGAGTCACTGAATAGTTTGACTCGTGTTTCGACGGCGTTCGTATTTTGCTTGCTTCTTCGTATTTTCCTCGTGATCTCGCGTCCCGCACCAAAGCAGGCACGCTTTTACCCGTGGATCAGTCTGATACACTCACGTTTTCTCTACCCAAAACAAGTTCTAACAATTAAGTCCCTTTCGCAGCGCCCCCAGGGCAGCGCACAGGGCAGCGGTGATTAAACATTTTTGTACGCGTATAATTTTTTGATTCCACGTCTCTGCAGTTTCTTGGCATTGAACCCTATGCGGAACGCGAGTTCGTCAGCTTCGTTTGCAGGGGTTCTGGTGAAGTCAGAACTCCTGAAGCCCTGATTGGCTCTGGTTGAAGGATAGTGGGTAGACCTCAAGGCAGCTTGCTTTGAGCTCTACCCACTATCCTTCAATCAGAGCCAATAAGAACTCTGCGTCGTTCTGACGTCACCAGAACCCCCTGCAAAAGAAGCAGACGAACTTTCGCTCCGCATAGGCCACATTAATAAATTATCCATTTCTGCTTTCCTCGACAAAAGATGGTAATGCTCTCGTGGACTGTAATCGCCTGGGTATCATACAATGTAAATAATTTAGGATCTTGATATTTCCTCGAAGACGTTCTATTCTACGGAATGTCACAGCAAGTTGGTCGTGGTCTTGCGCTTGTTAAGCAGGTATACTCCGTTTCATTTTAAGTAGGACCGTAGCGGATGCTACAACCCAATGGAGCCAATAAAACAGCGCTAAAAGTGCATAGTCACGGCTCTCATCACCTTTGTGCGTCTGCCATCTCCGACTAAACCAACCAACCACGCACAGCGAAAGTGGGCCATTCAGCGATTGCAACTACGGTCCAGAGGCCGTGCTTCCGAACGTCTATATAGTTCTTTCACGCAACATCTATGTACTTGCCGTGAAGCCATCTGCTACCAACCAAGCTGAGAACGCGTTAGAAACTTCTGTCGTCCGATAAAAAAAAAAAAAAGAAGTTATCGGCGCGTTATGAACAGGTCCTCCGACGCTGCCGTCGACACGATCATCCACGAACATGCACACTCCGACGTAATTACGCAACCGTGAAACATGCGGCACTGGCTACCCGCTGTCAGACGAAACCGAGCCCACCAAATCTTCCGGTTTTTACGCTGGCCATCTTGATTCAGCCCACAGGGAGATTCAAATCAACATCCCCAGTCGCGGGTAGCGTTATCAATGAAACCTCTCTAGAAAAAAAAAGCATTAAATAAAAAGTTCCCCACTGCCGCCGTTTCATCCGCGGTACGCTCAGAAGCATGTCGGTGCCGCACTGGGTGTCCTGGTATTATCACCCCAAACTGACACCACCTCACAATCAAGAAAGCGGATACATTGCTGCAGAGAAAGCCTTGACTTTATGCTGCAACGGAAACCCAGCCTTGCCCCGGGTATTCTTTTATTATTTTTCTTGCTTTTCTCGAGAGATGAAGGGTGGGATCCAGCCCGTCACGTGACGTCGGCCTATCGTCTGCATCGGAAGCGAAAAATAAAACCTTGCCTGGCCAATGGCTATGCGGGGTTCGGACCCTACTTAAGCCGGCTCGGGAAGACGACCTCTTCAGTGCTCACTCCTTGGGGAATGGGAGCGAGTTGCTGAGGAACTGCATCGTCATGAGAGTCCCCTACGTTCTGCCCGTCCTGTTCCTTGCCGCCGCTTCGGGTGAGTAGGCTCTCTGCCTAAAGTGTTCCACTCTCCTTTTTCGCGTTTATGATAAACGTGTCATGAAGAGTTTGAAACTGATGTTTTGTTTCGAGTAACAAAATTATGAGGTGTCTATAAGCGAAGCGAGCTACTTCTTCTCATAGCAAAACCCCGAGACTGCGGGTAAGCAAAGGACCAGCCACACACAGAAAGTCTCAACCTTCAGTCTCGGGCTTTTTGTTATGGCTAATCATCGCCGGCTTGTCTGCGCCCTGGCTTTTTATTTATTTCTTTTCTTCAGTTACTGCCCACGTGTCCCGGAAAAAAAATTTAGTCTTATATTTTTTTATTCTTGCAAAAAAAAAAAAAAAAAAGACACTAGGCATCACCGAACTTTCAATCGCCGTCCAAATGTAGGGATAGCGGTACGGACCGGATTTCAAGGTTCCAAAGAGGAACAGTTAACTAATTCAAAAGTTAAACGCATTTCTGAAATTTTCACTGAGAAAACTGTGGGTGACACCGGGTACACGGGGCCGAGTGGCGCGAACTACCTCCAAGGGGCCCCATTTTCCTGTTGCGAATTACAGGAAATCACTTAAAATTTTTCAATAAGATAACAGTTAGTTCTGGAAGTTTGGCATCTCGTCAAAACCGCTAGCCCTAGATTTGGCTAAGAACTTAATGCTTGGCGTTGCGTTTTCTTTTTTTTTTTTCTTGTAATACTTTTTTTTTTTGTTGGGGGGTATATTTACGTTTTATATGACACGGTGTAGAAGGTGACGTACTTATTTGGGAAGAGTGCTAAGGTACAGCGCAACTTCTGAGGATTGCAACAATCAAAGATAGTCATTCGGTAGAAGCCATATCTGTTAAAGAAGTACCTTGATCATGACGGATGCGGCATGTAGCACAGCCCCAGAGTCAGTGATGTCTTTGCACTAGTTCATTCATGCCAGAAAAAAAGTATTTAAAATATGTTTTCTTATCTTTTAAGCTACCTGAGTGCAAACATCATGAAGGCGTCAGTTTGGTGGTTCTCTTCTTTGGCAGCTTCCGGGGACTTCCTGAATTCTTTTGGGAGGAATTATTTGCACAATCTTTATTGTAATATGCAAAAAACAAATATTAGATTCAACCTCCTTATTCCCATCACCTAATTATTATCCCGCGCTACGCTTTGCCTTCTTAACAAGGTAGTTTCATGGCAGTATCAATAAATACCTAAAAAACATTACAAATCGTCTATATAAAGACTGGTTTCAACCCTTGCGACTGCTTACGCCAGGAGAGGCTAGAGACCGGTTCTTATGTCTCTTGACACTGCTTTACGATCGCCAGCGCAGCAGTCGTAAGCAGTCATAAGAGGCTTTATACCGGTGTTTAGCCCCTCGGTCGTAAGTAAAGCCGGAGGTGTGTAAACCAGACTCAAGAGAGAAATAGTCAGAAACAATTAAAAATACAACTGTCAGGCCCGTTAGCGTTACCCACGATTTCAAAGTTGGCACTCCTTCTTTGGGGCATTGCAGCCTTCGAAGTGGGCAAGGACTACGTGTACCACTACAACGGAAAGATGCAAGTCTATAACCCCGAGCAGCCCCTGCAGTCCTCGGGTTTCGCCTTCCGAAGCAAGGTCGTCGCCCAGCCCAGGCCCGACCACACACACTTCAAGGTAAGGCATCTCCACGGATGACGAAGACCACATGACTAGTACACATGTACCAATATAGACCAACACGCTGCTTACGAACAATCCCGTGTTTGCCCGCACCAGGTGTAGACACCGCGCGTTCGCAAAAAGCAGATACGCGCAAAATAAAGCTTCTGCGCAAGCGCTTAAAAAAAATTGCGGTGGCTTAGCTCGGCTTTGCCAGGATATACGTAGCGTGAGCTTATGCGCACAAAATGAGAGGCGCTACCAAGCGGCTCCGGTGCAGCGTCAGACTTGGCTACTGCGAAACGGAGGCGCACAAGTGGGCACGCGGCGGCGCCAGTGCTTCTGCCGCGGCTATGACGTCACTCCTCTGGAATGCGCAAACCGGCGAGGCGCGCGCGGTGACGGCGGAGCGTGCAGGCGGCGGTGGCTCCGGCGCGCCAGCTGTGCGCCGTGTGACGTCACTGCTCCTCGCGCTTGCGCAGCACGGCTCTTTGACAGCCACGCGAAACTGCTCAACCTCGGCCAGTGTAGCTCACGCTACAAAAAATGAGTTCGTAAAAAAATATAGGCCTGGACAGGAAGTGCACCAGGGATAACAAATAGATGGCGCCACTGAGTTGGTGGCCAAACAAAAAAGGGCGAACAGCCTAGCTACAAAGACGATCCCTCCCCCCCGCGGAAAGCCTAAGGGAGTGGTGAAACCACTTCCTATGAGCATAACGCAGGCTATTCCCCAAAACGTGGATTCAAATATCCATAATAGGTAAATAAATAAAATATTAAAAAAGTACTCCCAAAATTTTGAAAAGAAGAAATTCACTTATTACTAACAAACAATATGCGTTTTTCCTATATGTTCTTTCCCGAAAGAGTTCAATGGCATTTATGCTTGCGGAGCTCAAAGTTGTCGTTCAGTGAATACATAATTTCTGAAACGAATCAGAACCTGGACGCCCTTTTAGGGATAAATGTTTCGGAACGATGCTTTACATGAACCGAATAAATAATATTGTAACAGCGGAAACGTTTTGAAAATACTGCCAGAAACTAGCCATAACATTGCTGAGATATCGCTGTTAATTTAATATGCGCCCGAATGCACATATTAGCAAAATTAAGCTACCGTCGTTCATTTATTGCAAGTGGTTGCGAACACCTCACAAATACGCCTTCAATTTTTTGCTAGCACAGCTCTTCCAACCGTGACGAGATCCCGCGCGTAGCGGCATGGAACTGACCATTCTTACTTACGGTTACAGATAATCGACTTTGAAGTGGACAGCTTCAACGGCGATCATGTTCATCTCAGTGAACACGAGTTCAACTACCACTCCACCGAGGCGCTGAAGCAATTCGTCGAGAGACCCTTCGCCGGCAAGTTCTCCGAAGGAAAGGTAAGCCAAGCACAAACTCATCAATTCCCTAAAAAAACCTCGCTTTATGGGACGAGTGAAAAAGCAACTATTTAAAATTTGCGATTGCGTTCGTACCCACAGGGGCTTTGTACTCATTCACTTCTTCATCTTTGGCGTTTATCCACCTTTGCTTGAAAACACTGATTCTGATAAAAGGCGTCTAGCCACCGTGTCAAGGTTATCTTGTTAACCGGCGTTTTCACGGAAATCGTAGTAATCAGGTACAAACGTATAAGCGAAAATGACTCAAGAAAAATGCTTAGAAAAACTTTGACGGTAAAAGGGGGACAGCATTATACACCTCTGCAGATGGAAATATAATGCCCGTGGAAAATTGTTTAGATGGCAGAGAACGCCCGTAACATATAGAAAAGATTTTCTACTTTTTATTTTGATGAAAACAACTAAGAGCTTCGGGGTTCCCTTAACTTCCCTGTATTATCATAGTGCCGGTTTTTTCTCTCCGATTATTTCTTGATATTTTATATCAATATCTTTTGATTTCCTGTTGTTCACCTTGTTCAAAATCTTCATTTTTTTATTTGACCCGTCATTACATTTTTTGCTGACATCCAATACGTTTTAGCGTTCACGGTAATATTTTGGTCTTAAGAAACACATTTCCGAAGCGTTTCATCACGTTAATAATCTTGTCTATGGCCATCGAACCGTATAAAAAAGCTGCAATATGCCGCAAAGTATATAGTTGCACTGATCGTCTAATGCAGCTCGAAGAAGCTGAGCTGAGCAAGAGCGAACCTAAGTGGGCCAGGAACCTCAAGAAGGGAGTCCTCAGCATTTTCCAGCTGGACTTGGTCAAGGGTCGCCACGACAACCCCCACGCCAAGCAGTTCTACGTGAGGGAGGTACGTACGGAACCCTCGCAGAAGACGTCTTTAAGAAAGAATCAACGTTCGCATCCTCCAGAGATGCACTGGGCTAAAAAACAAACATCTTGGTGATTGCAATCTACAACTCAATGATTCCATACAGGACCAACCAAGACGCACGATTACGGATACTGTTGGGAGGTGGAAGGTTCAAGGGGTCCATTTTTCACTGAATATAAGATGATTTGAGATAAACCGCATTTCTAAGCTACAATCTTCACCCCTGAAATCATGCTAAGCGACAGATGAACAGCGTGAATTCCCTAGTATTCTTCTGTAGTGTAAGGGCAAGAACAAAAGTCGTGCGTTTTCGCCAAAAGTGAAAGCAGAAAAGCAAGTATCCATACTACGCACAGTAAAACAACAGAATCTGCCCGTGGCACTTCAGGCTTAAAGTATGCTTTGTTTGGACAGCGAAAGATTGAAGCCTTGGAATGTCCGGCTCTTGCCCTTTCTTGCATGCAGACAAAGTGTTCCTTTTTTGTTTCCTTTTTTTCCAATAATAATCTTTAAAACTACGCATAACCTTCCCATCAGGTCTGAGTGCGCTCCTGTATCTTTCGCAGGAAGGTCTCCACGGGAACTGCGACACACTCTACGTTGTCGCCGAGGAGGAAGGTCACCTCAAGGTCACCAAGATCAAGAATCTCGAGAAATGCGACAAGGAACACTATGCCGTTTATGGAAGGATCAAGGGGCACGAGTGCGTCGACTGCGAAGCCCAGGAGACTGTAAGCATTGCTGGACTGATGGCGTGTGTACTGAAAGGTGGCATTATGGAACTTGTTTATTCGTTGTTCACACGATTAAGTCAGGCGCCAGTTGTCAGATCCCAATCCGTGTAGCTCAGACTGGGCACATTTACTGCCACAGTCACTCACAGCATAAGAAACAGAGAACGTAGCTAATCGTCCCGTTTCTTGCTTGGGCGAATGCCGTAATCTCTTTAGCGGCAAACGCCTTAATCTCGCCTAATCTTGGCCTTATCAGCGAATGCCGTAATCTACTTATCAGTGAATGCCTTATAGGCCGACGTACACTTCTCGCTTTCTCCTTTTTCCCACCTCCTTCTTTCCTAAATCCTCTTCACTTCTTGCCTTGCTCCAACTTCTCTCCCCTCGCAGCTTAGGAGGGCTAGACATTAGTTAGCCCTCCTAGTTACAACATTAGTCCAACATTAGTTAGCCGTGCCTATTGTTGTTTTCCCAGCTGTGTGCTGAAGCGAAAGATAGTATGCGTATTTTGATCAAAGAATGATTAGATATATGGATTGTGTCTTTTGAAACAAAACCGTACATTGAATTGAAATGACGACCGTAACAGCAACTGCTATCTTCAGCTTTCTTGGTTATTCTGTCTTAACTCACGAAATTAATACTTTTTGTTTCGTTCTGATTCAGTCTCTTTCGAGATTTTTATATCGACACATGACCAATGAGCCAAATAATTGTTCTTGTTGTTCGGCAAAAAAACTTCAATAATGCCACTTGTAATGCATCTCGTGACTGACACATAAAGGCGCATACACTACATTGTCCATATTTTTTGCCTTTGCAGCACACTTTTGTAGCCACCTCCCAGGTCAAGTACAGACTCGACGGAACGCCAGAACACTACGTCATCAACCACGCCTGCGCCACTTCAGAGAATGTTTTCAGGCCCTTCGGTCAAGGGAAAACCTTCGTTGCCCAGCTCAAGTAAGAGGATTGGAGTTTACATGATGACCTCGCTTCTTCGTGAAAGAGAGCTGCACCTTGACGTTTTAGTTCTCTATACATGCCAAAATACCTTAGATTTTATTAATAGTAAATTTTGAAATGCAGAAATGTTTGCGTTGCACAAATTTTCCGAGTTTCTCATTTACTACAGTTTAAGAAACGACAATATCAGTTGAACAGCAATATTGAGACACGGTGTCTGATGAAACTGACTCGGCGTTAGCAGAAAAGGTTTTTGAACGCTTGAATATTTACTTACTAGAATGTCGAGGTAGGTGGCGTAGATACCAGTACCGGCGTTTCTCGTACATCAAAATCTCGTATTTTTATTGCGGTGATTTTTTTCCTAAGAGCTTCATTGTGAAATCCCAGGTGGCCAGCAGGTTGAAAAGTAACTGGTGCTAATGTAGAGTCATAGAAAAATTACAAACATTGGATATGTAGCCGAACAATACCAGCAATGCCTTGGTTACTGATGTTGGCAGTGTTAAAACAAAGTCACTTCGGTACCGGCCAGGCTTTCTTTACGCTCTGCCCTGTTACATTCATAAACCTTTTGACATCGTGGTTACTTATTGTCCAGGCACTGGTACTGTGCGTTTGATTGACAACTTCTACTAGTTGATTTGCTTAAATATATACGAATGTTACTAAGAGCGCCATCCTGTAGTCATACACTGGCACTGTGACTTCTCCGTTAAATTGCAGCCACTTTGTTTTAATGGCAGAAAATATTAACTGATTGTAGTCATGTCCCAATGTAGTGATCAGCTTGCATCTTCGGGCACTTTGCGCTGTAAAAGGCAATGGAAATCCTGACACTGGTGGCACTTTGTTAATAAAAACACGCAATTAAAAAAGGTGTGGATTTCCACTAAAACAGCAAGTGTCAAATCACACTTGGCCAGGGGCGCAGACACTTATGCAATGGTGCAAAGCACAGATTAGAACCTCAGTTGAGCAGTACCACCGAGTTCTGCCAGTAAGTGCTGCAAGTACCAGGCAGCACGTGCTCCTCTGTTGGTAATCTTAGCAACCATGAACGAACATGGTCAAAAGAGACGGTGGGTAATTATTTAAAAAAAAAAGAAGAGTTTTTCAGATACGTCGCCAGAACATCATGTTTACTTTTTTCCCCGTTCCTGTCTCGACAATAAGCTTACCAAAAACGATAGCTCAATCCAGTTATTGTCAAACGTTTTACCAACCCTATTTTTTCCTTCAGCCGTACCTTGGATTTGGAGGAGGTGCACGACGCCAACACCGACACTCAGCTTCCGGAGGACCTGGAGAAGGTGCACCACATTGCGCAGTCATTCCCGGAGTCTGATGAGGCGGAAAGCCTTGAGGAACTGAAGCACGTCAACCGCTACATTACCACCTTTGATCTCTCGACTGACAAAGACAAGGTAAGCGAACGCTTCAACCTCAGATTTACGACAGCCAGTGCGACGCGCAAGTTCTTCTGCTTCTTTTGTACAGGTTGTGAAGACGTCAGAACGCTGAGCTCTGATTTGTTCTGATCGAAAGATAGTGGGTAGACCTCAAGGCAGCTTGCTTCGAGGTCTGTCCACTATCCTTCAACCAGAGCCAATCAGAGCTCGGCGTAGTTCTGACGTCACCGCAACTCCTCCGCAAGGAGCAGACGACTTGTTCTCTTCATTGAAGTAAAAAGACAGTAGGCTACCAATACACTCTAGCGTCGCAGTCACGTTGCTCGAGCACCATTCAAGAGACGCGGTGCTCTCAGGAGACATGACGACAGAATTGTCTCCGCACAATCCTCAAGCACGCTTGAGGCATGTTAGCTTCATACACATGGATATGCTTTGAACCAACGCTACTAGATTACCCCAGTTATGAAAATCCCGGGGAAGGGGGTACCCCCCTCACTCACTTCAGTCCGCCTCCCGTCGTTCGAAGCGCCATCTATATTTTCGTGACTACGGTGGAACGCCATCTAGACGCTGCGCTTCAAAACTTACGTATCCCTTAGAATACACAGCAGTTACCAAAGCAGCCGTCCGGCGCGTCGAAGGACGGGAGGCGAGTTGTGGTGAGTGAGGGGTACTGCTCGTTAATGCAGCGTCTAGGAGCAGTTCCGCAACTGAGGTAATCTAAAAACTTTGCTTCGAAGACGGCTGCAGACACTTTTTGTATCGTCAGTGTGGCCGTCATACAGGAAGAAACGCTTCCGACAGTGCACCAGCATGACGGCGGACTTTGATATTGGAGCGGTGTAAAAGGAATGATGGGACTACGTCCACTCGACCCTGACAGCTCAATCTTAAGACACCACATCAAGAGACAACATATATAGACATTGTTATAAACCCTAGAACCAAAGTCTATTTCCACTTTTTCGTCGAGCACATCTGGTTAGTCGTAAAATATATTTTTATACCATAAAAGGAGTCTTCAATTTAGGGTTCATTAAAAGGGCGTGGGTAGTCATCTAGCGTTTGTATCATAAAGCTATTATATGAAAACCGAAATCATGCCATGCCACGCCGTTCAGAAAGTAAAAAAGGATCGATCAAAGTTCCCACGGCATTAGAAAATAATTATCTGTACTATCTTAAGACCACATTTATCACGCTTCGCAATCATGTCCGCTTTGTCCCCAGTTCATCTCTGGTCTCAACCACCTTGCTGCATTGGAGTACGAGGATTCCGACATCAAGGACGTTCACAGCAAGGAAAGCGGTGGACTAAACTTCATGATTTTGTTCGGCTCGCTTGCCTCCATGCCCTTTGAAGATATCGCCCACGTGTACGAGCATGCCGTAGCCAATGCACCGGAAGCAAGCAAGAGTCAAGTCAGGTGTGTACATCACAAACTATGTAAGACGAAAGTCTGCAAGCCCCAATATACTTTGAATGGATACAAAAAACATAACATGCCTACATTCATGTTCCATCCTGCTTCTTGATGATCAAAAAAAGATGTTCCTCGTACATGTTATGTCTTTAAATGATCTCAGAAAAAGTTGTATTGTGTTGTACGTGAGGGGGAGGGGGGGGGGGGGGGGGGGGGGTTGGAAGCAGACTGTGTTAACGCATCGCAGGTCGAAGCACGTGCAGGTAAAAGCTCGCGCTGCAGAACCCAGGTATGCTGCGTTCATTGTCCTCCGACGTCCATTTCCATTTGGATGAGCATCGCACCGGTGTGCGGTCATGTTTGTTCTGCTACCGTCTGGTCACATTAAGCACCACAGGCTAGCAGCGGCAATGCACTGGCTATATTTCTCAATTACACTGGAAACGCCAGACATCCGTCGGGAATGACTAACTTATCGCTGTCTAAACAACCACACAACACAAATATTTACGCAAACGTCCTTGGTTTGTGCAGAAAGGTGTTCCTGGACCTGCTCTCAGCTGTCGGAAACAACCCTCACGCAGCGTTCGGCCTGCAACTGGTCAAGGAAGACAAACTCACTGACGAGGAGGCTGAGCAGTTCCTCTCCAAGCTGGCGCTGAACCTAAAGGAGAACAGCCCCGCTCTTCTGACCGAACTTGCCGTACGTGTAATCTTTACACAAGTAATATTCTCGCAACCTTACGTTTATTTCTTTAGGAGGAAATACATTTCGAACTAACAAAGCGTGAGTGTCCCCACAAGTGGAATACGATTATTGCAACGTGTTTTTAGGAAAGGTAGTTTCCTAGAAGCGAAACAAAGAATAGTGTTACACTTGTGACTCCTTGCTAGCCACGAGTTCTGCACCCCATGAATAAAATATAATCTTGGTGAAAACGTGCTACCATTTGGCCTCAATTTTGTTACGGACATAAAGACGCCATCGAGCAACAGGAACTTTACGTCAAACTAAGTTTGAAAAAGATGCTATTAATGGTTTGCACGCGATAGGAAAGTCAAAGACGTGTGCCATGTCGACTGTCAAAGATCCATGTTCTGTCTGAATAGCCCTAACACTCATGCATGTCTACACTGACCCTTTGAATTCAATACTGTGATTAGAGGATGTTACGACGTTATACTCAGTTTTGTTTTTGCTGCGTCTATGATTTCCGTCTTTTTTATTTTTATTTCCGGTTTTCATCATTGCTGTTGTTTATATTTTTGCAGGGGGTGTGTGAGCACGTGAAGCCTAAACGAAAAGTGTGGGTCAACTGCCAACTCGCTCTGAGTAGCCTCGCTGGCCAAGAGGGCTGTGTCCGTGCCAAGACTGACAAGGAACACGACGAGGGATTCTGCAAGCCCTCTCTGGTTTCACACTTCTTTAACGTGAGTGTTTTGAAGGAGACTATAAACGGGTTTCCTTTGCTCTTCTCACTCACATGCTCGGCGCAAAGATTAATCCGAGCGCTTGCATCTTTCTGCTTCCTTTGTCTGATTCCACAATTTTGCACGTGCCTCATCTCTCGCGCAGGTTTTTTTTTTTATTTAGGTATATGTATATTTCATTTGTGTATACTTATGTACGTATTTTACCAGGGCAAAATGGCCGAATGAAATGGGGGCATTTCGCAAAATGGTGAAATTATTCATACTGACTATGCTCGAAGAGAAACATAATATGACCACATAGAGTTTTTTTAAAGCAGGAGTATGAGACATAGTCGTTGTTCTCGGGCCATATGTCGACAAAGCAAGGAAAGTCATCCTGCGTCAGCAGCAAGATACAAGAAATATAATAAATCATCACGCAAACTTACGACGCCCCAGCAGATCATTTCGCATGCCTCCACGTATTTCAACAGCCAGCGTAAACTGAGACGTTGCTATTCACACCCTACAAAAAACAGCTCCGTCCAGTGTATTGCTTGTCCAGAATAAAAAAAAAAAAAAAACTTCAATAAGATGATGACGATCTTCCCACCTTGGCGTCGATGGGTTCGAAAGCTTCAAGCTTTAGTTTTTCCAAGCGCTTGTGACTTCTCACGCGCAGCCGATCGTGACCAGCCACAAGTGGCCTAAAAACAGGTTTTGGAGCCATTGGTCACAGTCGAACGTACCGAGGTGTGTGACCCAGCATTGAGGCTCTAAAGAGGTTCTTTTCAACCACGCCATGCTAAACAGTACCATGCCATGCTTCTTTTGCCGATAGGTACCCGCGGTGCGCTTGTGTACGCAAACTTAGGTTACTCTTTTTCCCCCAGTATGAGATTAAGCCAGAAGACAAGAAGGACCAGCCGGAATACAAGAGGACGGTGTACATGGAAGCTGCGGGCAACCTGGCCACTAGGGGCGCCGTGCACTACCTGGAGCGCTACGTATCGGATACAAACCAGCCAGAGTACCGGAGGTCTGCCGCCCTCTGGGCAATGGTTCGAGCTGCTCCGCACCACCCCGAACTGGTACTGTACCGTTAGTTTTACTTACAATTAGCGCTAAGCACACGGACACTCTTTGGTGTTCAATGCCACCTCCCGAAATATATAAAAGTCAACTCCTCAAATATTGTATTGTATTGGCGTCCTTTGGCATCCCGTTTGTAACGGGCGATGACGGAACTTTGGATTCTGGATCTGGCCAGTTGTCCCCAGTTTTGTGACTGGTTGCAGCTCTACTATGATGGTGCTCTCCGGATGGCGAGGAAAGGTTACTTTCTCACTACGGCTCGAACTCCAATAGTGTCTACAGCGTATTTGTGAGGTTGATTCGACTAGTCTCCATGAATAGATCTTCCGACACAAGAGTAAATAAAAGCCACGCTTGATAAGGGTTCTTATCAGAAGTGTATATTAACACATGTAATTTCAGTGCTATTTGGAGCGGCTTCTCAATCTGACGGAGGATGAGCGCATGGGTTGAAGACTTTGAAACATCAAAAAGACCAAAGAACCAGATAGGAAAATCTCGTTGACTGGCCCAACAAACATTTCGTCTAAATCTGTCTGCCAAACGACCCCGATGTCGCATTCGAATATTTCATGCTTTAAAAAAAAAAACTTCAAATGATCTGCCATTAAAAAGCGCGTTGTCAATGCATCTCGACGTTTTAATAAGAATGCTTTGAGACAGAGCTGCGAGGTTCATTTCCCGAACTTCAACGCACTGCCCTCGACAACACGAATGCAAGAACCGTTTTCTCCGCAGGTACGCGACGTCACACTTCCAGTGTACAAAAACAAGAGCGAGACGGCCTACCTGCGCATCGCGGCGTTTGTGAACGTCCTAATGACCAAACCCGACCTCTACCTGCTCAAGTACATCGGACACAACATCATCGACGACCCCAGCGACCAGCTGGCGTCCTACGTGACCAGCGCTTTCCGCGGCCTTGTGAAATCCAAGTACCCGTGCCACCAAGAACTGTAAGTTTATCGTTTATAGTTACGTGAACGGCAGGGCGTGTCTTCCGAACGTCAAGCCTCCAGCACACGCCCCGCGCTTTCCATCGTTACTAGCTCGCGCGAGCGCACTCTCGACGAGAGTTAGAAGCGCTAGACGTCCAAGCGTAAACGGAGGTACAAAGCTCGCGATCAGGGCGGGACAGCTCCATGGAAACTTCTGTCATTCTCACTCGGGCAGTGACTACAGAATATTTCTATCGTGCGCTCTAATGCAAATTAACATTTTTGTACATAACTCAAAAATGCGCTACAAATCTTACATACTTACAAATTCGCTACAAATCGCTTACGCCGGTGCCCTTTCCTAGGAGAAGCATACATTATTCCGATGTCAGCTCCTGAGAATCGCTGATTCGTAATAGCAGCAAAAAACACAAAAAGGCAGGGACAAAAAAACAACACAACAAAGAGAAGACTCGGAGGGAAAAAAGATAACAAGAACATCGCTCTGTTTCACCTTCTGTGTGTCTCCTCCTTTTCAGCCCTTGCCCTTTTCGCGCTCTTGCTGCTATTATGGTGCATTATTCATTCGGTTGCAATAACCAGAAAGGAACCGGCTAAAAGAAAGCTTTGCGTGCTCCGGGAGTCACCTTGCGTACCGTATATGAGGACATTCTTCCCACAGGGCTCAGCACCTTCGCTACGTCGTGCCCATGTGGAACGACGTAAGCCGGTTTGCCAAGCCGCTGGACCACACCAAATCGCAGGTCATCCTCTCCTCCGGTTACGACCGTACGTACGAAAACACAGCGTTAAAGTTTATGCTTATCAAAACAAAAATCAAATATGTCAACCGAATCTCCTTTCTTTTGTCCCTCTACAGCCAAGTACGACTATGGCGGCTTTAGTGTATTCTCCCAAGTACGGGCCGACGACAGCTACCTACCGAGAGAAATGTACTTCAGCGCAAAGGACTATTTCCACGGCCACTCCTTCGAGACCGTTTCGCTAAAGTTTGAGAGCTGGGGTCTGGACAAGCTTCTGAACCAAGTCGTGGGACCTCAGCCCGGATCCACCAAGAACCTGTGGAACGTCTTTGGGCGACGTCGCTTCACCAGGGACGCCTCGGCAAAGGATCTCAAGGAAGTTGAGGCTGCTGTAAGTTTATTTTAACTTTCACGTACAAAATCGTACATCATTCAATGAACACGGTGTTTGCTGCACTGGCATGATGGCATTAGGATCTAACAGAAGCATGCTCGAGCTATGTTTCCTTCACAAAGTTATATGCTTCCAACATGGCTGCAGACAGGTTTTGTGTGAGCAATATGACCGTTATAAGAGGAAGAAATACGCCTCAGACAGGGTCTGCACACTGTCTTTCCTATGATGTATTAGCAGGGGGACTGGCCGCGGCTTTGGACTTGGTGGTGTATGTTTGCGCCATTATTATGCGACTTGAAATCAGCTAGAAATAGAACCACCATCCCATTTTCAAAAATGTACTCGTCGCTCATTGCTCTTGGATACGTTCAGCCATATCACTCGTGGAAAGAACCAGATCCATCGCGTGAGCGGCAACTGAGCTGGGCCGCATTCCAAAGCGGCGCGGCGCCTCCTCGTCTCTGGCTCCGCGCCAGCTGTGCGACGCTCGTATTGGTACGAAGCGCTGACGTCAGCACGCGACACCATCTCCCTCTCTTTTCGCCGCCGTGGTGAGACATTGAATCTGTAAACAGGATACTTCCTCGCCACCCAACCCTCCTCACGACGTCGTGCATGGCGCTTACAAAAGGACGCACGGACTAACACCGGCGGGTTTTCGCGAAAAGGGATTGTTTAGGTACTCTAATTTTTACTTATTCAACAAAAGAGTCCTTCACGTTCATGAGCCAAAGGCAATCTTTACGGGAGCCTTTCTGTGGGAACAAGACTCTCATTTTAGGAAGACGAAATTGTGTCTACTTTGTTTCAACTTACGTCCAGACACAACCGACGCTACACGATGCCTTTTATGTTTATAATTGGTTCACCGATAAAAGAAAACGCACAAAAACTTGAAAAACACCATGATGATGCACTTTTGATGCTGTCTGATTGGTCCCATTAGCTTGTAGCGTTCGCTACGTCTGAACTTAAGGTGAAACGAAGTATAGTTGTAGTTGGAAAGGTTGCAAACAAGACAACAAATTTTCACTACCTTGGCGAAGAACACGATGACGATGACAATAGGGCAGCTTATTGTCTCTGGTTTTATGTGCAGATGAAGAGAAAAGACATGCATGCACACATGTCCGGCATGAAGTAAATAAATTGTTATGACACATCACCATTACTTGTTTGCCGGGACATTTCATGACGGTAGGGTCGCCGTACCTTATCAGAATTTGGAAGGTAACGACTGCTATACATGCTTCTAGCCTTGGCATATTTCAATTTCCTCGCATATTTTGCTTTATTGATGTTGTACAAGAACCAGAAAAAATAAGCGATTGCTCTTTTGTTTTGTTTGTATAGCTTCCCATCACTGACCGGGATTATGACCACGTCTACGGCCGCCTGAGTCTCGATCTCTATGGTCACGCCTTCGACACCTGGGAATTCGACGAGAGCACTCTGCAGGAACTGAGCAAGGGAGAGGGAGAAGGTATGTTCTTGAATTTTCCTCATGTTTTTTGTTTTCAGGAAACAACGTTATGACAATTTAGGCAAACTAAAAACAAACCCCGACAGTTTTTTTTTCTTTTTTATAGCCTGGGGAGGAGTTAGAGGCAACCACGCATGGCATGAAGTGAATACACTGACAATTCAATACTTGTAAAATAAAAAAGTATTCGCTTGGTGAATTTTAGCACAAAGTAGTAGGTAATAGGTATGCGTGAAATGGCGACAAATACCAAAAAGTTTATTGCCTTCCAAGTTAAACAAACGAAACTTTACTTTGAGCTTACCTTGATTCACGGAGTACGAGCTTGCAGCATGGGAAACAAGCGCCATCTTTTTCGTGCAAAAGTACAGACATACATAACACATAAGCATCAAGCACTCAAAACAAAAGTTGTTCCAAGAAGAATACAAATAGCCTTACAAGGACAACGAATGTCCTGTTTATGCTGTTTTTTTTGTTTTTTTTTTTTAAAGCAAAAAAGAAGAGTGTTTGATAGAAAAAGTATTATCAATGTGAGGGTCCCCTGAAGGCTGATTCTAGACTATTTGATTACTAACCAACTTGAGCGCCTGTATCACCTAGTCATAAACTTGCACGGAATGTTACGTTTTATTACAAAGCGGGCACTATATACCTAATTGATCTTAATTATACGGCACTGCTTTGCTTCCATCAGAGGCACCAGGCGACAAGCTGAAGAACCTGCTAGGCGAATCAAAGCGTAAGAAGAGCTTCATCCTCAGCAAGGACATCTGCATTATTGTACCCAGCGAACTTGGTGTTCCCGTATTTTTCAACATCAAGCAAGTCGAATACATGTACATCAAACCCAAGAAGTTTGCCTTGGATCAAACGCCAGATGCCAAATTTGCCGTCGACGTAGAAAGGCACTACGTGTAAGTCAATATTTTGTTCTAACTTCGCTCTTAAGTATTAATGTCTCACATATCTTTCGAATGCTCCGCTCATTTCTCAATGCAATCTTACACTCCACTGTTAAAGAAAGATTTGAAAAAATCGATGGAGCAAATTTTTATCAAATATTAAAGCACTTTATGGGGAGGGCGTTATCAAGCTTACTAAAGCATTTGGTGATTATTTATTTAAACTACGACCCAATTAAACGCCCTTACATGTCACTGTGGGGGTAGCTAAAATGTATGAGCAAATAAGTGTTCCACAAAATATTTATCGAACCCCTATTTGTAAAGAATGCATGGCGAATGCAATCTCTTTGCTCTGAGGGCGGTTTTTCAAGCTGCATTCAGGTTCATGAAGCTCATTCGCTTTGTAGTTTACATCCCTCATTTCACACGCTCATAAGGCCTCACACGAAACTGGGACGGAAGAGGGCCTTTATCTTGCTTCGAAGGCTTCAAATCGGCACTCTGTCATGCTATCGCAGTAAAGAGCGCATTAGCGAAAATATCACAGCACTCGATATAAACTAAAGCCACTGTCAGTCCTACAATGAACGTGTCAGAAGGATGTTTCCTGGTCCAAGCGATTCATGCTGAAGCGAGTTCGATATAGTTGGAGCCAGTAAATACATATAGCCTTATTGTTTTTACAATTTACCAGCGGTTTTCGTTTTTATTAGTATTCAATATCTGTGGTATGCACCTTGGGTACTGAACTCGCCCTTATAAAATTCCGATCTATTTTATGCCTCCAGACACGAAAGCCGTGGCTTCAGCATGTTCGGTGTCGCTCTCACCTTCAACAAGACGTCCATGGGAACGGGCTCCGATAGTCAGACCATCATAAATCTGCCGATCGACCTGAAAATTACCTTGGATCCTATTCACAAGAAGCTAAGTATGAAGCGCCCGCTGAGCCTGCCCTGGAACGTCCTGAACCACCACTTCCGCCCGTTTACCTTTGTCATGCCGTACGACATACACGAAGATGCTTCCACCGCCGAAGCCAAGATGACCCAGGCTATGCAGCCTCTCTACAACAAGGAAGAACTTACCGAGGTAAATTTCCCTTTCTCGGCAACTATTCTAATGTGGTTCAGGACTTCTGCAAAATAGGAATAACTTTTTTACTTTCTCGTTTCCAATAATACCGACTGAGTTTTACGACCCTAATCCTACACAGCTTGGTAAAATCTAGCCTTGAAGAAAACAGAGGACTACTTCATTTTCCGAATATGTACTAAGTCTTAACTATATCGTAGCCCAAACAGACTGCATAGCAGCTCTTATTTAATGCCCCAATTTTGTTTTCGTGCAGTTTGATCGTACCTACTTCGGCGAAGTCTTGGGCTATGGCCTGAACGTAAAGGGTAGCCTCCTCAGCAAGGGACTCATGAAGGGACTGCACGACTACTGGTACGAGAGCGACGACCGCCAGAAGTTCTACTATGCCACTCTGAACCCTGAGTGGCACCCACGTGAACTGCAGTTCACCCTCGTTCCAGCTGCACAAGATACCACAACTGAGGTAAGATCTTATTGTTAATATTAAATTTACTGTGGTAATAAACTGTTAGTTTACAGGGATAAATGAGTTTCGAACGATGAAAAGTATCTATCTAATAAAACTCAAGTTTTGAATTGAATGGACGTTTTTAGGTTGCATAGTCCAGCGCTCTTAACAGAAAACTCTGCTAAGTCATCCACCCTGTTGAATAACGTAAACCTGTTTTGTTTTAACACGATCAAAACTATTAACTTAAATATAAATTATTGAACGACATTCTTGTCTTTGTTTTACCGTTACCTTAAATATCTCCTCTCCTGTCTTCGTGATTTGTAGAACCTAACGAATAAGCAGAGCCATTACCACTACAAATTTAGACTTCCGAGATTCAGAAATAAATTAACAATATAAAACCGCCGACTGCGCTAATCATTCATTATAAACCTCACAAAACACAAAGAAACGCCGGTCAGAAAAAAACGCTCATACACCAGAAAATGGTTAGAACCCAAAACGAGCCTATTATGTTTGATATACGAACTTCTGACAAAAACAAACACGTTAAAAGCATAATATCTTTTTTTTTTAATTTCAATGAACAGAAAGAGATATATTTCGAGTATTTCACTACACACTTTAAATACCTACCTGTACTTCCAATATATTTTAGTATAATTTCTGTTTAGCGATGTATTGTGACCTTGGAAGAGCTCTGCTATTCTCGTAAGCCCAGACGGCCGCTAAGGTGCACACACGCTAAATAAATTATTTCTGAGTCAATAGTAATAAAACATAAAAAATGACGACTTTAAGTCTGCACTTGTAAGAGCACTTTTATGTTTCCCGAAAATGCAAAATTTGCCCAAATTTACCGTAATGCCTTTTGTAAACTACAATCCACCAGGTAGTGAAGGAACCAGAAAACAAACTACTCTAGTTGCGCTCTTCTGTGCTCAAACATTGGTCAGAAACGCACCTGTCCGGAGGCATAAAATCATCAGCATGATATACCGTACACTCATTTCCTTGAACCCTACAGGTAGAGGTCGATCTCGGCTACAAGTTCCTCGAGCCCGATGACCCACGGGAAAGTCACTTCGAGGCTCACGACAACATCGGCGACGATGCTGAGGTTCCGTCCACTCACGTGCTGAACCTCGACTACACTCTGAAGGGCACCAAGGAACGCAAGGTGTCCGCGGAACTGAGATACTCCTTCACCAAGGACAACTTCAAGCACAAAGTACAGCTCTTCTACGACCGAACACCATTCCACCCGAAGGAGCAAGACCACACCAAGGTACCCGAAGCCTGTAACCAGAAGCCCCAGAAGGTGTCTCTTACACTACTGTGTTTTTGTAGGTCTGCCTGGATATCACATCGAAGTTCCCAGAGCCTGACTGGGAAAGGCTGAATAACCTCGCCGTTTTCCACGAGGGCAAGGACATTGAATCTCAGCTGAACCTCCACTACGGAAGCAACTGTGTAGACCAGTCTAGCGTGAGTGCCTATCGCCTCTGTTAACATGAATACTATTACCAATGTCGGAACAACATTTAGGGTTGGTCACTACCTTACTTGCACGTATGGGGTACCTGTTGGGGCACCATGCGTGCAATTGTTTGTTCTCAGCTTTCAGAGAGGGAGGTACCGCGGTGTAAGAATCACGCTCCCTACTTCCAGGATGATTGACTTCACAGTCATGTTCGCTTACACATTCCTGACACAGGAAAATAATGTAAATCCCTAATATCACTCGTTTTCAAAGGAATTAACTAACCAGTCACGGACCTAAACCCGGTACCGCTGTTTCACGTCAATCATCCTAATCAAATTCATATCGATAGACACCACGTCGCTCCCTATCAGTCTTGAAGGTTGCGAATAATCCGCCGCAAGCTAAGAAGAGCAGGATATGCTCCGCTCACATAAACCAACGCTCCGTGCAATGCCCAATGCACCTAGGTGCGTTTGGCATTAGGAAGAACTTGTTTTGAAGAGCTCCACTTTTGAAAAAAGGTCGATGGCGGATGCTCTTTCCTCCCCATGACGCTAACAAGATTGGGGCGCTCGTACTGAACGTCCTAGTGACGTCACTTTCCTCTAGGAAATCGAGGACAGAGCCTCTCCCGCAGCTCTCAAGTTAGTATAAACTATAGTCATAGACAACCTGAGTGTCACGTGATCACTCTACAGCCAATGAGATTACGCGATCAGCCGATTAGAACGTCGAAGAGCCAATCAGGAAACGAGAAGCGGGAAGGCATAAACCATGCCCCGCGTATCGTAAGCTGTCGCTTAGTGTCAAAGCTTGCCGAACGAACCATGGTAGATATTGTAGTGCACCCAGTGCTCAGCGGGTGGGATACCATAGCAAGCCCCCTGACAGGTGCTCCCTCATATCTTTCAAAATGTCCCGGCAAACTCAGCATTGCAAAAAAAGCGTACTGTGAAAATCGAAAGTTTTCGATCTTCATTTAATTTATCCGTACTTGATTTTCTTTTTTTGTAGATCGTCTTTAAGGGGAAGTATACACACACGGACGACGAGGAGAAGCAGATTCGCGAGAACGCCGAAGGCAAGCCGCTGGGAATCAACCGAATGAAGAAGTATAGCCTGCGTCGACCGTACAACAAGTGCACCGAGCACCAGAAGCACGGCGTTCCTCTAAACTTCGAATGCATGAAGTATCTTTACTACACCAGTCGCCTGGGTAAATTGACAACGGACGTCGAGTACAAGAACCTGAAGCCGGTGAGTATGAAGTTTTGCTGCTATTAACCTCGGATGCGGAATGGAGATGGGGTACCTAGAAGGGATGAATATGGATTCGAATCTCAGCATTCGGACAGTGAAGAAAAGAAAGCTGGAAGAAAACACTGGACGTCTTTATTGCATATGTGCCGCACCGTCTTTGGCGCGAATGCGTTTAGCTGAACTATCGTTTATTGCAAGCTTTTCTGAAATGATGACTTGGTGCGTTGCCTGAAATGATAATTTCTTGTACTTATTCTTCAGCGTTGAGAAGCAAGCAATTGCATTAAACAAAAACTAATATTACGTCTATTCGTATAGAAAACTTTATTTGTTTTTCAATTTTTGTTTTATATAAAGAACGATAAAAATTAATTTAGTTTGAGGTTCGGCGCGCGCACTCTGTATAAAAATATCTGAGCTGTTTTAAACACGAAACTAACCAAAAGTGCGAGAAATAAATCACTATTTATTTAAACCACCCGTAGATGTAGATCGATAGAATTGATATTTCAAATCATCCCTCGTCTAATTTTGAACGCCTTAGTAAATATTTTAACCTGTAAACTGCGATTCCACAAACGCAGGTCCGTTACTTTGAGAACAACGAGGCAGATCATTAGACGATGCAGAATTTACCGTGATGACTCGATCGTGTCATAATCTCTTCCGCAGCACATCAACTAAAACCTAATGTGAAAAGAGCTGGAAACGTTTTTTTTCTATTTAAGCTGCTAAGCTCACTTGCAATGTCCGTACAAACAGCAATAGCGCACTCACCACACGAGCTACCGGTAAATTGTCGTCACTCAGAGCGAGACGCGTACATCACCAATAAGAACTTTTTTTGACGTTTGCATTTCATGTGTTTTTATCACGCCACGTACTCACTTAAACCTGAACATTCGATATAAATCTGTCTCGTTGGGAGGAATAATTAAAAAAGATAAACGTCTAACAAAACCCTAATTGGGAACTCGAACTTTTGTTTGGGGTGACTTTGGCGACGACCGTTGCGGTTTGGTCGTTGTGTGGTTACAACCTTCTCTTTCAACGCGGACTGTATCTCTTTCAGCTGTTCCCCATGCTGCTGAAATACTACAAGAAGGTCCACAAGGAGGGCGGTTTCCTAAGCACCCTCGCGTCCCATGTCCACGGACCCACCGGAAAGCTCCACGTCGTCTCGCAAGTGCCTCCGGTTGAGAAGTACTCGGACATTGTTGTGACCACCGAGGATGGACATTCCTTCCACCATAACCACGTTCCCATCTACAGCCACTTACTCGAGCCTAGGATTTTCTCTGTGCTCGGATACTCAAACATGGTTAACTACATCTCCTACTACAAACAGAGTAAGTTACTTTTTACGCAGTTACCTTTAGATGATCTGTCATCAGCATCGGCCACATTCTGCAATTATGAGCGAAAATAATAATAGATAAAATCACAAACCAAAAAGATTATATTGAGGTGTACCCTACCATCATCATTGTTTACCTTACTTTGTGGATGACCGAAAAAAAAAACGCATTAAATTGTTACGCTCCATCCTAAAACAATGTCGACCACATGTATTCAGGAATTTTTTATGTACTAGTAATTCGGACTATCTTCGACTCAACATCCAGAACCCACAAAAGATAGATCATAATCTGTCTGTCCTGTCTCTTCTGTCTCTTCTGTCCTAGCCATGAAACAATTCAGTGAATGTGTCTTGCCGAAACTCGCATAACATACTAAGTAATGTTTCATTGAACATGAAGTTACTTACTCTACATAATGCATCCCTGAAAAGCACGAAGGAGATATGACGAAGAGGAAGTACGACGAAGTGACAAAAGAGAACTTTAGTATCGTTCCCATTAGATGGCTTGGAAGATGGCTCGCGACAATTAATTACATATAATATTAGATCGTTATAAAAGGACACCCGAAAATTATCACAAATGCAGGCACTGAGACTATTGACCTGGGACGCCGTTCCCATAATGGCAATCGAGCGCAACAAGTTTTAAGCCCCAGTTATCGTCAAACCTCGAAAGAAAGCTTATCCACAAGAGATTGCCCGCCGCCAATGTTCCTCTTTATCTCTCCACCAGAGGGTGCGGGTTCATTTAATTGTTTAGGGTACGCATATTTTAACTCTCGATTGACTCGCCTACAACCAACGTTTAACTTTTTTTTCCCCGATAGAGCATTGCGATCTGCAAGGCAAGAGCGTCCGGACCTTCGATAACGTCGTCGTGAACCTTCCCGAGACTGACTGCTTCAAGGTGGTTGCCAAGGACTGCTCTCCCAACAAGAGGTTCACGATCCTGGCACGAGCTACCGGAAACGCCGCACTCCCCAAGGTACAACGCTTCCATTCAATTTGAGAAAATTGTGGAACTCGGTCTTTCCTTCTTCGAAACCGTATCGCCTAATTTTAAAAAGAAGCAAAAATTGCGATCAAGAAGTTTAGGAAAACACCCAACCGGATCGGCATGCAAAGACAATCAGTTGGCGCTGAAAGTTTTTCCTCTAACCGAATTAATCACACGTGCATCTTAATTTTCACGCTATTGCGGACAGTTGGCGATCGCTAGCTATCACTAAATAAGCTACGCTTCACACTATCGCCACCTTTCTTTTAAAAATCACCGTTCCTGAAGGGTCATCCGATATCAGAGGAAAGTCGTTTCTGTCCATCAGGAACTCTCAAACAATTTGCTACGGAGCAAACCGATATCGCATAAGCCTACTTAGGCCATATCTAAAGCTCAACGAGTCGCATCTTCAAATCGTAACTACCGCTATGGCGTCCGCTTTGCACAAACTGGTGGCCCCCACAAGACTATCGAAGATCAAAATGTCGATGCGCTAAGCCAAGCCTAGGTAGTAGCTCTAGACATTAAACAAAATTTGCCGGCCAATACGGTAAAAGAGTGTCATCTTCTCGACGCGTCGTCCGCACTCGTGGACTATCTATGTGACACTTTGCCCATCTGGAATTTCTGTCCTTTGACAGATGATAAACATTGATGTGTACCGTCCGGGTTCGCATTACGGTTTGCCAACCTTCTTTACTGCTCTTTTCACGTAAACGCAAATAGGTGCCGGTCAGCCCTTGTCCCCAGTTGCTCCTTTACGCCTCTTCATTGTTAAAGATATTGTTGATGTGGTTGTTTAAGTTGCAATTGTTTTTCTTGCTTCATTTTTCAATACAAACTTTTAAAATTACATCGTTGCTGAATCATCAAGACAGAGCAATTAAAAAAAAAAACCTCTTTATCACCGTATCGCAGGCGTTGAAGGCCTTCATCCAGACCACCAAAGTCGAGCTCCTGCCAGTTTCCGCTGATTCCGGGCTTGTGCTCCGCGTCGACGGAAGCAAGGTTGAAGTGACGCCGGGAGTACCTTACAGCCACACCGCGCACGACGTCGAGCTCTTCACGGTCACGCAGCACAACAAGTACTTCGAACTGATCTCGCAGCCTTACGGGGTCTTCATTGGCTTCGACGGGAACGTGCTCTTTGTGCAGGTGAGGAAACAAGAACAATACCTCGCATCGAAGGTAGAATTCATCTCGCTCAGTGACCTTCTTGTTTGTTTGTTTCTTGTAACAAGCATCATGTCGAGTACTCTAAGGTGCCTTACACAAAAGTTCTTCGCGTAAAGAGAACAGCAGGTAATATTAACTTTGTTTTTATTCTACTCCGGATAACAAAACCAGATCATTACCACCTCGTGAGTCAGATTCCAAGCCCCACTCGGCCAGAAAGATAAATGAGTCACCACAAGATGTTGCAGGACCTTCATTCAATAAAAGCTACTATAGTCACAAATAACTTTAAAAAACGCAGGGCGTTGAGAGAACCGAGTATTTATCATCGCTTGTCGGCCAATCAGATTGCGCCATTAGCTGACAAAAATGCCGAGCAACCAATCACCACGCAAGAAGCGTGGACACAATAAGACACGCCTTTCGTTTCTTGAGCTGTCAGCGAGTAGAGCTGCTTATAATATTCTACGTTACGTATTCATTTCACACTGAAAAGCGAATGTTACCACGGATATACCTTTTTGGGTTTACCACAGGAATTAGAACCCATGGTCTCAAGGTACCCCATGTGTTTTTCTCTGTCTCCTTCAGACCGCCAACTTCTACCGCGGCAAGCTGTGCGGCCTTTGCGGCGACTACAACTTCGAACGGCAGCACGAGCTCGTGGGCCCCAACCTCCACCACTTCAACGACACCCTGGAGTTCGCCAAGAGCTACGTCGTTCCCTCCTCCGACTGCACCCCGCCCTGAGCATCATTTTGCGTCGACATCGTCGTTCAACCTTATTTCTGCCGCTCCTTGCGAGCCGGCATTTTCATTCATTAGTAGCGAGGTGATATGACAGTGCAAGTGTCGCGTCAAGACTGTAGTTTCTAGAATGATGGCAACGCCACGAGAGCCTCGAGGCAACGGGATGACGGCTTGTGCGAACGTTTTCAATCCCATGGGCGCTTGTTCGAAATGAAAAAAAACAAATAAAACATGAAGCAGAATATGTTTGTCTGTAGTTCTTGTTCGACAATCGATGACATATTGTTAACCCAGGTCTTACGGGCAAGTCAAAAGCAGGTAGTAAGAAGGCGTTTAAAAAATCGGCGAATCAAGTCGAGGTTGTGACTGTGGTACGCCGATCTCTAAAGGACTTAGTTATGAAAGCCTTCAAAATAACACGCCCGCCGGAATCATACACGCTATCGTCGTAGAGAGATTTGTTAAAGAAGCATTGAGGCACAGCGTAAAGTTTCCTTAACTACTTTACATTGAACTTCGTTTTACCGTTTTATCTATATAAATGGAGCCGAGAAATTATATGTTTAGATTTTTTTTCTGAATTTTTGTTTTCTCCTTTAGGAAAGGTTAAAAAAACAAGTAAAATAATAGTCCTGAAACTTGTCACAGTCTGTACTCTCATGATGCCTACGTTTCAAGTACTGCTATCACTCTAAAAAAAGACTGCGCGTCTACTTAACCGCAAAACACTCAAAGAGGCAGTCATTGCGATCTAGGAAATCAGCTCAGCGAATGATGAGGCGGAACATCCACTTAGAGGTAAAAATGAAGTCTGCACTGTGGCATTACGAAATGCAAGCATGACGCTTCGCATTGCGCAAGGTCACAGCGCAGGTTTATTTTTGAGCTCTAAACAGATGCTCCGCCTCATCATTCCCTGAGCTGATTTCGCAGATCGACAAGATTGTCTCTTCGAGTGATTGCGGGTAAGTAGACGCGCAGGCATTTCTTAGAGTGCATATAGTGCTCATGACATATTACTGGGCATTTTCAGATAAGATCGAACAACCATGTCCGATGACCATTTTTAATTTTGACGAAGAAAAATATTTTGCTGGCTTTATGCCCAGAAGAATAAAACCAATCCTTGTTTTCGGAAAAAAACATTTTGCCTTTGCGAAAAAAAGAAATTTGTAAGCACCCTCTCAGTCACGTGCGCGTTTTGCGTATCGCGCGATGTTGACATTTCGGGCGGCTTCCCCCAAAACACTGTTCTGGATACGGGTCTAGAAATATTCACTGACAAATTAGGCATAGAACGGATTGACAAATTGACAAAAAGTATTAATCACCGAGTATTATGGTAGTTATTTTGAGAAAAAAAAATCGCGAACACGACACATGGCGCAATAATGCTGTGGATTAAAGAATCTTTTTCTCCGTATCTATAAAAGCTAAGGTCTTCAAACTTTGCCAGTGGGTTGCCCTGCGTATAATCCATCTTTGCGTAAAATATTGTTGTCCTGGTTAGCGGTAGAGTTTTACAATAATTGCTCACACAGGGGCATTTGACTAAAAATGCATTATTTTGAAAATCATTTGAAGAAAAAGGCCGTCTTTAATATCTTTTAAACTCTCAGAAATTAACGTTTATAATATGTACTAACAGAGTCTGCAAAAACATGATGCAATATTTGTGTGGCTTTTAAGTTATAAAATGAGAAACTTGGCCAAATTGACACTAAGGCGGTTGCCATAAATGGGGCGTGCACATACCCATTCTTCACAATTTCATTATTATTAAAAAGCGTAAAAATGCTACGGGGTGGTCCGGAAAAGACAAATTGACAGCACAGAGGTGGACGGTAGTTTTGAAGGGAAAATTCCTAATCCATTTTCGTAGAACCGACCCAAAAATGCCCATGGGCCGGAGCGATCGAGGTGCGCCACCTTGTAACATGCTTGCAGTGCCTGTTTCAACAGCCAGCGTATAGCGTCTCCGTCTACGCGACGTAAAGGAAGCAACCGGAACGACTTTGCAAACAGATCAGCCTACAACCTTGGCGGTAACAAGATATAGGAGGTAGGGCGCGGCAGAACCTGAACCTGCGCCGCCTGTGCCGCACAACGGGTAGAAAATAAAATATATTTAAAAACAAAAACATTAAGATTGCCTAAGATCGTTTGTATTGGGTGTTTTCAAATAGAATCGAACTACCATGTCCGGTCAATATTTTGTTTTTATTTTTACCAAAATATATATTTTTTACTTGTTGTGCAAGCGCAAAAACAAATTCAAACTTTTTTTTTTTTTTGCGGAAAATAAAATTTCTTTTGAGGAAGAAAATTTACAAAGTCGCTGTCGGCATACGGGCACGTTTTTGCGACTTCTGTGAAACCGTCCTTTTGAATATTTATAAAAGAAAAAACTGTTGTCCTAGGTTTAATACTTTTTGTGGAGAGATTCCACATAAAATAAAAGGAGGTAAACATGCATTATCGATTACGAAGCAATTCAGAGCTTTATGGATCCGGATCTTAAAAGACTGGGAATTCAAATTTTTTAAAAAGGATTTGGACGCGTCTGTTTTATATTCGCATAAATTTTTATTGACATTGGAAACGATAACCTTTCTAAAAAATACACTGAAATGTAAACAGGTTACGGATTTTGCAATAATTGAAAAATCAGTTTGAAATGAAGGCCATCGTAATTTTTCTTCTACTTTTCACAAATCAAGGCTCCTAATCTGTCCCAACAGGCCCTTCAAAAATGTTTGCAATATTTTTTTTTTTACAGGGTTTTAAATATACAGAACTGCCATAACGGAAGTAGAGAAAGATAGGACGTTGCCGATATCAAACAAGGGCAAGCAATTAAGGGGTCGAAAAATGTAGGAAGTCTGTTAGAAGAGAGCACTGTGACAGGAGTTCGTGAAAAATAAGAATTCATACAAAAGATTACAGGTGAGTTTGAAGCACAAGTCAACAATTTAAATACAAATTTCACGGATCAGTTTATTTCGGAGCCTACCCTTCGTGGGGACGCTGGGCAGGGGCGGATCCAGAACTCGATTTTGGGGAAGGGGGGGAGGGGGCGGGAAAAATTGTAAGGATACTATTCTCCCATTCTTTCTTGTGCACCGGTCTGCACTGAAAAGCGAGCAGGGACGATGTAAGGAAGGTTTAAAATTCTGCAAATGACCGAAATTGAATAAGAATATCCGCCTATTGGAGATAGGAAAAAAAGGCGGAAGTCATGCAATTCGCGATTGCAGTGTGTGCAGTGACATTCGCACTGTAGACAAACTGAATCCTCTTCGTTTTTGTTGTTTTTTTTTTTTTTCTTGAGGAAGGGAGAGGTCATTTCCCTCCATTCCGAAAAAATATCATACAGCTGCTGTTGTGGTAGTTTTCCTTGCCTTGAAAGAAAAACGAGATTCGTAGCATAATTAACAGTGCTACGTGCTGTAATATTACTAGAATCCTAATATAGATTCTAGGGGTTAACTACGTATATTTTGTGTTCGGTACGAACGGGTTCATTTAACTATACGACTTAACGGCGATTTTCAAGATCCTACCCTGGAGATTCTTTACTGGCGGATTTAACTCAATGAATGCATGATTTCATTTAATCCCCAAGCATCCATCCTATCAAGTTCATTTAATCGAGTGTGCACCTGTCGGTGGAACTTTCCTTAACTTGCTCACGTTTGTGAGCTGTTCAAAAATTGATGTTTAGTTGATTTCCTTTAATTGATGAAGACAACATCGCCGGACGAAGTTTTTCTCTGAAAATCACTGCACGAGGTTCAGCACCACTGGTGAATGGCATGTGTTATTTTGAAGTTACCGGAAAGTAACACCGTATATAGTCCATACAGGTACAGGTACCGAAGTAGGGTTGATTTGTTACATGACGCTACTGCTCGTAGCAGCGCAATAGAGGGCGGAATTGACACGGAGGCAGCAGGCTTCGGTACTCAGAAAACAAACTAAGATAATCACAGCCGTTATGATACCCAGAAATGTCAATTCACCATGGAACAACATGCAAAGGCAGGAACTACCAGTTCTGTTTACAAAACAAATTCAAGCCTTCGTCGTCCACTGCTCCTGCTTGAGAAATGATCGATCACGCTTTCGTTGTTAATTGTGATGTCTCTGTGGATGTTCAACAAGGCCAGGCATGTCAAACCAGTCTCGCCCATCTCTGAACGCAGCCACGTTTTTAGGCGACGGAGCGTTGAAAACGACCGCTCTGCGCTGGCGACGCTCACGGGAAGCGTGGCTAGAAGGTACGAGAATTTTTTGACAGATGGATAAACCTCATCGTCGCACATGCCGACTGCGCTGATTGGAGTCGAAGGGACGGTCGCCCCGCCTTCGCTCTCGCGCTTCCACTTCGCCTTCCACAACCGCAGTTCAGCTCCGATGAGCTCCTTGGCAGTCGTCGCCTCGTGCCCGACGTAAGAGTAGTATCGTTCAGCGAGACCTGCGAGTTCTGTGATATAGTCCTTTTCTGCGGTGCTTCGCCGAAACGACGGTATAAAGACAAAAAGGCTGTGAACGCGCTAAGCGCTTCGTTTGAAAATCTCGACTTGGGGTCCTCCAGCACATTATCTAGTGATGGCAAGTAGACAGACCGCCTGTAGTAGTCCTCCGGGTTGGAAGTAGACACGTTAAACCTGTAGGTTTGTCTTATCGTGACTTGCGGTGGAAGTTTGTCCGCATCAAGCGCGTCTGCGAGCAGTACGGCTTGTTCGTAAAGAGGCGCAAACGCCTCTTGGCCGTGGCTTCTTCTGTCAGCAAGGACTTGTACTGTATCTCCTAGAGCATTTCTTGCCTCGTGGATGTCAACACACTCCTTCAGAAATAGACGACTTAGTGGCAGAGTGTGCGCCAGCAGGTCCGACAAGCAAACAATGGACACTATGAACTCGTCATCACTAAGCGCGACGCGAAGTATCTTTGCCTTAGCAGCGGTCTTCGTTTCTCGCCATTTGGCCACGACGTCAAGGGCCTTGCACACACTCGGTAGAGATTGTCTAAATTGGATGACGCTGTCATGTCTGTCCACCCACCTCGCCTCGCAGAGTCCCTTCAGCTGGCTTCCAAGGGTGTCTTTAAGCACCTTGCCTCGCTTCGATGATGCAGTGAAAAAAGAAATTACTTCCTTCATGGTTCCTGCAGCGTTTCTGACAGCTTGCACTCGTGATGACTTTGACAACGACAAGTTGAGGGCGTGGTTGAAACACGGGCAGTGCACTGCATTCGGAGCATGCTGCCTGATTTTGTTTACGGCACCACACAACTCCGACGTTATAACACTGCAGCCATCTGTTGCAATGCCGACACACTTCTCCAGATCAAGCCCCAAGTTTCTCAACATTTGCACGACCTTTTCACCAAGAACTTTTCCGGTCAGGACTGGCTCAGCAGTACAAGAGTCGGAACCTTCAGCACCATCACGAGGGTCAGCGAACTGAACGAAATCCTCTCCTACTTTGTCTTTGTGCACGTACCGCAGTACGAGACTCAGCTGTGATGTGTGTGACAAGTCAGTTGTCTCGTCGAACATTAGGCTGTAAATACCTGCCTCGAGTACCCACTGCATGAGTATCGCAAGTATCTCGTCTCCACAACCCTCAATCAGTTCGTTCTGGGTCGTCTTGCTGATGTATGTAGCTCTAGATGATGACCTGAGGAAGTGCTCATGAAGTGCGGTGTCACCGCTTGATACCAGGAAGCGAAGGAGCTCGCGGAAATTCCCCTCGTTGGAGTCCGATGAGCCTTCATTTTCACGTTGAAGAAGCGCGCCGTCGTCTCTGTGTTCCCTGAATGCTATGTTCTGGCGCCCCAAGAAAATAATCGACTCTACGATCGGCAAAAGTCTACGCCGGTTTTCTTTCACTTGCTGCAGCCGCTGACTGCAAATCTGGTTCGCCACATCGTTCTCGGGGTGGCGAACGCACGCGAGGAAGTCCTTCCCTGCCTGCACCGCTTCCTTGTGGTTCTTGTTGTTCTCATGCACAGTAAGCGCGGCGTCTTTACCCAGTAGCTTGGTGAACGACACAAGTGGCTTCGTGACCAGCCTTTGGAGTGGAACGTTTCTTGGAAGCCTCCTAGGCTGCCCGCGGTGAACAACGAGCAGTATTTGCAGTAGAGACCTCTTTAGTTATCTGAGAGCACGAGCCACTTAAATTTCTTCAAATGTGAGTGGTTCACATATCACTTCTCTCTGCCGCGTTTCATCTGCACCGAGAACGGAAAAGTTTAATCCTCGGGAGAACTCCAATGGTGTTCTAGCAAATACCGTTTGGCGTGGTCGTCTAACTGCTTCCCAACAAAGTTCCCGATGTCGCACGATGTTGTCACCAAGAAGCTACCACTATGTACTGAACAGCTCGACGAGATAACACTCCGACTGCAATGACCATCGCTTTGATGGTCTTCACTGCCGTTAGATGACCTTGCAGGCCCTACTAAGTGGTTCAAACAATCGCCCTCAATAAATGTCGACGGACGACAGGACCCCGGTTGAAGATCTCCAGACTGATCTGCTGGTGTCTCAAAAGTTGTAGATGACGGTGCTCCGTCGGTGTCTTCAAAACCTGTCCATTGTTTGCAAATTCGTTCTCTTCATGTTTGACTTGATCCTTAAATGCCTGCAAACGAAGGAATACTGTTGTCAAATATTTGGTGCCCTGCAGCACTGAACATTAGTAGTAAAATTGCATGCTGGAGCTTTGGCAGTGTGCTTGTGTGCTTTTGGTATGAAGGGAAAAGGAAATCCTCAGAAAGTGCATGCGCCTTTTTGCGTCTAATCAAATCGAACAAAATCAAGCGGCTATAGCATTAGGAATCTTACAAATCTTCAAAAACTGGCGAAGAAGGCAATGCGTGTGATCGACACGTTGATAGGGCACCGCAATGAGAATTCGTGTCAGGTGAATAGGAGTCACGCCGTGTTCTCGGTTTTACGTTTCACGCAACACCGGGGAAGTAGGACGAAACTGGCTTCGCAAAGATCGGTTTCTACCCGGTACGCTGTGTGGCGGCCTTAAATGTGAGGCACACACACACACACACCGTCGCTGGGACTCGTAGTCTACGTGAGACAGACCCAAAGGCTAAATAATAAGAGTAAAGCTATACGCACTCCGGAGTGCACTTCGGTCGGAAATGGCTATACGCACTCCGCGGAGAGCTCAAGCCGCTTGGGCCGCCCTTTTCGAACGGCGCGTGTATCACTGGGGAGCTCGCTAACATACCCCCCCACCTGCGTTCACGACGCTTCGCGGCGACAGTATCGGCTGCTAATTACAAAACTTAACCAGTACACGCCGCTTCGCGGCGTCCAACCGGCAACCCAAGCCCCACTGTCCCCGATCGCACCTCCGGAAAGGGAAGTCCCATACCATTTAGTTCTGCTAAGTTTCGTCGACAACATTCGTTTCCTTTTTTTTTTTTTTTTTAGTGTTCATCGTAAAAAAGAAATGCCGTAAATATCCCCAAATGCCTCGAAAAAACAAAATGTTCGAGAAAAAAAAAGAAAAAAAAAGTAGGCCCACTGCGGATCGAACCCGCGTCCACTTGCGTATAAAGCGGACACGGTAACCCCTACGCTATGCCTTTTTTCTTTATTTCCTGATTTATAAACAGGTAATAACATCAATAAAGGGCTAAAAAGGCCACCCTGGCCGATAATAGAAAAGAAAGTTAAAAATCCTTAATGGTCGCCCGCTCTTCAAGAACGGGCAACCACTCAGGGGAAGGTTGTTGCATTTTCATCACTTCCTTCAGGTGACACACCGTTTCTACAAAGCACTTGTACACTGGGCGGACGTTGATGTCGGCGTGGCGTACCGCCAGACGACACTGCCAAATACTGTGCAGGCCTAAAAGCATTATAAGATCATAAGGCACCGCGCCCTCTCCTTCTACAGACAGGTATCGAATGCCGTGAGGCGATAGAGGTAAGTCCTTCTTTAGCGTTCTCTGCAGAACATCCCAAAAGAACAGCGCGTCCCAGCAGTCGAGAAATACGTGTTCTATTGACTCGGGTCCATCACGGTCGCGTACACTGATGCGGCGATGAAAATCGTCGGCCCAGAGGCTGCCACGACAGCCGCCGCCATCTTCTATTCTAAAGACAACCTAATGGGGACATCCATATCGACCACAACCCAACCCCGAGGAGCCGATCCTTACTCTCCCGAACTCGCCGAAGCCAAGGCAGTGCTGTTCGCGATAGAGAGCCACTTAAGACACCTAGAGGTGACACAAAAACAGCACGACGCAAAACAACTATACCTATTTACGGACTCGCAGCACGTCATCCGAGAATGCAAAAGACACGGAGCCACGACGTGCAGAACCATCAAACGCATTTTCCACACGGCCCTGCACCTATTCCGTGTACACCAAACAAAGGTCTTCATCCGATGGATCCCGGGACACACGGGCATCCACGGCAACGAGGCGGCGCATGACGCGGCCGCGAGGGAGCTAAACAGTCCTCACCCCTCGCGTGTCCCAGGAGAATCCGACCCCTCATCGCTTAACTCTGAAACTGCCGATACAACGTACGACCCGGTTGAAGCTATGCGGATGCACAAAAAAGAATGGAAGCACCGACTAAAGGAATCCTGGAACCCCGAACCAAATCCCATTCCACTGAACCACTTCAAACGCAAGGAAATGGTGATATTACGACTAATTCGTACGGGTGGCGCAACAACACCATACATGACTCAAAAATTTGAGACCATCAAGAAAAGAAAGCTGAACCCGGATTACGAACCTCCCGACCAAAGATGTCAACTATGCAAAGGAGACGGCACACTCCCAAAACTTGACCACCTGATTTGGGAATGTGAGGCCCTCGCCACACACAGAAGCGATGCTTGAGCCCAGCTGGGCGAAGACACTCCTAGCTCCTATGAAGAGCGGATCAGACCGTTTGGCGACTCTGAAAGACGAGTCCGGATCTTACGGACCCTGCTCGATTATACGGTATCGGGCGACCTACGTCAGGACATCTAGAAGGGGTTTAAAAGGTTAAAAAGCGCAAACAAAACAAGGACAATATAGACACAAAGACGACAGGACGGGCGCTTTGTGTCTATATTGTCCTTGTTTTGTTTGCGCTTTTTAACCTTTTAAATCAGTATGAATCACGGCATTATGATCTTTCGCGCCTCCAATAATTATATTATAACCCTGTCGAAGCCAGCAGCAATATACGTCTACAGTGCTCAGGTTGACCGGCCACAAAAAAAAAATACTAATTTTCTCCGTTCGGGATTCGAAGTCAAGTTCAATGCAGAGAGGTTCTGCGTGAATCTCCGATAAGACTCTCTTCAGTTTGTCCGCATTCGTCTCCGTGCTACCGGTTAGAACCATTTGGCTAAGTTTAAGTAGTAGCTCTCTGTCTGTCAAATATACTTTTATTCAGCAGTTCACCTAATAGCTAGTCAACTAAGCTCATATTTCAACCCGAAGAATATACTAACATCACTTTAGTGGTACATAGCACGTAATATAATGCATAACCCGCTCGTCAAAATGACTTCTTGATTGCTACTAAAACCTGAATTGAAATACGAGTATCAGCTGCTTAGTGGGCGCCAGTGGGTTAATATGCTCCTTGGCTCAAGAAGCGCTTGCTTAATTTTCGTAATTTTCCTGCAGCCAGGGTTGTTGACCGAGCAGACAGACGACTGGAGCTGTTTCTTAAACGCGGATAGGCACAAAAGCTCGATTTCGCGGACAGGTAAGTCGCATGGTCGAGGCATGCAAGGTAGCTGAAAATTGCTCTCGGTGGAACAATTCTGTATTCATCGACGCTTTCCTTAGCTAATCAAAACTAATTAGAGTCTATTACCGTCTCTCCGGAGCCCATAGTTTCGGTTTTGAACGCAATCTCCGAAATGAACATTTGACATGAAAAGAACAAAAACCACCGGGAAAACAAAACTATGCTCTGCAAGTTTATGTGCACCGGCTACACTTAACCGTCTCAGTTCAAATACCTCTAAAATTGGGCATTAAACAAAAGAAAATCTGTTAAATTGAACGCGCCACCCGTTCAGGCGGGCCCGGCCGCGCCGACGCGACCTGGACCCAGCCGCCATGTTTGTTTGGTGGTGGCGCCCCCTATAGGTCGCTGGAGTCGCGAATATGGCAGCGTATAGACCTTTGTCCGGAAGTGCTCTTCCGGAAGTGAACAATAATCTCGAACCCAGGCGCTCACGGGAGGGGGGGGCTGCGTTGGCCTGCGCCGCTGCTACCCGCCGAAGGCTTCTTCGCTGGTGTGCCGACTGCCGTTTCGCCGGCATCGGTCCTGTTTACCGCGGTATGTGGGTATAGTGCCCGTAATGTGAGAGCCGTTTGTCCATACGCCACTTTGCCGCTGTTGGTTTCCATCAAGCCGAGCCAGAAAACATCTTGCGACGAGTTGACCGCGCCGCGAGTGACGAAGAAAAAGCAAACATGGCGACGGTTTGTACGATTGCTTTGGTGGCTCCGGTGTTGCGTGTCTTCAACGTCCTCGTGAGAAGATTCTCCTGCCCTTCGAAGTTATTGCAAGCACCACGAGTGGCACGAAAGCTGTGGAATCATCGTCTCAACTACAAATAAGCAGGCCTTCACGAGCAACGACGATGCCGAGCAGGCGCTCGGCACCGTTGTGTTGTCAGATGTTCTACAACGCCGAGGTATTTTATTCATGATTTGGAATGGCTTCAAGAGTGGCAAATTAATCTATTTCGCGGATTGTTAGCGCCGAGGCGAGTGCCCTCCGTTGTAGTGCCGTTGTCGCGTAAAGTGCAGAGAAAACCGGGTGGCGATGGCGGCGGTGCTCTTTGATCGCTTTGATCTTGCGCCGTCGGGTTCATGGAGTCCGGAGTAAACGTACGTAGGTGCGTCTGCTGAATCGGTGTTTTGGACTGCCTCAAAACACTTTCTCACACGCATTTTCCTTGTGAAGCTTAGTAGCTCATTACACCTCGTCGTCGACTGCGCTCATTTGACTACGACGCACGAGCCTGCGTGATGTGAATTTCACTGCCTAGGATCTTTGGTGTGCTGTAACGAGGGCTAATAAAATATCACCGCGAACTTCTGAACAAACGAGTCGAAATTTCGTCTGTTATTATAACTGATCGCCTGTCACAATATTAGCGTTCCTAAACTCCGCCCCCACAGGCACCCTGCTTCGTTGCCCGATAGTAAGTGTCTCCTGGTACCTCGTACAATTCCAGCTCCCACTTCAAGTAAGTACCATCCGTTAGAACTGGCAATTAATAGTTTCGAACCCAGAAGCTCGCAGCGTGTGTGTGTGTGTGTGTGTGCGCGGGGGGGGGGGGGGGCGATAGACTGCGACCTTTCCCAGTACTAGCACTGTCTAGCAGTACTGGCACGTTGCCGGCGTCGGTCTTGTTTAGCGCCGTGTAATGTATCAGAGCAATTCGTCCGGACGGCACTGTGCCGTTGTTGGTTGTACGAACAACCAGAGGAAACGCAGGGTTCTTTTGGACACCCACTCCCCGTCACACAATTGCCTAAGAAGCGAGTGCGGATGCGACGTCTACGGCTTCCACAAGTTTCCGTCACATGCAGGTTCTCGGCACGAATGTACAGCCGCACTCAGAAGAAAAAACTTCACTCCGAGCAAGAACTCAAGAGTGAGTGCCAGTGTAGCAACAATTTTGTTTCTATGCGTACGTTTGGCGTGCGTGATGGATACAACAGAGGTGGTCACTTCTCCGTGATCAGTCGGCAGGTCGTTTACGTCGTGTACGTACGCTAGCTACGAATGGTACCTTCGTTTCGGTTTCGGTATCAATGAAACGCGGATGTCAAGGGTCAGCAGACACCGAGAACATCTAAGACAAGAAAGGTTTTCCCTTGTTTTCTTGATCGAGATTGGTTCTCGAATGTTCACGACATCTTCCCTGTTGAAGAACGGGCCGCGGAGGCTTCTGGTGAAGGCATCTTTCACGATGTGTCGGTGCATTCGGACAGCCTGCCGCATCCAGCTCCGCAAAGCAACGCCGCCAACGCAGCCCCCCCCTCCTGCCTGCCAGTTCTTTCCGTGTGGTGGCGCGAGCGTAGATAAACATGGCGGCGCCCTGGAATTGGCGCGGACACTGGTCTATAGCTCCTACGGAGCAGAGTAGCGCAATCCTTTGATCCGCGTGTTTTTCCGACAACATGGCCGACAGAGCAGCTTGGCGCGAGTCACGTGGTACTCAGGGTTCCAGGAGGCGGCCCGCCCTATGGGAGAACAAATGCAGATCAACGCAACACGGCTAATTAAAAAATAAACGTCGAGTTCACACTTTTTAAACTAGTCGGTCGTGAAGTTGGTAAAGCACTAAACACTTTATCAAAGTTTCCATAATATTGGATGCGTGTGAAAATTTTGAGAATGCAATTTCCAAGGCAATGGCGTTTGAAGCAGACAATTTTTGTGCGCAGCGGAGATGGACTTTCTGGGTTGGCCGGAGCGGGTCACGTGAACGCTGTGACGTCGCCGTGACGTTGACGCGTCGTCTGCTGCATGATGCCGCTCATGCAATTTGTTTACAAAAATTACGTCCTCACTTGGCACACAACTCATCGCAAATTATTCTAAAAGGTTCCTTTATTATGTCAAAAACTAGTGGCGTTCCGTAGATCTCCACAACACTGAAGAAACAACAATTTCCTCACGTTCCCCATGTATCCTGACCGGAGTTGGAACCTCCGGGCGTTCGCCGCTAGTCGCCGAGAAACGGCGTTCTAGATTGCGCTACTCTCTGCGCTACTCTGCTCCGAAGGAGCTATATAGTGCTCTAGTTCCAACTCCGGTCAGAAATGCATGGGGAACGTGAGAAAATCGTTGTTTCTTCAATATTGTGTAGATATACGGAGCGGCAATAGTTTTTGACATAATAAAGGAACATTTTAGAACAATTTGCGCAGATTTGTGTGCCAAGTAATAACGTAACTTTTTTTTTTTTTTTTAAATTGCATGAGCGGCATCATGCAGCAGACGACACGGCGACGTCAGGGGACGTCACAGCGTTCACGTGACCCGCTCCGGCCAACCCGAAAAGCCCGTCTCCGCTGCGTGCAAAAATCGTCTGCTTCAAACGCCATTGCCTTGGAAATTGCCATCTCAAAATTTGCACACGCATCCGATAATATTAAAACTTTGATAAAGTGTTGAGTGCTTTAGTAACTTCACGACAGACTAGTTTTGAAAACTGTGAACTCGCCGTTTATTTTTTAATCGGCCGTGTTGCGTCGATCCCCATGTAGTCTTCCATAGGGCGGGCCGCCTCCTGGAACCCTGAGTACCACGTGACTCGCGCCGAGCTGCTCTGTCGGCCATGTTGTCGGCGAAACACGCGGATCAAAGGATTGCGCTACTCTGCTCCGTAGGAGCTATATAGTGCTCTAAGCTGGACTACGTTAATCCTTTCCTCTCTTTTTTTCTTAGTTCCTTACAACGCCGCGAAAGAAAATAAACAAACAAGTAACGTGCAGCTGAAAAAATAAATAAAAAAGTGAAGCTCTTTT
Organism: Ixodes persulcatus; assembly: GCA_013358835.2. Lineage (NCBI taxonomy): Eukaryota > Metazoa > Arthropoda > Arachnida > Ixodida > Ixodidae > Ixodes > Ixodes persulcatus. The sequence continues at coordinate 298,881 of JABSTQ010011248.1, forward strand.
TTTTTTGTTTTTAATAGTTTCGTAGTATTTCTTCCGCTTTGTTTGTTGTGTACTCAACACCGATGGAGTTTCAATGCTCCTACCGACGCTCTGTGCGATCGTCGTCGTTGAAGGTCTTCGCTGGGTGATTTGTATCTTTGTATCGTCTGCTAACTTTTTTGTTTCATTCGCCGTTGTTCGCGAGTGTTCCCCCATTTCTTTTTATTTTCGTCTGGGATCGGGACCCCAACGTTTCTGCAAAGTTCGTGTTTGCACGTTTATTATTCTCGTTACTTTTTGTTTTTGTTATGCTGCAGAGGCTGGTGCGCTTGCTCTGGGAATTTTAACATGTTGTTTGCGCACGTCTTAATAACCACCTATTCAGGTAACAAATTGTGACAACGCACTTTGTAACGGATAAACAGTAACCTCTTACGACGTAGTTCGAGTAGTTAAACGCATTTTTTCCGCCTCCCAGATGCGCTTCAAAAGCGTGTGATCCCCCTGAGTGACGTTTGAGACCTCTAAATAAACTGCTCTATTTTTGTTTCTGCGTGCTTTGTTATTTGATTGTCGTTGCAGTTGCGATCAGTGGGTTCCGCTTTGCAAGCGGACTGATCGTAATGAATTGTTTCTGCTGTTGGGGTGAGAAACAGGCTCGCAAAGCTCGAGGACGTCGCGGAGCCTATACTTTTCCATTGCGTTGTCTGCTTCCGTAGACTCCGAGTCCGCTAGAGGCGCCACTGTCACGTTCGCCGCCGCTCCCATAGGTTTGCGGAGGAGTTTCCAGTATTGGCGAAGCTATATGGCATTTGGTAGTACTCTAACGGAACGCCGAGATAGCGCACCGGTGTGACAGACCACTGAATGCGCTCAAAAACCGGAGGCGTGGAGGGCCAGTCGCCGTGCCAGAAACCCAGACATTTCTGCCAGTTGACAGAACTACATGTGTTTTCACAAAACATCACAGATAGTTCTACGGCTTTTTTAACACTCTCTCTATCCGTACAAAAAACTGCCACGTCGTCCGCGTAGGACAAAATCCGAACTTCACTGGCCTGTAATTTGAAGCCACATATTTGGTTACTGCGTATGACGCTTAAACAAAAGGGTTCTAGAAAAATACAAAAAAGCAGTGGTGAAAGTGGACAGCCTTGCCGCACTGAAGAAAAAAAGGCGAACGCGGTCACTGACCCGTTTGTTAACAATAAGTCTGGTGGCGCAGTTCTGGTACGCCATACGCAGACCTTCAGTCAAAATAGAGCCTACGTTAACATGCCCTAAAATAGAAAAAAGTATATCATGGGACACTCTATCAAATGCTTTTTCGAAATCAATTTGCAGTACCGCCACTCTGCGCTCCATAGCATCGCAACACTCTAAAATGCAGCGTGCAACATGTACGTTGGTTACAATGCTTCTCCCCTTAAAGGGAAGCTGAAACACTTCTTGAAAAAAACGAGTTAGAGGTGAATTCTGGCGTATTTTTATCCCGGGAATCTGAATATCACATTCGTTTTCTCCGAAGATGCAACTAAACGCGAGAAAATACGAAAAACCTCCGACCAGTCGTGACGTCATACTAGGATCTTTCGGCCGCCAAGCGCGTGTCGCTCGTGTGGGCAGCGCGTGCAATGACAAGCTTGCCAGGTATATTTTTCCGCACTGACGGCATTCGTGACGTCTCTTTCTAACCTTTTTGAAAATAGCAAGAGTGCGCGTGCATAGCTTTCACAGGCGCTGAAGATGCGCGAGAGCAGAGATTCCGTAAAATCCTAGTGTGACGTCACGCCCCGGGAAGGACGGTCTTCGGCGGTACTTTTGAAAATTAATTTCTGAAGCCTCCGTGCACCAAATCGAAAAATAATCTCGCTATTCCTGATCCTGGAGGTCGAATGAAGGCCATTGAAGTCTTTTTTCTCAAATACAAAACCACTTCAGTTTCCCTTTAATGCCGCATGCTTGATGCGAGCCAACAATCTTAGCTATCACAGACTGTAAACGTTCCGCCAAAACTTTCATTAAAATTTTATAGTCAACATTAGTCAACGTTATCGGTCGATAGGAACTGACCTGACGGAGTTTAGTAGGGTCATCACTTTTCGGAATGAAAACGGTATGCGTGTTTAAAAAAGATGGTGGCAAAATGCCGAGGTTATATGCCTCGCGGATAACACCGTGCAAGAAAGGAGCAACGTCCTCCTTAAACGCTTTATAAAAGTCCGCTCCCAAACCATCCGGGCCGGGCAATTTTCCTTGTTGTAAATTATCAATAGCTCTTTCGATTTCACTCAACTCTATCGGCTCTTCTAATCGTTCCTTAAGTTCATTATCCAGTGTTGGCATAAGTGGCAAAAAAATACTATTAAACTCCGTTTTCTGCGGGGCGCGATACTTGAAAAGTTGGGTGTAATAGTCGACAAAAGCGCGTTCTATAACGTCTCCATCACCAGACACTCTTCCTTGATGAAAAATTTCACTTATTTCATTTTTGCTTGCATATTTCTTTTCTATACCCAAGGCTCTTTTTGTTGGCAACTCTCCAAGCGATAACCGCTTTAAACGCGCCCGCACCATGGCCCCTGAAACCGTTCCGTATCGAGAGCTTCCAGCCTCTTTTTAAGATTGCTGATGTCATCCGAAAAAAATGCCCGGCGATAAGCACTCTTCACGCACTATACTTCGTTTCACCTTCGGTCCGAGCGCGGCCGATGTTATCAGCCGAAGGGTCAATCAAAGAGCGCAAAAAGCGCAACGTCATGGCGTGCTCTCTGCGCTTGATAGGACTAGCCGGCGGAGAAGCACGCACAGAGAGACGGCGAATACCCGCTGGTCCTATCAACTGCAGAGAGCACGCCATGACGTTGTGCCTCTTCGTTGTTTGATTGGCCCTTCGGCTCATTACATCGGCCGCGCTCGGACCGAAGCTGAAACGAAGTATAGCTGGTCTAACAGGCCTTTTAACTCCTTTATTTCTTTCCTTTCGACGTGTTTTATCAAACTAGAACGTTCGATTGCACTCATCTTAATCTCTTGTTTAAACAATTCCCATCGTGTGCCGAAACCTTCGTCGAGGCCACTCAGTTCACTGAGCCTTTTGCGAACTCCCTTTACGAAAAATTCGTCCCCTAACAGCTGCGAATTTAGTTTCCAAAGGTGCCACGTAAATTTATTCGGAGCCTCCTTAGCAGCGCACAGCATAAACGAAACGAGGCAATGGTCGCTACACGACACGGGCTCTACTGTGTACTTCTTACACGCCCCGACGAGGTCAAGTGAAACGTAGGCCCTATCCAAGCGGGCATGACTGGCCCCTTGGAAGTGCGTAAAACGCATACTTGACGCTCCTGACACGGAGTGACCAACGTCTTCCATCCCGTACTGCTCGACCATGTCGCTTAAAAACATTGTGCTAGCGTCTCTGTACCGAGTATTGTTTGAACGGTCTTGCGGTGCACACACGCATTTAAAGTCGCCGAGAAAAATAACTAGTCTGTCGGTTGGTACATACTGTTCCAGATGCTCAAAAAACATCAGGCGCTCATTCATTCTGGTGGGGGCATAAACGCACACGACTCGAAACTTGTGGTTAGAGCTAAGACAATCACACATTACAAATCGACCAGACTCACAGCTAACCACTTGTTCAACGGTCCCTAAAGACTTCCTTAACAACAAAAGACACCCACCCGAATTTCCAACGGCGTAGCTTAAGCAAACGTCGTATCGCGCCTCACAAATTCGCACCATGCCTTCCGTCTGGGCCTCACTTTCCATCTTCGTTTCTTGCACCGCAACAATATCCAGATTTTTCTCGATAAGCAAGCGGTTTACCTGATATTGGCGGCGTCGGGCACACAAGCCCCGCACGTTTAACGTGCCCACACGCAGGGACTTTGCAAGTTGCATTAGAGGGCAAGAGGAGGCAAGACGGAAAACACGGTGCTTACAAGAACCGGCATGTGTTGCCTCGACGAGACAGCGTTCGGCGGTAATTTAACTGCGTAGTGGCGACACACACCCGGACCACTTGTTGTAATGCGGAGGCATGCGGTTTAGAGAAGCTCGTTTTAGCGAACGCCGTTTTACCGACCCCGGTTTATCGAATCCCTTTATAGAGATCCCAGTTTAGAGAAAATGGCGATGAGCCTCCTTTTAGCGAATTTGGCCGCCGCGAAGCGGCGTGTACGGGTAAATCAGGTTAGAGTTCCTGTATATAGCTACCTACGGTAGCAGAGTTGCGCATTCAGCCTCGGCGGGAGGCCGTAGCGCCGGCTTTCCTGCACGCCTTGGATGCTTTGCTCCTCACGTGACTAAATTTGGCGAATAGCGGCGCCGCGCGCGCCGCCGCGCATGGAAAACAGGAGAGGAGGAGAAGGAGGGCGAAAGCAGGAGAAGATACGCCGGGGCGCGAGCAACGACGGCGGAGCGACCGTAAAGGTGGCTTTCTTGCACGGCGCCGGATGCTTTGCTCCTCACGTGATGCATCTCGGCGAATAGCGGCGTGGCGGCGCGGTGAAAACAAATGCGCAACTCTGGCTCCCGTAGGGAGCCTATACAGGAACTCTAAATCAGGTGAGTTAACATTTTTGTAATGAGCCGCCGCAGACTGCCGCCGCAAAGCGGCGGGAGCGCAGCGGGACGTAGCTTAACACGCGCACCAGTGATACACGCGAGAAGTAGGAAAGCCTTTTTTTAAAAAGCGCCCCCTTTTCGATAAACGGCGTTTCTCTAAACTGAGGCTCTGCTTTCTCTAAACCGTGCTTCGATTAAACGTGCCCATTCTTTGAAACGTGCTTCGATGAAATGGCATTCGATCAACCGTAGTAAACCCGTTGTAATGCCCGTCTTCTCCGACACCGTTCCATCCCTCGCACGAGCAGCCGCGCCCGCAGTCCCCGTCCACCAAGCCATTTGATCCTGCCCCCCATCCTTCGTCGTCCTCACTTCGATTCCCTCCGTCGTTGGTCGTCGGAACGAACTAGTGATTTCGCTACACGGCTCTTTTTGGTGTCAGGGGTGTTCCAAGACCTTATGTTGGTGTCTTGTTCTGTGACGACTTCTGGCGAGGTGACAGTGAGTCTCGGAGTCGCTTGGGGGGCTGTCCATCGGTCGTGTCTTCGTCCAGGTCTTTGGTTGCCGTGTCGTCAGAACCGCCGTCACCTGCGCCTTTCGGTTCACGTGCTGCGGGGTGGGTGACATCTGTTTCTGGGGTAGTTGGGTTCATGCTGTCCGCGGTCATCGCTCCTGGTTCACTTGGCATACCTTCTGTGGCGTATCGTAGAGTCGCGGTAAAGCTGCACTTGTTGCAGCTTTTTGTCCCAGCTGCCATCTTTCTTGTGAAAGAAAATAAAGTATTGATTGATTGATTGATTGAGGAGGGCTGGTGCTCGCAGGGGCAGGGGACCCACCGTTGTCGGGAGGTGAAGGCAGGTGCGGCGAAGAGCTGGAAGCACTGGAAGAGCCTCCTACCCAGGGTGGCCAGATGCGGCCGAGCGAATAAGCGAATAGTCGTCCCCAAACAAGCCCAAAAAAAGCGGCGTGACCTTCGTGAAGAAGCCCAAGACAAGCGGAAGTTCAATAAATGTACACATTCTTGAAAATAGTTTATTAATAATAAAATGAGAAAGAGGGGTTTACTACGGTTTAGAGAATGCCATTTCATCGAAGCACGTTTTAGAGAATGGGCACGTTTTATCGAAGCACGGTTTAGAGAAAGCAGAGCCTCAGTTTAGAGAAACGCCGTTTATCGACAAGGGGATGCTTTTTTAAAAGAGGCTTTCCTACTTCTCGCGTGTATCACTGGTCCGCGTGTTAAGCCATGCCCCCCGCTGCGCTCCCGCCGCTTCGCGGCGGCAGTCTGCGGCGGCTCATTACAAAAATGTTAACTCGCCTGATTTACCCGTACACGCCGCTTCACGGCGGCCGAACTCGCTAAAAGGAGGCTCATCGCCATTTTCTCTAAACTGGGTTCTCTATAAAGGTATTCGATAAACCGGGGTCGGTAAAACGGCGTTCGCTAAAACGAGCTTCCCTAAACCGCATGCCTCCGGAGAAAGACAACTGGCTCAAATACGAAGGCGAACTCGCTCAAATACGAAGTCAGCGTGCCATACCACTATCCGCCGGATAGTGGCATGGCACGCTGAGTAGCATGCAAGCTTGTGCTCCAGTTCTTTTATCGTTCTTTGAGGCGACGACTTGGTGAAGCCCATGGTAATCAAACGTGCACTGGAAAGTGGCCGAGAGTTCCTCACGGGGTTTTCCGTTGCCATGTGCTGAACGAGGTCGGCATGATGAGCGCGGATCTCGTACTTGCACGCTGCTTCGACCACTTCGAAGCCATTTGGCGCAAAATACAATGGCAACTAGACACGACGACCGCGACTGCCAACTGGCAAGATGGGCAAGGCGCCAAAACATTTGTGAATGGATAGTAATTGTTTTGTACTTTGTGACGGACGGTAGGTTGCGCCACCTAACCGCGGCGCCAAACGGTCCAGCTGTATTTCGCGTTTTTGACGACAAACGCGCTGTCAATGAGCATGACGAGCAATAAAATAACAATATTTACGGGAAAAACGCGAATAAGCCCAAAAACGCGACAAGCGACCGGAAAAATCTACAAGCGACTCGGTGAAAAAAGAAGCCCAAATCCGCTTATAATAAGCGGAACTGGCCACCCTGCTCCTACCGCTTCCTCCGCCTCCGCGACGTCTAGGGGTGTCGCGAACTTTTGTCGAACCGGATATTTAGGTCGAACTTTCGGGGTTCGACTGGGTCGAACCGGTTCGACGAACCTTCGAACTTTTCACCAGATTCGACCGGTTCGACTTAGTGGACAGTGTGGCCAGACCTTGATACGCGCATGACTAGGTTTGGAGAATCTTTTTTTAATGCAAAGGGTTATTTTATTTTGTGAACAGCTGCAATTAAAAGAAACTGATTATAACAACGGAAGCAGTTAGTAACTTAATTTTTTTGTAGTGTATTGAATAAAATAATCAATCAGCGCTGCCCTTAGTTCCTCCCTTAGCCATCACCATCCAATCCGAAGCCAACTGGCCAGCTTGTCGCGCATGCGCACAAGTGTCGAACCTCAATACAAGGTTCGTCGAATTTTCTACTAAAAGTTCGAAAAAGTCGAACCTGGTCGAACTCGAACCTCGGCCGGTTCGCGACACCCCTAGCGACGTCCATAAGGAAGTCGGATTGGTCGTCTTCGTTTCGGTCACGCGCCATGGTTGCGTACGTCTTGACGCAGTCCTCTGCTTCGTGGCCGTAGCGGTGGCAGTCGGAGCAGCGAGGAATGCGGCAATCTCTGCGAATATGACCGTTACGCCGGCAGCGGAGACAGAGCGGAGCTCGTCCTGGCACCACGACCAACACCTTACATCCTTCCAGACGGAGCTCATGGGAAAGGCTGACGACGGTGTTGCCTTCCTGGAGGGTCAGGCGCACGATCCGGGTGTTCGACTCGACCGCCTCAAACCCCTTCTCCCGGAATCGCTCTCTGGTGACGTCGGCGACCTTGCCGTAGCGCTCCAGCTCTTTCTTCACAAGGACGCTAGGAACTTCGTACGGGACCCAGTGCAGCTTGAGTGTCACCGCCAAGCTCGCTGGGTCAATTACGAGGCAGCGGCCCCCCTTCACAGTCAGTTCTTTCGCATCGACCAGCCTTTGCTTCGTTGCCAGCGAGTGCAGCCCCAGCAACCACACGTGGTTCATTTGATGAGGCCCGGCAGCCGCCAGGTCCTTCATCACATCCAGCCGTTGTAGCTCTTAACGGGAATCTTGTATCTAGTACGGACGTCTTTTCACATCACAGTGCAGGAAGACCGCGTTGGTCACAGCGTATCCGTTGGGCAGCGGAGGCAAGATAACCTGGTAATCGTCGGGGGATCCAGAAACAGAGATACCACGGCCTGACGCGGCCGTTTTCACCGCTCCTACGGAGCTCATGATAACACGTCCGTCGCGCTCGGCAGCCGGAAGTGGAATCTCACCCCTACGCTGCCATTGCTTTGAAAAATCGTTATGACCATTCATTTTATACGAATTTAGCGAAGTGCGTATAACAATTTCCGATCGAACTGCACTCCGGAGTGCGTATAGCTTTACTCAAATAATAAACATACATTTCATAAAAATAAATGAAATGAGCTCACACACGGTAACTACAGAGATTAAAAGGCAGCAATGACCACAATTGGCTAGCAACAGCAGAGGGTTTTAGTGGGTACTGTTTTCATGCAACGCTATTTGTTACGGGAGCTCGCGCTGCCACTTCGAAGCATGCTCTGAAGCGCGCGCCCGGATCGATAGCGGGTCTCTGAAAACAATATAAACCCGGCAAAAGTATTCACCTTTCGGCAGCAACGATTCTGAGGACGAGGCGCGTCACGGGTGCAGAGTTCATTCACAGTCGCGTAGGTGTTCTCTCCCTGGTTAGCTCGAGGATAGCATGCAGAGTTCATACGACGACCGATGACCACCCAATGACTCTTCTTTCCCTAACGGTCCCACGACGAGTTGCTCCGCTTGGCGGGAAAAGGACTCGCTGAAATGACGCCCCCTCCGGAACAAGGCAACGCACTGTATTGCGATCCCGACCAGAGTCACGGCCGCCCGCTACAATTCATGGTGGCATTTATTTTCCAACTATTTCTCCTTCCTCCCGTAATGTCTCCTCTCTCTCTCTTTCTCTTTTAAGCGAGCGCTTTTTCTTCCATAGTTGACAAGGAGGCATGATACAGACCAACACGCAAAGACTGGCCATTACAAGACTGGGAAAAACCGTTATAAAAAAAAAAAAAGATCGAAGAAAGGAATAAACAAAAACAGTGCAAAAGTTGTCTCGATGTTCCGCTTTTCTTTTTGACTCAATTAAGAACAAAGAGAAAGGACCGCGGCAAACAAACTACGGGCACGCGATCCCTGGGAGAGGAAAGACGGCCGCAAGAAACATCGACTCGAGCACCGCTGCTCGTTTCATGTAAAGGAAGCCTGGAGACTAGCTTCCCAGCAAGTGCTTCGCAGCGGCACGTGTAAAAGAAATGTATCCTCGTCCCTTCGTCCGACACTGAACACAAACCGCTCGACGTTTGAGTCGCTTTGCAGAGGCGCAGAGGAGGCGGCGGTGTTTGAGGTGATCGGGATGGGCGAAGACGGGGCGAAAGCGTCTAAAAAGAAACAAGACCTCTTTTTGTCTTCCACTCTACTTGTTTATTTCTTCCGACGCAGCCGTCTTCACCGCAAAGAGACAAAGCCGACTCCCGGAGACGCGGTGAACCTTGCTCGTGCGGAGGCGGACTGCACATCTTTGATACGCGCCGCTATGAAGCACCCGCTTGGAGTCAGGCGGGCTAGCCACGATGTCTCCTTTGCAGGTTTTCTTCTTTTTTTTTTTTTTTGACAGTCATTCTAACCGTAACTAACTAGTATACTCTTCTAAAGTAGCATAAACAGGACTCCGGTTGCGGCTTTTGTTTTACCCGCCGCAGAACCACACTGCGCCGACGGCCCCTAGATGTGCGCCGCTGCGCCGACGTATTGGCTCCAAACCGTGCTTTGAAACCGCCGCCGCGGACTTCAGTCTCGGTTGAAGCGACGGAGTGGTTCTCCAAGTTCAGAGTACACGTGTGCCTGCTGGGGTGCGACTACCCTATTTTGAACCCTCGTCCTTGAGTACCGAGCCTTCTACCACCCGGCAGGCCGGTAGTCGGTTTTATTTCGGGTGGGGTCCATCCATTTCAAATTTCCCTCCGAGAAGGGGGGGGGGGGGGGGGGGGAGGGGGGTCGCCCTCGTTGGGAGGCACTCACTTGATCGAATGACGTTTGAGCGAACGCCCACGTTTCACCGAATGACACTTTAGCGAATAGTCGGACGCCGCGAAGAGGCGTTTTAGGGTGGGCCAAATGGGTTCACATTTTTGTAATGAGCCGCCACGGACTGTCGCCGCGAAGCGGCGTAAAGCACAGCGCGGCGGCTGGCTTAACGCGCGCCCCCGTTATTCGCTAAAACGTCGATTCGCTCATATGTCGCTGTTCGCTAAAACGTCATTCGCTCATGTGATATGGACCCCTTTTGACTTTTTTTAATGTATCTTTATTTTCTACGCGTTGTGCGGCCCTTCACGGCGGCGGATCTATTGGCGCTCACAGGCGGCGCTGAGGTTCAGATTCACCGCACCCTACTTCCTATATCATGTTACCGTCAAGGTTGTAGGCTGATCTGTTTGCAAAGTCGTTCCGGTTGCTTGCTTTTCGTCGCGTAGACGAAGACGCTATACGCCGGCTGTTGAAACAGGCACCGCGAAGCATGTTACAGGGTGGCGCACGGAGTCATGCGGTTTAGAGAAGCTCGTTTTAGCGAACGCCGTTTTACCGACCCCAGTTTATCGAATTCCTTTATAGAGAAACCCAGTTTAGAGAAAATGGCGATGAGCCTCCTTTTAGCGAATTCGGCCGCCGCGAAGCGGCGTGTGAGGATACGTCAGGTGAGTTCAAATTTTTCTAATGAGCCGCTGCAGACTGCCGCCGCAAAGCGGCGGGAGCGCTGCAGGGGGCTTGGGTTAACACGCTCACCAGTGACACACGCGCGACCCTGTTTTAAATAGCATCCCCTTTTCGATAAACGGCATTTCTACTGAAGCTCTGCTTTCTCTAAACTGTGCTTCGATAAAACGTGCCCGTTCTCTAAAACGTGCTTCGACGAAATGGCATTCTATAAATTGTAGTAAACCCGGTGGCGCACCTCGATCGCTCCGGCCCATGGGCATTTTTGGATCGGTTCTACCAAAATGTATTAGGAGTGTTTTCTTCAAAACTACCGTCCACCTCTGTGCTATCAATTTGTCTTTTCCTGACCACCCCCTAGCAATTCTACGCTTTTTAATAATAATGAAATTGTGAAGAACGGGAATGTGCACGCCCCATTTACGGCAACCGCGTTACGTCAATTTGGCCATGTTTCTCGCTTTATGACGTAAAAGCCGCACAAATATTGAATCATGTTTTTGCATACTCTGTTATTACATATTGTAAGCGTTAATTTCTGAAAGTTTAGAAAATATTAAAGATGGCCTTTTTTTAAATGATTTTCAAAATAATGCATTTTTAGTTAAATGCCCTTGTGTGAGCAATTCTTGTAAATTTCTCCCGCTAACCAGGACAACAATATTTCACTCAAAGATGAATTATATACAGGACAACCCACTGGCAAAGTTTGAAGACCTTAGCTTTTATAGATACGGAGAAAAATATTCTTTAATCCAGAGCGTTATTGCACCAGGTGTCGTGTTCGCGATTTTTTTTTTTTTCAAAATAACTACCGTAATACTCGGTGATTAATACGTTTTCTCAATCCTTCCTATGCCTAAGTTGTCTGTGAATATTTCTAGACCGGTGTCCAGAACAGTTTTTTGGGGAAAGCCGCGCGATATGTCAACATCGCGCGATACGCAAAACGCGCACGTGACTGAGAGGGTGCTTACAAATTTGTTTTCGCAAAGACAAAATGTTTTTTTCAGAAAAAAAGGATTGGTTTTATTCTTAAAGCCAGCAAAATATTTTTTTCATCGAAATGGTCACCGGACAAGGTTGTTCGATCTTATCTGAAAACGCCCTACTCACGTGTTAGGCATTTTTATTTTGTTGTAGTTAAAATGAGGTGATTAATTGGATACTCGGGACTCTCAGACAGGGACTATATTAATCATCATCATCATCATCATCATCATCATCATCATCATCATCATCATCATTTATTATCCTTGAGGGACCTTACAGGCATCACTATACAGTCACTGCAGCTTACAAAACGCACGACGGGGGGTGTTCCTAGCATGTTATAATTTTTCCGGAGCCAACGAGCTTCACGCATCGGCGGATAATTAAAAGAAAGCGAATCAGGAACTAAGATGCGTGAACGCAATACCTCAACATCATTAAAATTTCTGGACATCGATGCCTTGCCGAACAACAACAAACGTCGCAATGTTCCCCGGGAATATTTTAGATGTCAGTCATAATATATCAATAAGCAGCGAGTAAACATATTAAGACGGGTATAGTTTTTTTTTTTTATTTTTGATTTTACGGCTTTATCGTTTTTTTTGCATTGAATCTCATAGTCCACTTTAACAGTATCATCCATCTCTGCTTGTCTCGACAAAAGATCGCAATGCTCCCCAGGACTGTAATCACGGAAATCAATGCGGGGAGCAAGTCGTCTGCGTCTTGCGCAGGAGTTGCAATGACGTCAGAAAGACTCCCAGCTTTGAATAAAAATAAAAAATAAAAATGCTGAAACTGACCAATTATTTCGTCTGCGTGACTGAGAAATGTTCCAATGTGCCTAGTACGTACAAATTATTCGTGATATTTGCTCTTATAATCGAGCGCAGAGGGATAATGAACTCGCTTTTTCTCATAGAAATGCATTACCGGAAGTTAATTTCTGACTGCTTGCTGTCTGCTTCAAAATGCAACAGCACACTAGCGCCAGCTGAGCCTCTAGCGTTTATTGTAATAACTCTATGCAAGAAACAGACGAACTTGCGCTCCTCATAGTTCTCTCACGCGATGTCTAGACGTATACTTGCCGTGACGCCAGCTGCTACCAACCTCAGAGCGCGGTAGAAACTGCTGTCGTCGGATGAAAAGAGTTATCAGCGTGTTATGAAGAGGTTCTTTGACGGTGTTATCGATACGATCATCCGAGAACATGCACACTCCTTCGTAATTACGCCACCGTGAAGCAGGCGACTGTCGCTACACGCTGGCAAACGAAACCGAGCCTACGAGGATTTTCCGGTCTTTTACACTGGCCATTTTGATTCAACCCACACGGAGATTCAAATCAACATCCACAGTCACCTTCAGCGTTATCAATGAAATTTCTCTAAAAAAAAAAAAGAAATAAAAAGTTTTTTGATGCCGCCGTTTCAGCCGCGGAACCCTCAGAAGTATGCCCCTGCCGCACATGGTGTCCCGGTGTTATCACCCCAAACTGACACCACGTCACAATCAAGAAAGCGGATACATTACTACAGAAAACGCCTTGACTTTAGGCTGCAATGTGAACCCAGACTTGCCAGTTTTTTGTTGTTTTTCGTTCTTGAGAGATGAAAGGTGGGATTCAGCCCGTCACGTGACGTCTGCATCGGAAGAGAAAAATAAAACCTTGCCTGGCCAATGGCTATGCAGGGTCCGGAGCTTACTTAAGCCGGCTCGGGAAGACGATCTCTTCAGTGCTCACTCCTCGGGGAATGGGAGCGAGTTGCTGAGGAACTGCATCGTCATGAGAGTCCCCTACGTTCTGCCCGTCCTGTTCCTTGCCGCCGCTTCGGGTGAGTCGGACCCCTGCCTGAAGTGTTCCACTCTCCTTTTTCGCGTTTGTGATAAATGTGTCATGAAGAGTGTTAAACTGGCATTTTGTTTTGAGTAGCAGAATTATGAGGTATCTATAAGCGAAGCCAGCTACTTCTTCTCATAGCAAAACCCCGAGACGGCGTGTGACCGAAGGACGACACACACACACACAGAAAATCTCAACCTTCAGTCTCAGGTTTTTTTTGTTATGGCTAATCTTCGTCCGCTTGTCTGCGCCCTGACTTTCTGTTTATTACTTTTCCTCACTTATTGTACAGGCGTCCCCGAGAAAAATATAGTGTTAAATCTTTTATTCTTGAAAAAAAAAAAAAAAAAAACTGCGCATCGCCGAGATTTTAATCTCCGTCGAAATGTAGGGCGAGCGGTCTGGACCGGATGTCAAAGTTTCAAAAAGGAACAGTTAACTCCTTCAAAAGTTAAGGGCGACTTTCTGAAATGTTCACTGGGAAAACGGTGGCCGACAAAGCCAGCGGATACACGGGGCTGAGTGACGCGAAAAATCTGTGAGGGTTGTTCGCGTTTGCGAATTTCAGGAAATCACGTACCACTTTTGAATAAGATAAATATTACTTCTGGAACATTGACACGTGGTTAAAACCGCTAGCGTTACATTTGGCTGGAGACTGGGTGCTTAACAATGCGTAATGGTTTTTTTTTTTTTTTTTTTTTGGGGGGGGGGGGGGGGTGTTGCGTTGTATATGACATGGTCATAGAGGTTGTCGTACTTATTTCGGCAGAGTGATGAGGTCAAGCGCAATGTCTGAGGAATGCAACAATAAAAAGTTGTCATTCGGAAGAAGCCACATCTGTTAAAGAAGTACCTTGATCATGAAGAATACGGCATGCAGCACAGCCCCAGAGTCAGGGATGTCTTTGAATTTGTTCATTTATGCCAGAAAAAATATTTAAATTATGTTTTGTAACCCTTTGAGCTACCTCTGTTCAAACATCATAGAGGCTCATTTTTATGTGGCCCATTTCTTGGACAGCTTCCGGGGAGTTTTAAATTCTTTTGGGTGGAGTTATTGGCACAATTTTCAATAGAATATGCACGAAAGAAATCTTAGATTCCAGTTCCTTATCGACACTGCCTAGTTATTATTCCGCGCAACTCTTCGCCTTGCTAACAAAATAGTTTTATAGGAGTATCAGTAACAACCTAAAAACGCCACAAATTGTCCAAATAAAGACTGGCTTACACCTTTGCGACTGCTTACGCCCGGAGAGGCTAGAAACCGGTTCTTGAGCCTCCTGAGACTGCTTTATGATCGCCAACGCAGTGGTCGTAAGCAATCACAAAAGGCTTAAAACTGTTTTTTAGCCCCTCCGGTCGTAAGCAGCGGCCAGAGTGTGAACATGTCTTAAATGAAAACTGAGGCGGTTCCGAATTTGACGAAAAACACCTAAATCATCTTCATTTGGCCTTCAGGATCACGAATATCGATATTAGTTTTCAACTTGGTGCACGGAGGCTGCACAAAGTAATGTTCAAAGTACCGATGAAGCCCCTCTTTCCCGGAGCGTGACATAGTATTAGGAGTTCTCGGAATCTCCGCTCTCGCGCATCTTCAGCGCCTGTCAAAGCTATGCACGCCCACTATTGCTATTTTCAAAAAGGTCAAAAAGAGACGTTACACCTGGCAAGCTCGCAATTGCACTCGCGGCACTGGCGGCACTGGCGGCCCAAAGATCTGGAGAGAGACTAATGAAAACCGACTGCGTCAAACGAAATCCAAGATCGAACTGATCCGGCTCTTTTATTCAACGCGATTTTCTTCTTTTCCCAGTGGCAACCGCCACACATCCCTCCCCCCCCCCCCCCCCCCCCCCCCCCCCTTTTCGGAGACGGAGTCGTCCCAGTGAACTGCCCTGGAGTGTTTGATACGGGTCGCGGGTGCTAGGTAGCTTGCACGCTGGGAAGATCAGCCGGCTGAGCGATCGTATCGCTCTCAACAAATGCCGGCTTGAGGAGGCCAATGGACACAACCGTATCACGGCCATTAACCCGCAGCGTGAATGTTTTCTCTCCGCGTGCCACGACGAGGTGGGGACCAGTGTAAGGTGGCTGGAGCGAACGGTGGACGCTGTCGACGCGCAAAAACACGTAGCCACTGTTGTGCAGGTCGCGATGGAAGAAAGGAGGCTTGCTCTAGCGTAGCGCGAGCGTCACCGAACAGACGGGCTAAGTCCTCCACTATAAGGCAATCCTGCGGTCATTGTGGGGCCGCCATGGATGGGGGTGGTAGGGCTGACCAATTCAGCTGGGAGGCGCAGTGATGTGCCATAAACTAAATGTGATGCGGCACATCCGAGGTCTTCCTTTATGGCTGTGCGCAACGCTAGGAGGACGATGGGTAGAGACGTGGCCCATTTATCTGGTGTGGCGTGGGCCATGAGGGAGGCTTTGAGAAGGCGGTGGAACCGCTCGACCAAACCATTTGCCTGCGGGTGGTAGGCTGTGGTCTTTAGGTGAGCGACGCCAAGAAGAGTTGTCAAGCTTCGGAAAAGGGCCGACACAAATTGGCGTCCGCGATCGGTCACGATTTCGGCGGGGACTCTAAAGCGGGAGATCCAGGTGGACAGAAGCGCGGACGCGACAGTCTCGGCAGTGATGTCTTTAATGGGACAAGCCTACGGCCAGCGCGTGAACCTTTCGATAACGGTTAGGAGGTACCGGTAGCCCTGCGATGACAGTATGGGGTCCGACGAGGTCCACGTGGATGGTGGCAAAGCGGGTGTCCGAGAGTGAAAATTTTGCTAGAGGCGTGACGGTGTGCCGGGACACCTTACTCTGCTGACAAGCAATGCTTGCTCGTGCCCACGCGCGGACATCAGCGTTCATGCCAGACCAGACAAATCGTTCCGCGATTAGATTTTGAGAAGCGCGGATGCCTGGGTGTGAGAGAGCATGAAGGCTGTTGAAGATCTGACGCCAAAGTGGTAAGGGCAGATAAGGCCGTTTGCGTCCGGACGCCGGGTCGACGTCGCAAACGATGTTTGTGCCCCAGTCGGGGAAGTAAACGGCCTCGAGATAGAGAGAGGAGGTTGGGGAAGAGCTAAGGTTGCGGAGCTCTTCGTCACTCTCCTGCAGGTCAGGGAGTTGTCTAAGGTCACACCCGCGGTACTGAACTGCGGGGACGCGACTGAGGGTGTCGGCGGGGAGGTTGTGGGCGCCCTTGATATGCTGAATGTTGGTAGAAAATTCAGCTAGGAGTGCCAAGTCTCGTGTCTCTCTAGGAGAGTATGTGGCCTTAGATGATCTGAAGGCATTGGTCAGGGGCTTGTGATCTGTAAAGATCACAAACGATCGTCCTTCCAGGACGAATCTGAAGTGCTTGATGGTGAGGTAAGCCGCGAGGAGTTCACGGCCGAAGGCACTAAACCGTTGCTCGGTTGGTGTAAGATTTTTGGAGAAGAAACTGAGCGGGAGCCACTCATTGTTGATGCGTTGTTGCAGCACCCCTCCTACTGCGTATACAGAAGCACCAACCATCACGCTCGTGGGGGCGTCGTGCTCTGGATTAACTAAGAGGCTAGCAGAAACGAGACGCTCCTTGATGGTAGTGAAAGCGTTGTCTGCGGCGACGGACCAGCCAAGAGTGGCTGTTGTACCCCTAGTAGTTTGAAGAAGAGCTTCTAGGGGAAGTAGGATTGCCGCGCAGCCTGGAATGAACCGCCTGTAGTAATTTGATCACCAGGCCTAGAAAACGGCGGAGCTGGCGGAGCGATTCTGGACGTGGAAGTCGGTGATCGCTTTCACCTTGTCGGGAAGAGGTCGGATGCCACTGGAGTCTACCATGTGGCTCAGGAGCTCCAAGGACGGGACGACGAACGCACATTTCTCTGCGTTGACGATCAGGCCATGTTCAGCAAAACGCTCGAATACCAAGCGCAGGTGGAGTAGATGTTCTTCCGGCGATGAGCTGGCGACAAGAACGTCATCGACGTAGGAGAACACGAATGACGTCGATGAAGCGCTGGAAGCTTTGCGCGGCATTTCGCAAACCGAAAGGCATCCGGATGAACTCGAAAAGTCCAAACGGTGTGGCGATTGCGTTTTTTTTTTTTTTTTGACGTCTTAGGGAGCGACGGGGATCTGATGGTACGCTTTCTTTAGGTTGAGTTTCGAGAATTAAAGAAATTAAAGAGCCGGATCCGTTCGATCTTGGATTTTGTTTTCCCAGAGGCTATCGCCACACCGCCATCACTTCCGGGTCACTAATGTAGAGAGACAGACGAAAACCGATCGAACTGATCCGGTTCTTTTATTCCACACGATCTTCTTCTTTTCCCAGTGGCTATCGCCACAAATCCTAGCATGGCGTCACGACTGTGAGGAGGTTTTTCGTGCTTTCTCGCTTTTAGTTACGCCTTCGGGGAAAACGAACGTGACATTCAGAATCACGGGATAAACATAAGTCAAAATTCACCTCTAACTCGTTTTTTTGTTTTTTTTCAAGAAATGTTTGAGCTTTTTTTTTTTTCGAAAAAGAAATTGGCAGAAAAAAAATTAAAAATGCAACTGACAGCCCGTTAGCGTTACCCACAATTACCAATTTGGCAATCTTTTTTTGGGACCATGCAGCCTTTGAAGTGGGCAAGGACTACGTGTACCACTACAACGGAAAGATGCAAGTCTATAATCCCGAGCAGCCCCTGCAGTCCTCGGGTTTCGCCTTCCGAAGCAAGGTCATCGCCCAGCCCAGGCCCGACCGCACGCTCTTCAAGGTACGGTATCTTCCAGGGATGAAGACTAGTACAGATGTGCCAAAAGACTAGTACACATGTACCGTACCACGTGACTAGTCCACATGTTCCTATATAGACAATGCGTTTGCCAAGCCCAGGTGTGTACAGTGCGTGTGCGCAGAAACCATGCATGAAAACGTCTGCAAACGCGCCGAGAGCAGCTCCACGGCAACGGCCTGAATGTCTGAGCCGCGCGTTTGTGTATTCGCTTTTTCTCGCAAGAGTTGAAACGTGGTGACGCCAGTGCGCAAATATTCCTCAAACACTTCCGGTTTCGAACTAGACGGAGGGATTCGCAGTGTTGGCGAGATCGAATATACGCGCCACTCTTACGCATAATTCCCTCTTATCGCTAAATAATGATTTCAAAAATAATTAGAAGGTATACCCGGACCGGAAGTGTGTCGACAGGAGTACCCAATAGATCGCGCCACTGTGTTTGTTGCAAAAAAAGAAGGGGGCAAACAGCCCAGCAAGAAGGACGGCCCCTACCCCTCATGAAAAAAAGCCGAGAAGGGTGGTGGAAGCATTTCTTATTGGCATAACGCAGACTATTCCTCAAAACCTGCATTCAATTATCTATGTACAATTTTGAGAAGCTACTCACATAACTTAAAATGACTTTTTGTTCACATGTGAGTAACAAACAATATGCGTCCTTACTATCTGTTTTCTCTCGAAAGAGTTCAGTGGCATTTCAGAATCGGTTTATTTCATCTATACATGTACAGACGACAGGATCATGGGCAAAAACGCCAATACATGTTGGCTTGAGTGGGCCCAACCCCCGTTTTCTTGGCAGTGACGGATGAGCGAATTGTCAGAAAATGTAAACACAATCGATAATCATGCAGCAGGAAGACGAGTGAGAAAAGCATGTAGACACTTGTAACCGGGCAAGAGAAGACTGATATCATAAGCCACTAGACAAAAATAAGTGAGCTACAAAAGAATATTTTTCATGGCACGGGGTGTTAGTGTTTCTAAGGTGAAGTTGTTGCTCCTTATATTGTTCAATAATGATGGGAGGTGGTGTCTCGACATCTCCATTCCATAGTTTGTTCTGCTGTATGGTACCTTACATACATTCTACTTACGAGTAGGATAAAAATGTATACTTCGTGCTAGACCAGCGATATCTTGAAATAAAGGAGTGTTCAGTTTAATGCGTTCTGTGTATCTTAAAATTACTGTGTAGTCATAAGGTACACAGCGAGCATTAAACTGAACAATCTTTTATTTCGAGAGATCGCTGATCTAGCACTAAGTATACATTTGTATCCTACTTGTCATGAGGGTGTCTGGAAGGTACCTTGCAGCAGAACAAACTATGGAACGCAGATGTTGAGACACCACCTCCCATCATTACTGAACAATATAAGGAGCAACAACTCCACCATAGAACCACTAACACCCCGTGCCATCAAAAATATGTTTCTGTAGCTCACTTCAAGAGCTCAAAGTTGTTGTTCAGGTAATACATAAATTCAGAAGCGAATCAGAACCTGTACGCCTTTCCAGCAAAAGTGCTTCTGAACAGTGCTTTACATTGACCGAATCTAATATCGCAAAAGCGGAAGCGCCTCGAAAATACTCGCAGGAACTAGCCATAACATTGCTGAGATATCGCTGTTAATTTACTACGCGCCCGAATGCGCATATTAAAAAATCTATGCTCTCCTCGTTCATTTATTGCAAGTGGCTGAGACAACCATACGAATACGCCTAAAAAGTTCCGCTAGCATAGCTGTTCCACCCGTCACTACATCACATTTATAGCGGCATGGAACTGATGATTCGTACTTACGGTTACAGATTATCGACTTTGAAGTGGACAGCTTCAACGGCGATCATGTTCATCTCGGTGAACACGAGTTCAACTACCACTCCACCGAGGCGCTGAAGCAATTCATCGAGAGGCCCTTCGCCGGCAAGTTCTCCGAAGGAAAGGTAAGCCGAGCACAAACTCATCAATTCCCTGAAAACACCTTGTTTTACGAGACGAGTGAAAAAGCAACTATTTAAGATTTGCGATGGCGTTCGTACCCACAGCGGCTTTGTACTCTTTCACTTCTTCATCTTCGCTGTTTGTCCACCTTTGCTTGAAAACACCGATTCTGATAAAAGGAGTCTGTCTACCCACTGTGTCAAGGTTATCTTCTTAACTGACGTTTTCACTGAAATCGTTGTAATCAGATACAAACGTATAAGCGAAAATGACTAAAGGAAAATGCTTAGAAAATATCGGCGGTAAAATTGTGGCCAAATTATCTACCTCTGCAGAGAGAAATATACTGTCTGTAGCAAATTGTTTAGTTGGCAGAGAACACCCGCAGCATAGGGGAAAGCTGTTGTACTTTTAATTATGATGAAAACAACTAAGAGCTTCGGAGTTCTCTAAGTTCCCTCTATTATCATAATATCGTCTTTTTCTCTCTGATTGTTTTTTGATATTATATATTAATATCTTTTGATTCCCTGTTGTTTAGCTTGTTCAAATCTTCAATTTGTTTTTATTTGTCCCGTCATTGCATTTTTTTTTTGCTGATATTCAATATTCTTGAGCTATAACGGAAATATTTTGGTCTTAAGAAACACATTTCCCAAGCTTTTCATTGCGTTAATAATCGTGTCTATGGCCATCGAATTATATAAAAGAGCTGCAATACGCCGTAAAATGCATATAGTTACAATGATCCTCGCATGCAGCTCGAAGAAGCTGAGCTGAGCAAGAGCGAACCTATGTGGGCCAGGAACCTCAAGAAGGGTGTCCTCAGCATTTTCCAACTGGACTTGGTCAAGGGTCGCCACGACAACCCCGACGCCAAGCAGTTCCACGTGAGGGAGGTACGTACAGAACCCTTGCAGAAGACGTCGTTTAGGCAGCATCAACGTTGGCATCCTCCTGAGAGGCACTGGGCTAAAAAAAAAAAGAGCCTCCTGATTGCAATCTACAACTTAATGATTCCATACACGACCAGCCTAAGACGCACGATTGGGGATACTGTTGGGAAATTCATAAGGGGTTCATTTTTCACTGAATATACCATGATTTTATAAAAAAAAAAACGCATTTATAAGCTACAAACCTCACCCCTGAAACCATGCTAACGGACAGATCAACAGCGTGAATTCTCTAGTATTCTTCCGGAGTGTAAGCGCAAAAACAAAAGTCGCGCGTTTTAGCCAAAAGTGAAGAAAGAAAAGAAAGTATACATATTATGGAAACAAAAACAACAGCAACTGCCTGTGACACTTCAGGCCTAAATTATGCCTTGCTGTGCTTAGACACCAGGCGTTACTGGACATGATGGGTTTGGTCTTCTATATTAACGGCTGTCCTCTAAAAACAGCGAAACATTGAAGTGCTAGAATGTCCGGATCCTGCCCTTTTTTGCGTTCAAAGTTTTTTTTCTGTTTTTTTCTTTTGTAATAATAATATGTACAACTACGCAGAATTTTCCCATCAGGTCTGAGTACGCTCCTGTATCTTTCGCAGGAAGGTCTCCACGGGAACTGCGACACACTCTACGTTGTCGCCGAGGAGGAAGGTCACCTCAAGGTCACCAAGATCAAGAATCTCGAGAAATGCGACAAGGAACACTACGCCGTTTATGGAAGGGTCAAGGGGCACGAGTGCGTCGACTGCGAAGCTCAGGAGACTGTAAGCATTGCTGGACTGATGGCGTGTGTTCTGAAAGGTGGCATTATGGAACTTGTTTATTCGTTGTCCACAAGATTAAGTCAGGCGCCAGTTGCCACATCTCAATCCGTGTGGCCCATACTGGACATATTTACTGCTACAGTCACTCACAGCATAAGGAGCATAGGGCGCAGCTTATCGTCCCGTTTCTTGCTTGGGCGAATGGCGTAATCTGTTAAGCGGTAAATGCCTTAATCTCGCCTAATCTTTGCCTTATCAGCGAATGCCGTAATCTACTTATGAGTGAATGCCTTGAAGGCCCACGAACACTTCGCGCTTTCCCCTTTTTCCCACATCCTTCTTTCCTATATTTTCTTCACTTTTTGCCTTGCTCCAACTTTGCTCCCCTGCAGCTTAGGAGAGGGCTAGCGCGAGGAGGGTTTTCTTCCCTGCTGAAAACCAAAGCTGTACGTCGGCCTTTAAACTCGCCTACTCTTCGGCATATCAACAAATGCCGTAATTCCTATGGCTGCGTGTAGAGCGTGTAATGAAAAATAAACTATTATTATTATTATTATTATTATTATAATGCTCGGGACTTGCCAGCCCCTGTGTTCCTTAAGGCCCGATCACACACTTGTGACTTCTTAAGACCATGTGCCTTGAAACCTCTTAAAATCTGTTATCTCCACTCCGTTCCAGGACCACCGCCTGGATGGCGCAAGCGTACAAATGTGTTCTCTCGTCGTAAGAGGTTTTGAGAGGTTTTAAGGCACTCGGACCTCAAACGTCGCAAGTGTGTGAACGGGCCCTTAAGCTGTCAGTAACGTTTCTAGGCTTAGGCAGTGCCTAATGTCACACGCTTGCCATGAGGCCAACTTTAGGGACTTTAAGAACAATCTAGCAAGTCGTGCTGCGGATATAAAATACATAAGCAGCAGACTAGATTGAGCTACGACCGCGAATAAAATAGATGTCTAATTACATTAGTTAGCCTTGCACATTGTTGTTTTCCCAGCTGTGTGCTGTAAGCGAAAGATAGTATGCGTATTCTGAACAAAAAGAATGATTAGATGTATTGATTGTGTCTTTTGAAACAAAACCGTACGTTGAATTGAGATGACGACCGCAACAGCAACTGTTATCTTCAGCTTTCTAAATTATTCGGTCTCAACTCTCGTAATTAACACTTTTTGTTTCGTTCTGATTCAGTCTCTTTGGAGATTTTTATATCGACGCATGACCAATGAGTCTAATAACTCATCTTGTTGTTCGCCAAATAACCCTGAAATAATGTCACTTGTAATACATCTCGTGACTGACACATAAAAGCGCATACATCACATTGCCCCAATTTTCTGCCTTTGCAGCACACCGTTGTAGCCACCTCCCAGGTCAAGTACAGACTCGACGGAACGCCAGAACACTACGTCATCAACCACGCCTGCGCCACTTCAGAGGATGTTTTCAGGCCCTTCAATCAAGGGAAAACCTTCGTTGCCCAGCTCAAGTAAGAGGATTGGAGTTTACATGATGACCTCGCTTCTTCGTGAAAGAGAGCTGCACCTTGACTTTTTAGCTTAATATACATACCAAAACACCTTAGATTCTATTAATAATAAATTTTGAAATGCAAAAATGTTTACGTTGCACAAATGTTCCGAGTTTCTCATTTACTCAAGTTTAAGAAACTCCAATATTAGTTGGACAGCGATAATGAGACACGGTGTCTGATGAAATTGACTTGGCGTTAGCAGAGAAGGTTTTTGAATGCTTAAATATGTATTTACTAGAATGTCGAGGTAGGTGGCGTAGATGCCAATACCGGCGTTTCTCGGACATAAAACTCTCCTCTATTTATTGCGGTGATTTTTTCCTAAGACCTTAATTCATTGTGACATCCCACGTGCCCATCAGCTTAAAAAGTAACTGGTGCTAATGTAGAGTCATGGAAAAAATACAAACATTGGATATGTAGCCGAACAATACCTGCGGTGCCTTATAGTTACAGATGTTTGCTGTGTTAAAACAAAGTCGCCTCGGTATCGGCGACGCTGTCTTTACGTTGTGCCCTCTTACATTCATAAACCATTTGACATCGCGGTCACTTATCGTCCAGCCACAAGTACTGTGTTTGACTGACAGCTTCTAGTAGTTTATTCGCTTGAAGATATACGAATTTTACTAAGAGTGCCATCCTGTAGTAATACATGGGCACTGTGACTTCTCTGTTAAAATGCAACCACTTTGTTCTGATAGTAGAAAAGCTTAACTGATTGTAGTCATGTTCCAATGTAGTTATCAGCTTGTATCTTCGGGAACTTCGCACTGTAAAAGGCAATGGAAATCCTGACACTGGTGGCCCTTTGTTAAGAAAGCCACGGAATTAAAAAAAAGGGGTCGATCTCCACTAAAACACCAAGTGGTCAAATCACACGTGGCCA
Organism: Ixodes persulcatus; assembly: GCA_013358835.2. NCBI lineage: Eukaryota > Metazoa > Arthropoda > Arachnida > Ixodida > Ixodidae > Ixodes > Ixodes persulcatus. The sequence continues at coordinate 323,091 of JABSTQ010011248.1, forward strand.
GGAACGCAGACACTTATGCAATGGTGCAAAGCACAGATAAGAACCTCAATTGAGCAATACCACCGAGTTCTGCATGTAAGTGCTGCAGGTACCAGACAGCACGTGCTCCTCTGTTCGTAAACTTATCAGCCATAAACGAACATGGTCAAAAGAGACAGTGGGTAATTATTTGCAAAGAGAATAAGAGTGTTTCAGATGCGTCACCAGACATCATGTCTAAATACCTTTTTTCCGCGTTCCTGTCTCGACAATAAGCTTACCAAAAACGATAGCTCAATCCGGTTATTGTCAAACGTTTTACCAATCCCATTTTTTCCCTCAGCCGTACCTTGGATTTGGAGGAGGTGCACGACGCCAACACCGACACTCAGCTTCCGGAGGACCTGGAGAAGGTGCACCACATCGCGCAGTCATTCCCGGAGTCTGATGAGGCAGAAAGCCTGGAGGAACTGAAGCACGTCAACCGCTACGTGACCACTTTTGATCTCTCGACCGACAAGGACAAGGTAGGCGAACGCTTCAACCTCGGATATAAGACAGCCAGTGCGGAGCGCAAGTTCGTCTGCTTCTTTTGTAAGGGTTGTGGAGACGTCAGAACTCCGAGCTTTGATTGGTTCTGATCGAAAGATAGTGGGTAGACCTCAAGGCAGCTTGCTTTGAGGTCTGCCAACTATCCTTCAATCAGGGCCAATCAGAGCTCGCCGTAATTCTGACGTCACCGCAACTCCTGCGCAAGAAGCAGACGACTTGCTCTCTGCATTGAATTAAAAAGACAGTAGACTATCCAATACACCCTAGCGTCGCAGTCACGTTGCTGGGGCACCATTCAAGAGACACGGTGCTCTCTGCAGACATAATGACAAAATTACCCGCGCACAATCCTCAAGCACGCTTGAGGCATCTTAGCTTCATCCGCTTGAGGCATGTTAGTACCCCTCTCACTAACTCACTAACTTCAGTCCGCCTCCCGTAGCCTCCCGTCTAGATTTTCGTTTACGAACTGTGTTTTCCATAGACTACGATGGAACGCAATCTAGACGGGGGGGGGGGGGGAGGGGGGGGGGGACTGCGCTTTGAAACGTACGTATCCCATAGAGTACACTGCATGCAGTTACCAATGCAGCAATCCGGCGCGTCGAAGGACGGGAGGCGGGTCGTGGTGAGTGAGGGGGGTAATGCTCCTGCATTCAGCGTCTATGAGCAGTTCCGTGACTGAGCTAATCTAATAACGTTGCTTCGAACACGGCCGCATACAGTCTTTGTATCGTCAGTGTGACCGTCATACAAGGAAGAAACACGCTTCGAACAGTGCACCAGCAGGACAGTGAACTTTGATTTCGGAGCGGTGTAAAAAAGATGATGGGACTATGTCCACTCGAGCCTGTCAGCTCAACTTTAAAAAACCAAATCAAGAGACAACATATGTAGACACTGATTATAAACCATAAAAACAAAGCCTATATCTACTTTTCCGTCGAGCACATCTGGTTAGTCGTAAAATATTGTTTTTATACCATAAAACGTGTCTTCAATTTACGGTTCATTAAAGTCACATAGGTTGTCATCTAGCGTTGATATCATAAAGCTATTTATAGGAAAATCAAAATGATGTCATGCCAAGCCGTTCAGAAAGGAAAAAAAAAAAGATCGATCAAAGTTCCCACGGCATTAAAAAATAATTATTTGTACCATCTAAGACCGCATTTATCACGCTTCACAATCATGTCCGCTTTGTTCCCAGTTCATCTCTGGTCTCAACCACCTTGCTGCATTGGAGTACGAGGATTCCGACATCAAGGACGTTCACAGCAAGGAAAGCGGTGGACTAAACTTCATGATTTTGTTCGGCTCGCTTGCCTCCATGCCCTTTGAAGATATCGCCCACGTGTACGAGCAAGCCGTTGCCAATGCACCGGAAGCAAGCAAGAGTCAAGTCAGGTGTGTACATCACAAACTATGTAAGACGAAAGTCTGCAAGCTGCGATAGACTTCGAATGAATACAAAAAACAAAGCATGCCTACTTTCATGTTTCATCCTGTTTCTTGATGATCAAAAAAAGATGTTCCTCATACGAGTTATGTTTTTAAATGATCTAAGAAAACGTTGTATTGTGATGCACGTAAGGGAGGGAAAGGGGGGGGGGGGGGTAGCCGACTGTGTTAACGCAGCGCTGCAGAACCCAGGGATCCTGCGTTCATTGTCCTCCGATATCCATTTCTATTTGGATGAGCATCGCACCGGAGTGCGGTCATGTTTCTCTACTACCATGTGGTGCACATTAAGGACCCCAGGCTTGCCGTTGTAATGCGCTGGTTATATTTCTCAATTACACTGGAAACACCAGACGTCCGTCAGGAATGACTAACTTATCACTGTCTAGACAATCCCACAACACAAGTGTGAACGTTAACGTCCTTGGTTTGTGCAGAAGGGTGTTCCTGGATCTGCTCTCAGCTGTCGGAAACAACCCTCACGCTGCGTTCGGCCTGCAACTGGTCAAGGAAGACAAACTCACTGACGAGGAGGCTGAGCACTTCCTCTCCAAGCTGTCGATGAACCTGAAGGAGAACAGCCCCGCTTTTCTGACCGAACTTGCCGTACGTTTAATCTTTACACAAGTAATATTCTCGCAACATATACCTTACTTTTATTTTTTTTAAAGGAAGTAAATATTGAACTAACGAAACGTGAGTGTCCCCACAAGTGAATTAAGCTTATTGCAACGTGTTTTTAGGAGAGCTAGTTTCCTAAAAGCGAAACAAAGAATAGTATTGCACTTGTAGACCTTGGTTAGGCACGAGTCCTGCACTCCCGGAATAAGATATAATCTTGGTGAAGTAGTGCTACCATTTGGTCTCACTTTTGTTACGGACATAAAGACGCCATCGAGCAACAGAAACTTTAAGTCAAGTTACGTTTTAAAATATGCCATTGATAGTTTGCACCCGAAAGGGCAGTCAAAGACGTATGACATGTCGGCTGTCAAAGATCCATGCCATTTCCGAATCGCCGTCCGTGACACGCGTGCATGTCTCTGACCCTTTTACTGTAATTAGAAAAGGTTAAGACTCTATACTCAGTTTGGTTTTTGGCTGTGTCTATTAGTTTTGTCTTTTTATTTTTATTGCCGGTTTTCATCATTGCTGTTGTTGGTATTCTTGCAGGAGGTGTGTGAGCACGTGAAGCCTAAACGTCAAGTGTGGGTCAACTGCCAACTCGCTCTGAGTAGCCTCGCGGGCCAAGAGGGCTGCGTCCGTGCCAAGACTGACAAGGAACACGACGAGGGATTCTGCAAGCCCTCTCTGGTTTCACACTTCTTTAACGTGAGTCTTTTGAAAGAGACCATAAACGGGTTTCCTTTAATCTTTCTGCTCACATGCTTGGCGCATAGGTTAATCTGAGCGCTTGCTTGTTTCTGCGGGCTTTGTCTCATTCCACCATTTCGCACGTGCCTCATCTCTCGCGCAGGTTTTTTTTTAAGGTATTTGTATATTTCCCTTGTGTATACTTGTGTACGGTACGTATTTTACCAGGGCGAAATGGCCGAATAAAACGTGAACATTTCGCGAAATGGTGAAATTATTCATATAAAAAACACTCGAAAAGAAACATAATGTGACCGCATAGAGTTTTCTTAAAGCAGAAAGAAGTATGAGACCAGTCGTTGTTCGCGGGCGATATGTCGTCAACGCAAGGAAAGCCATCAAGGGTTACCAGCAAGAAAAAACAAATATCATAAATCGACACGTAAACTCACAACGCCCCAGCGGATCATTTCGCATGCCCGAACGTATTTAAACAGCCAGCGTAAATTGAGACGCTTGTATTTACACGCTATTAAGAAGAGCTCCGTGCAGTCTAGTCTGTCAATAATAAAAATAACTTCAATAAAATTATGCCCATCTTCCCACCTTGGCGTCGGTGTGTTCGAAATCCTCAAGCTTTAAAAAACTCGGTTTTTGCGCCCTTGGTCACAGTCGAACGTACGCAAGTGTGTGACCCAGCCTTGAGGCTTTAAAGAGATGCTTTTCGATCACGCCATGCTGAACAGTACTATACCATGCTTCTCTTGCCGATAGGTACACGCGGTACAATTATGTATGCAAACGCAGGTGTTTCTTTTTCCCCCAGTATGAGGTTAAGCCAGAAGACAAGAAGGACCAGCCGGAATACAAGAGGACGGTGTACATGAAGGCTGCGGGCAACTTGGCCACCAGGGGCGCCGTGCACTACCTGGAGCGCTACGTCTCGGATACAAACCAGCCAGAGCACCGGAGGTCTGCCGCCCTCTGGGCAATGGTTCGAGCTGCTCCGCACCACCCCGAACTGGTACTGTACCGTTAGGTTTACTTACAATTAGCGCTAAGCACACGGACACTCTTTGGTGTTCATTGCCATCTCCGAAATATATAAAAGTCAACTCCTCAAATATTGTATTGTATTGGCGTCCTTTGGCATCCCGTTTGTAACGGGCGATGACGGAACTTTGGATTCTGGATCTGGCCAGTTGTCCCCCGTTTTGTGACTGGTTGCAGCTCTACTATGATGGTGCTCTACGGATGGCGAGGAAAGGTTACTTTCTCACTACGGCTCGAACTCCAATAGTGTCTACAGCGTATTTGTGAGGTTGATTCGACTAATCTCCATGAATAGATCTTCCGACACAAGAGTAAATAAAAGCCACGCTTGATAAGGGTTCTTATCAGAAGTGTATATTAACACAGGTAATTTCAGTGCAATTTGGAGCGGCCTCTCAATCTGACGGAGGACGAGCGCATGGGTTAAAGACTTTGAAACATCAAAAAGACCAAAGAACCAGATAGCAAAATGTCGTTTGCAGGCCCAACAAACATATCGTCTAAATCTGTCTGCCAAACGACCCCGATGTCGCATTCGAATATTTCATGCTTTAAAAAGACTTCAGATGATCTGCCATTAAAAAGCGCGTTGTCAATGCATCCCGACGTTTTAATAACAATGCTTTGAGACAGAGCTGCGATGTTCATTTCCCGAACTTCAACGCACTGCCCTCGACAACACGAATGCAAGAACCGTTTTCTCCGCAGGTACGCGACGTCGTACTGCCACTGTACAAAAACAAGAGCGAGACGGCCTACCTGCGCATCGCGGCGTTTGTGAACGTCCTAATGACCAAACCCGACCTCTACCTGCTCAAGTACATCGGACACAACATCATCGACGACCCTAGCGACCAGCTGGCGTCCTACGTGACCAGCGCCTTCCGCAGCCTTGTGAAATCCAAGTACCCGTGCCACCAAGAACTGTAAGTTTATCGTTTATAGCTAGCGAGAAAACAAAAACGGCAGGGCGTGTCTTCCGAACGCCAAGCCTCCAGCACACGCCTCATGCTTTCCGCCGTGCCTCGCCAGCGCACGCCCGCGCTCGATGAGCATTATACTTTGTCTCATCCTACGATGGACTAAAGGCCAAAGCCACGGGCCGCCAGATCCAATCACGTTCCACGCTAAACTATGACATGCCTAGCATTGATTAGGGGTAGACGAATAATGCTCCGAGCCCAAAAAGGCTGCATCATTTCTATAGCTTCGACACTGCAAACAGCCTGTACGTCGTGGCTTTTTTGCAATGTAAAATTGTTGAGTCACTCACTGCTATTCGATTCGAACCACTGTCCGCCCATCCCCATCAATGATTCGAGACGCGGGCACTGAAACGTGCGTCAAAGCGCAATACCACACAATTTCTAAGTGGCTCGTGATTGGACCTGGCGGTCCGTAGCTTTTGCCTTTAGTTCATCGTAGGGTGAGACGAAGTATAGAAGCGGGACAGCTAAGGGAAACCCCTGTCATTCTCACTCGGGCAGTGTACAGTATTTTTCTATCGTGCGCTCTAAAGCAAATTAACATTTTTGTACGTAACTTACAAATACGCTACAAATCTTACATACTTACAGATAGGCTACAAATCGCTTACGCCGGTGCCAGTTCTCCTCGGAAAAGCATACATTATTCCGATGTAAGCTCGGGAGAGTCGGTGATTCGTAATAGCAGCAACAAACACAAAAAGGCAAGGGCAAAAAAAGAAAAACAGATAGGAGACTCAGAGGGACAAACAAACAAGAACATCACTTTGTTTCACTTTCTGCGTGTCTCCTAGCTCCTTCTCAGCCGTCGTCTTTTTCGCGTTGTTGCTGCTATCCGGGTACATTATTCATTCGGTTGCAATAACCAAAAAGAAACTTGCTAAAGGAAAGCTTTGCGTGCTCCGGGAGTCACCTTGCGTACCGTATATGAGGACATTCTTCCCACAGGGCTCAGCACCTTCGCTACGTCGTGCCCATGTGGAACGACGTAAGCCGGTTTGCCAAGCCGCTGGACCATACCAAATCGCAGGTCATCCTTTCTTCCGGCTACGACCGTACGTATGAAAACACAGCGTTAAATGTCATGCTTACCAAACCACAAATAAAATACGTCAACCGAATCTCCTGTCTTTTGTCCCTCTACAGCCAAGTACGACTACGGCGGCTCCAGTGTCTTCGCCCAAGTACGGGCCGACGACAGCTACCTACCGAGAGAAGTGTATTTCAGCGCAAAGGACTATTTCCACGGCCGCTCCTTCGAGTCAGTTTCGCTAAAGTTTGAGAGCTGGGGTCTAGACAAGCTTCTGAACCAAGTCGTGGGACCTCAGCCCGGATCCACCAAGAACCTGTGGAACGTCTTTGGGCGACGTCGCTTCACCAGGGACGCCTCGGCAAAGGATCTCAAGGAAGTTGAGGCTGCTGTAAGATTATTTTAACTTTCACGTACGACATCGTACATCCTTCAATGGACACGATGTTCGCTGCATGGCGTGATGGCATTATGATCTAACAGAAGCATGCTCGAGCTATGTTTTCTTCACAAAGTTATATGCTTTCAACAACAGGGCTGCAGACAGTTTTTGTGTGAGCAATGTGATCATTATACGAGGAAGAAACATGCCTCACTCAGTTTCTGCAGACCGTCTTTCCTATGATGTATTAGCAGTGGGACTGGCGGCGGCTTTGGACTTGGTGGTGTATGTTTGCGCCCTTATTATGCGACTTGAAATCAGATAGAAATAAAACCACTATCTATTTGTTTAAATCTACTCGCCTAGAACAAAATTGTTCAACGATCAATGGGATTTATCTGATGGATATGCGTAAGCATTTCCATCGGATGACTGCATTTCCATCGGAAGAAAGCCGATGCAAAGCCTCGGCTTTTTTCGGTCATCGCTCTTGGATACGGTCAGCCATATCACTCGTGGAAAGAGCCACATCCATCGCCTGAGCGGCAACTGAACTGGGCCGCATTCCAAAGCGGCGCGTCACCTGCTCGTCTCTGCAGCACCGCGCCAGCTGTGCGACGCTCGTATTTGTACGAACCGCTGACGTCAGCACGCGTCACCCTTTCCCTCTCTCTCCACCGCCGTGGTGAGACATTGAATCTGTAAACGGGATACTTCCTCGCCACCCAACTCTCCTCGCGACATCGTGCATGGCGCTTACAAAAGGACGCACGGACTGACACCGGCCGATTTTCGTGAAAACGGATTATTTAGGTACTGTCGAGACCGGTTATAACGAAGTGAACGGGAATCGGAAATCACTTCGCTATATCCGCTATTTCGTTCCACCCGACCTCGGTTAACGAAGTGCGAAAAGGAATGAGAAATCGTGATCGCTTTGCTGTAGCCTCTTTTTCGTCATGACCGATTTCGTTATAACCGGTTTCGACAGTACTCTGGTTTTTACTTACCCACCAAAAGAGTCCTTTTCGTTAATGAGCCAAAGGCACTCTTTACAAGGAGCCTTTCAGTGGGAGCGAGACTGCATAATTTTAGGAAGACTAAATTGTGTCTGCTTAGTTTCAGCTTAAGACCAGATACAGCCGATGCTACATCATACCTTTTATGTTTATGATTGGTTCAGCGATAATGAAAAACGTACAAAAAACATGACAAACACCATGATGGTGCGCTTTTGACGTTGTCTGATTGGTCCCATTATCTTGTAGCGTCCGCTGCGTCTAGACTTAAGCTGAAACAAGGTATAGTTATAGTTGTAGTTGGAAAGGGAGCAAACACAACAACAAATTCTCACTACCTTGCCGAAGAACATCTTGATGACAATATGGCAGTTTATTGTCTCTGGTTTCATGCATAGAAGAAAAGAAAATGCATGCAAGCGCACAAGTCCTGCATAAAGTGAACTGTTATGACACAACACCATTACTTGTTTGCCGGGACATTTCGTGACTGTAGTGTCGCCGTATCTTATCAGAATTTGATAGGTCACGACGGCTATACTTGCTTCGAGCCTTGACAGGATTAATTTAACTCGTATATTTTGTTTTAATGATGTTGTACAGGAACCACAAAGAATAAGCGATTGCTCTTTTGTTATATTTTTATAGCTTCCCATCACTGACCGGGATTATGACCACGTCTACGGCCGCCTGAGTCTCGATCTCTATGGTCACGCCTTCGACACCTGGGAATTCGACGAGAGCATTCTGCAGGAACTGAGCAAGGGAGAGGGAGAGGGTATGTTCTTAAAGTTTACTCATGTTTTTTTTTTTTTTTTTTTTTAGGAACAACGTGATGACAATTAGGCAAACTAAAAACAAACCCCAATAGTTATTTTTTTATAGCCTGAAGAGGAGTTAGAGGCAACCACACATGGTGTGAAGTGAATGAACTGACAATTCAATACTTGTAAAATAAAAAGTATTCGCTTGGTGAATTTTAGCACAAAGTAGTAGGTAATAGGTATGCGTGAAATGGCGACAAACACCAAAATATTTATTGCCTTCCAAGTTGAACAAACAAACTTTACTTTGAGCTTACTTTGATTCACGGCGTACGATCTTTGCAGTATGGGAAACAAGCGCCATCTTTTTCGTGCGACAGTACACACATACATAACGAATAAGCATCAAGGACTCAAAAAAATTATTCCAAGAAGAATGCAAATAGCCTTACAATGACAACGAATGTTCTGTTTATGCTGTTTCTTTAAAAGCAAAAAAGAAGAGTGTTTGATAGAAAATGTATTGTAAATCTGAGGGTCCCCTGAAGGTTGATTCTAGACTACTTGATGCCTAATCAACCTTAGCGCCTGTATCCGCTAGCCAGAAACTTGCACGGAATGCTACGTGTTATTACAAAGCGAGCGCTATACATCTAATTGATATTAATTATACGGCACTGCTTTGCTTCCATCAGAGACACCAGGGGACAAACTGAAGAACCTGCTAGGCGAATCAAAGCGTAAGAAGAGCTTCTTCCTCAGCAAGGACATCACCATTATTGTACCTAGCGAACTTGGTGTTCCCGTATTTTTCGACCTCAAGCAAGTCGAATACATGTACACCAACCCGAAGAAGTTTGCCTTGGATCAAACGCCAGATGCCAAATTTACCCTCGACGTAGAAAGGCACTACGTGTAAGTCAATATATTGTTCTAACTTCGCTCTTAAGTATTAATGTCTCACATATCTTTCGAATGCTCCGCTCATTTCTCAATGCAATCTTACACTCCACTGTTAAAGAAAGATTTGAAAAAAATCGATGGAGCAAATTTTTATCAAATATTAAGGAACTTTATGAAGAGGGCGTTGTTAAGCTTACTAAAACCTTTGGTGTTTCTTTTTTTTTTTTAAGCTACGACCCAATAAAACGGCCTTATCAGGCCCAGTGCTGGTAGCTGAAATGTATTAAAAAAAACAAGTGTTCCTTAAAATATGTATTGAACCCTTCTTGGTTATAGATTTAATCAGAATAAAATATGTTTGCTCTGAGGGCAGTTTTTCAAGCTGCATTCATATCCAGGAAGCTCATTCGATTTGTAATTTACTTCGCTTGTTTCACGCGTTCATAAGGCCTCACACGAAACTGCGACGGAAAAGAAGCTAAGACTTGCTTCAGGGGCTTCGAATTGGCACTCCGTCGTGCTATCGTAGTAAAGAGCGCATTAACAAAAATATCACAGCTATCGATATAAACTAAGGCAACTGTCAGTCCCACAATGAACGTGTCAGAAGGATGTTACCTGGTCCACGCGATTTATGCTGAAACGAGCTCGCCATAGTTAGAGCCAGTAAATATATATAGCCTGATTTTCTACCACCGGTTTCCGTTTTTATTAGTATTCAATATCTTTTGTATGCACCTCGGTGCTGAGTACTGAACTCGGCCTTATAACATTCAGATCTACTTTATGCTTTCAGACACGAAAGCCGTGGCTACAGCATGTTCGGCGTCGCTCTCACCTTCAACAAGACGTCCATGGGAACGGGCTCCGATAGTCAGACCATCATAAATCTGCCGATCGACCTGAAAATTACCGTGGATCCTATTCACAAGAAGCTGACTATGAAGCGCCCGCTGAGCCTGCCCTGGAACATTGCGAACCATCACTTCCGCCCATTTACTTTCGTCATGTCCTATGACCTACACAAAGATGTTTCCACCGCCGAAACCAAGCTGACCCAGGCTATGTACCCTCTCTACAACAAGGAAGAACTTACCGAGGTAAACTTCCTTTTCTTGGCAACTATACTAATGTGGTTCAGGTCTTCTGCAAAATGGGAGTAACTTTTTTCCTCTATTGTTTCCAACAAAACCGACTGCGTTGTACGACCCTAATTGTACACAGCTGGGAAGAATCGAGCCCTGAAGAAAACAAAGCACTACTTCATTTTCTGAATATGTACTGAGACTTACCTATATCTTAGCCCAAAGAGACTGCATAGCAGCTCTAACTTACTGCCCAATTTTTGTTTTCTTGCAGTTTGATCGTAACTACTTCGGCGAAGTCTTGGGCTATGGCCTGAACGTAAAGGGAAGCCTCCTCAGCAAGGGACTCATGAAGGGACTGCACGACTACTGGTACGAAAGCGACGACCGCCAGAAGTTCTACTATGCAACTCAGAACCCTGAGTGGCACCCACGTGAACTGCAGTTCACCCTTGTTCCAGCTGCACAAGATACCACAACTGAAGTAAGATCTTATTCATTATATTACATTGGCTGTGGTGATAAACTGTTGGTTTGCAGGGATAAATGAGTTTCGAACAATCCAAAGTATCCATCTATTAAAACTCAAGCGTTGAATTGAATGGACGTTTTTAGGTTGCATAATTCGGCGCCTTTAACAGAAAAACTCTGCTAAATGATCCACCCCGTTGAACACCATATAACTGTTTCTCTTGAACATTATCGAAACTCTCAATTTATACCTAAATTATTGTACGACATTCTTGACTTTGTTTGACCATTTATATTAGATAACTCCTCTCCTGTCTTCGCGACCTGTAGAACTTAACAAATGAGCAGCGATCTTACTACTACAAGGTTACGTGATTCAGATTTAAATTAACAATATGAAAACCGCCGACTGCGCTAATCATTCATTATGAACCTCATAAGACAAGAAGAAACGTATGCCGGAGAAAAACACTCATACACCAGAAAATGGTTAAAACCTATAACGAGCTTGTCATGCTTGATATACACACATCTAAAAACAAATACGTTAAAATCATAACATCAAATTCTTAATTTGAATGAAGAGAAACATATACCGGGCGTTCATTTTTAATTCGAACTGATTTATTACAAAAAATCCGTAAAAGATGCACTAGTACGGTTTGTTCAAGTGAGTTATACGGCTAAGGGGACATTATGTGGGTGGCTAATCCTTGCGAGAAGTTGGCTAATTACTTAAAATTCGTTAATTAACTTTTCAATTAATGAAAATAGACATATGGTTCCAATTAGAAATTTGCTCAGCGTCGTCGAAAACCCCTAAATCAGTCATTTTCAGAAAGACTTTGAGCGCGTGAGAAGCGTAGTAGTGAACTGAAGTTACCGCTCGTGGAGCAGGTACAAAGCTAGAGGTTGCGATAAGGCGCCCTTGCGATTTTTCCGTCTCTTATCTACCCCCCGCCTTGTACCTGCTCCACGAGTGGTAACTTTAGTGCACTACTACGCTTCTCACGCGCTCAAAGTCTTTTTGAAATGACTGAATTAGGGGTTTTCGATGACGCTGAGCAAGTTTATAATTAGAACCATCTGTCTATTTTCAATAATTAAAAAGTTAATTAACGAATTTTAATTAATTAAACAAATTCTCGCAAGGATTAGCCACCCACATAATGTCCCCCTAGCCGTATAACTCACTTGAACAAACCGTACTAGGGCATCTTTTACGGAATTTTTGTAATAAATCTGTTCGAATTAAAAATGAACACCCGGTATATTTCGAGTATTTCACAACACACTTTAGATATCTACCTGTACTTCCAATATATTTTGTATGATTTCTGTTAACCGGTGAGTTGTGACCTTGTAAAAGCTCTGCTATTTTCGTATGCCCAGTCGACCGCTAAGCTGCGCATACGCTGATTAAATGATTCCTGAGTTAATACTAATAAAACTAAAAAATAACGACTTTAATTCTGCACTTCTAAGTACACTTTTATGTTTCACGAAAATGCAAAATTCGCGCAAATTTACCGTAATGCCATTTGTAAACCACAGTCCACCAGGTAGTGAAGGAACCAGAAACCACATTACTCAAGTTCCGCTCTTCTGAGCTCAAACATTGGTCAGAAACGCACCTGTCGGGAGGCATAAAAGCAACCGCATGATATACCGTATTCTTATTTCCTTAAAACCTACAGGTAGAGGTCGATCTCGGCTACAAGTTCCTCGAGCCCGATGACGCACGGGAGAGTCACTTCGAAGCTCACGACAAGGTCGGCGAGGATGCTGAGGTTCCGTCTACTCACGTGCTGAACCTCGACTACACTCTGAAGGGCACCAAGGAACGCAAGGTGTCAGCAGAACTGAGATACTCCTTCACCAAGGACAACCTCAAGCACAAAGTACAGCTCTTCTACGACCGAACACCATTCCACCCGAAGGAGCAAGACCACACCAAGGTACACGAAGCTTCTAACGAGAAGCCCGAAAATGTGTCCCTTACACTCAGATGTTTTCGTAGGTCTGCCTGGATGTCACATCCAAGTTCCCAGAGCCTGCGTGGGAAAGGATGAAGAACCTCGCCGCTTTCCACGAGGGCCAGGACCTTGAAACTCAGCTGAACCTCCACTACGGAAGCAACTGTGTAGACCAATCTAGCGTGAGTGTGTGTTGCCTCTAATAACATGAATACTATTGCCAATGTCAAAACAACATTAAGGGTTGGTCAGTACCTTCCTTGCACGTATGGGGTAATTGTTGGGGCACCATGCGTGCAATTGTCTGTTCTCAGCTTTCAGAGAGGGTGGTACCGCGGTGTAAGAATCACGCTCCCTACTTCCTGGTTGATTGACTTCGCAATCATGCTCGCTTACATGTCCCTGACACAAAAATATAATGTAAATTTCTAATATCGCTCATTTTCAATGAATTAACATAACTAACCCGTCACGGACCTAAACCCGGTACCACTGTTTCACATCAATCATGCTAATGAAATCCATTTTGATAGACACCAGGTTGCCCACTATCAGTCATGAAGGTTGCGAATAATCCGCAGCAAGCTAAGGAGAGAAGGAAATGCTCAGCTCACATAGACCAACGCTCCGTTCAATGCCCAGTGCACCGAGATGCGCTTGGCATCAGGAAGACCTTATTTTCAAAAGCGCCACTTTTGACAAAAGGTCGATGTCGGATGCTCTTTCCTCCCCGTGATGCTAGGAGATTGGTGCGTTCGTACTGAACGTCGTCGTGACGTCACTTTCCTCTAATAAATCGAGGACACAGCCTCTCCCGCAGCTCTCAAGTTAGTATAAACTATAGTCATAGACAACCTGAGTGTCACATGATCACTCTACAGCCAATGAGATTACGCGATCAGCCGATTAGAACGTCGAAGAGCCAATCAGGAAACGAGAAGCGGGAAGGCATAAACCACGCCCCGCGTATCGTAAGCTGTCGCATGGTGTTAAAGCTTGCCGAACGAACCATGTAGATATTTTAGTGCACCCAGTGCTCAGCGGAGTGGATAACATAGCAAGTCACCTGACTGGTGCTCCCTTATATCTTTCAAAATGTCCCGGCAAACTCAGCATTGTAAAAAAAGCGTACTGTGAAAATCGCAAGTTTTCGATCTTAATTTAATTTATCCGTACTTGATTTTTTTTTTGTAGATCATTTTAAGGGGAAGTATACACACACGGACGACGAGGAGAAGCAGATTCGCGAGAACGTCGAAGGCAAGCCGCTGGGAATCAACCGAATGAAGAAGTACAGCCTGCGTCGACCGTACAACAAGTGCACCGAGCACCAGAAGCACGGCGTTCCTCTAAACTTCGAATGCATGAAGTATCTTTACTACACCAGTCGCCTGGGTAAATTGACAACGGACGTCGAATACAAGAACCTCAAGCCGGTGAGTATGGTGTTTTACTGCTATTAATCTTGGATGCGGAATGGAGATGGAGTACCTAGAAGGGATGAATATGGATTCGAATCTCAGCCTTCGGACAGCGAAGAAAAGAAAGCTGGAAGCAAACTCTGGACGTCTTTATTGCATATGTGCCGCACCGTCTTTGGCGCAAATGCGTTTAGCTGAACTATCGTTTATTGAAAGCTTTCCTGAAATGATGACTTGGTGCATTGCCTGAAATGAATTTCTTGTACTTATTCTTCAGCGTTGAGTAGCAAGCAATTGCATTAAACAAAAACTAATATTGATTTTTTTCTTAATGTTTCTACGTCTATTCGTATAGAAAACTTTATTTTTTTCAATTTTTGTTTTATATAAAGAACCATAAAAATTAATTTAGTCTGAGGTTCGGCGCGCCCACTCCGTGTAAAAAATGTCTGAGCTGTTTTAGGCACTAAACTAACCAAAAGTACGAGAAATAAATCACTATTTATTTAAACCACCCGTAGGTGTAGATCGATAGAAAGGATATTTCAAATCCTCCCTCGTCTAATTTTTAACGCTTTAGTAAATATTTTAACCTGTAAACCGCGATTTCACAAACGCAGGTACGTTACTTTGAGGACAACGAGGCAGGTCATTAGACGATGCAGAATTTACCGTGATGACTCGTTCGTGTTATAATCTCTTCCGCAGTACATCAACTAAAACCTAATGTGAAAAGAGCTGGAAACGTTTTTTCTATTTAAGCTGCTAAGCTCACTTGCAATGTCCGTACAAACAGCAATAGCGCACTCACCACACGAGCTACCGTTAAATTGTCGTCACTCAGAGCGACACGCGTACATCACCAATAAGAAATGAACATGAACATTCGATATAAATCAGTCTAGTTGAGAGGAATAATTAAGAAAGGTAAACGTCTAACGAAACCCTAATTTTGAACTCGAACTTTTGTTCGGGGTGACTATGGCGACGACCGTTGCGTTTTGGTCGTTGTGTGCTTACCACCTTTTCTTTCAACGCGGACTGTATCTCTTTCAGCTGTTCCCCATGCTGCTGAAATACTACAAGAAGGTCCACAAGGAGGGCGGTTTCCTAAGCACCCTCGCGTCCCACGTCCACGGACCCACCGGAAAGCTCCACGTCGTCTCTCAAGTGCCTCCGGTTGAGAAGTACTCGGACATTGTTGTGACCACCGAGGATGGACATTCCTTCCACCATAACCACGTTCCCATCTACAGCCACTTACTCGAGCCTAGGATTTTCCCTCTACTGGGATACTCGAACATGGCTAACTACATCTCCTACTACAAACAAAGTAAGTAACTTTTTACGCTGCTACCGTTAGATCGGTATCGGCAACATTCTGCCAATATGAGCGACATCAATACTAGATAGAATAAAGAACTAAAAAGGTTATATTACGGTGTACCCTACCATCATCATTGTTGATCTTACCTTGTGGCTGACCGAAACAAACGATACGCTCCACCCTGAAACTATGTCGACCTCATCTACTGAGGAATGTTTTATATACCCGTAATTCAGACTCCCTTCGACGCAACAATACAAGATATATTATAGATTATGACCTAATTGTTTAAATACGTTCAAATAGATTATAATTTATAATATGTTTGAACGTATTTAAACAATTAGAATAAATACGGAATATAAAAAAAGATGCGATAACCAAACTTCCATCTAAAATTATTTTCACGTCCTGTTCCTTCCATCCTAACCATGTTCAAGCTAGTCAGTCAGCGCTTCGTTTCTTGGGCCGCTTTGATCGAAACAATTCAGTGAATGTGTCTTGCCGAAAACTCGCAAAACATATCAAGTAATTAGCCGTTAGACATGACATTACTTACTTTACATCATGCACCCCTGAAAAGCACGTAGGATACATAACGAAGAAGTGCTCGAAGAAGTGACAAAAAAGAACTTCAGTGTCGTTTCCATTAGAGGGTTTGGAAGATGGCTCGCGACAATTAATTACATATAATATTAGGTCGTTATAAAAAAGACACCCGAAAATTACCACAAATGCAAGCACCAAGACTATTGACCTGGCACGCCGTTCCCATAATCTGAATCGAGCGCAATAAGTTTTAAACGCCAGTTATCTTCAAACCTCGAAAGAAAGCCTCTCCACAAGAGATTGCCCGCCCCCAATGTTCCTCTTTATCTCTCCACCAGATGGTGAAGGTTCATTCGGGAGTTTAGGGTATGCATATTTATCTCTCTATTGAATCGTCTACAACCGACTTTTCATTTGTTTTCCCAATAGAGCATTGCGATCTTCAAGGGAAGAGTGTCAGGACCTTCGACAACGTCGTCGTGAACCTTCCCGAGACTGACTGCTTCAAGGTTGTTGCCAAGGACTGCTCTCCCAACAAGAGGTTCACGATCCTGGCAAGAGCTACCGGAAACGCCGCACTCCCCAAGGTACAACGCTTCCACTCAATTTGAGAAAATTATGGAACTCGGTTTTTCCTTCTTTGAAACCGTATCGACTAATTTTAGAAAGAAGCAAAAATTGCGATCAAGAAGTTTAGGGAAACACCCCTACGCGGCTCGGGTACGCGTCAACCGGATCAGCATGCAAAGACAATCAGTTGGCGCTGAAAGTGGTTGCTCTAACCGAATTAATCACACGTGCATCTTCATTTTCACGCTATTGCGCACAGTTGGCTATAGCTAGTTGACATTAAATAAGCTACGCTTCACGTTACCGACACCTTCTTTCTAAAAATCATCTTTCCCGTGAAGGGTCATTCGAAATTAGAGGAAAGGCGCTTCCGTCCTTCAGAAATTCTGAAACAGTTTGCTATGGAGCAAACCGATATCGCATGAGCCTACTTAGACCACAACTAAAGCTCAACATGTCGATGCGCTAAGCAAAGCCTACTTAGTGGCTTTAGCTAGTTGAACAGTTTGGCTTCCTATGCGGTGAAAGGGCGTCATCGTCTCGACGCGTCATCCGCACTCATGGACTACGTATGTGATACTTTTCCCATCAGGAATTGCTGTCCTTACGTAAACATTGATGTGTACCATTCGAGTTCGCATTGCGGTTCGTCATCTTTCTTTACTCTTCTTTTTTACGTAAAAGCAAATAGGTGCCGGTCAGCCCTTGTCCTCAGTTGCTCCTTCGCTCCTCCTCATTGTTAAAGATATTGTTGATGTGGTTGTTTAGATTGTGATTGTTTTTCTTGTTTTTGTCAATACAAAATTTTAAACTTACATCGTTGCTGAATCATCAAGACAGAGTTATTCAAACCCCCCCCCCCCCCCTCTTTATGACGCTATCGCAGGCGTTGAAGGCCTTCATCCAGTCCACCAAGGTCGAGCTCCTGCCAGTTTCCGCCGATTCCGGACTGGTGCTACGTGTCGACGGCAGCAGGGTTGAACTGACGCCGGGAGTACCTTACAGCCACACCGCGCACGACGTCGAGCTCTTCACGGTCACGCAGCACAACAAGTACTTCGATGTGATGTCGCAGCCTTACGGGGTCTCAATTGGCTTCGACGGGAACGTGCTCTTTGTGCAGGTGAGGAAACAAGAACAATACCTCTCATCAAAGATAGAATTCATCTCGCTCAGCGACCTTCTTGTTTGATTGTTTCTTGTAACAAGCATCATGTCGAGTACTCTAAGGTGCATTACACAAAAGTGCTTCGCGTAAAGAGAACAGCAGGTAATATTAACTTTGTTTTTAATCTACTCCGGATAACAAAACCAGATCATTACCACCTGATGAGTTCGATTCCAAGCCCCACTGGGCCAGAAAAAAATAAATCAGTGACGACAATATGTTGCAGGACCTGCATTCGATAATAAACTATAGTCAGATTACTTTTTAAAAAATGCAGGGCGTAGAGAGAACCAAGTATCTTATTATCGCTCGTCTGCCAATCAGAGTGCGGCTTTAGCTGATAAAAATGCCGAGCAACCAATCACGATGCAAGAAGCGTGGACACAGTAAGACACGCCTTTCGTTTCTTGCGCTGTCAGCGAGTAGAGCAGCTTATAATATTGTACGTTACGCATTCATTTCACACTGAAAAGCGAAGGTTACCGTGGATATACCTTTTTGGGTTTACCACAGTAATTAGAACCCATGGTCTCAAGGTACCTCATGTGTTTTTCTGTCTCCTTCAGACCGCCAACTTCTACCGCGGCAAGCTGTGCGGCCTTTGCGGCGACTACAATTACGAGAGGCAGCACGAGCTCGTGGGCCCCAACCTCCACCACTACAACGACACCATGGAGTTCGCCAAGAGCTACGTCGTTCCCTCTTCAGACTGCACCCCACCCTGAGCACCGTCCTGCGTCAACATCGTCGTTCAACCTTATTTCTGCCGCTTCTTGCGAGCCGGCATTTTCATTCATTAGTGGCGAGGTGATAAGTGTCGCGTCAGGAATGTAGTTTCTAGAATGATGGCAACGCCACGAGGGCCTCGAGGCAACGGGATGACGGCTTGTGTGGACGTTCTCATTGCCGTAAGCGCTTGTTCGACTTGAAAAAAAAAACAAAAAAAAAACACGAATAAATACATGAAGCAGAAAATGGTTGGCTGCGGTTCTTGTTCGACAATAGATAACATACTGTATACCCAGGTCTTACGGGGAAGTCAGAAGGCGGTAGTACGAAGGCGTTCAAAAAATCGGGAAATCAGCTCGAGGTTGCGACTGTGGTACGCCGATCTCTAAAGTTCTTTGTTATGAAAGCTTTCAAATAACACGCCCGCCGGAATCATACATGCTATCGTCGTAAAGAGATTTGTTAAAGAAGCATTGAGGAACAGCGTAAGTTTTTCGTAACTACTTCACATTGTACTTCTTTTTCCCCTTTTATCCATTAAAATGGAGCTGAGGAATAATAGACGAATATTTGAAAGGATAAAACATCGAGGACGGGGACGTCCCCGACCTCGATGTTTTATCTTTTCGAGTTCTGGTATCTGTTCAACAACACTCTCGTTTTCAATTACTAGGAATAATATGCGTATTTATTTCAGTTTTTTTTTCCTCCTTTGGGAAGGATTAAAAAAACAAATGAAATATTAGTTTTGAAACTTGTCACGGCCTGTACCTCCATGATGCCTACATTTGAAGCACTGGTAGTGTTCATGACATATTACTTATGTGTTAGGCTTTTTTGTGTGTGTTAAAGATGAGGTGATGAAATAGCTCTACAACATATATACTTTCGCAGCCACAACGCAGCGTAAAATAACTTGCATACTTTTTAAAGAACACGCTAAACACTTAGAACCCTTCAAGAGCTTGTAATGCTCAATGATCTTTGTTATATCCTAAAACAAATAAGCTTTATAACGCAGATAATGTCAGCTTGCACTGTCAGGTTATGGCGACACGTTATTCGTTCTGGATGAGAAATTTAGCAAGTGCAGCTCCTCTGCTTGCTAGCTTGGAGTTTTTGACGTGTATCACGCAGTAGTGACCGACGACCACACGCCAGTACGACGCTGACCCAGAATGAAACGGCAGGGGTAGGGTTGTACTCAGGGTATCTAAGTTCTGCAGCACGAGCTATCGCGCCAGTTTGCTGTAACTATAAAAAAAAAACAAATGAAAACTAAAAAAAAACAATAGATTAAGCCATTGTTCTGACTCAGTTGAGTAATAAATTTTGACACTAACACCCCTTAAACGAATTTTTTTTTTTTTTTTTTTTTTTGCGAGGCGATTTAGTATGCTGTCGGAGGACTACCCAATTAATATTTTGCTACAGAGTCACGTATATTTCTAATAAATCCAAGAAACGCAACTGCTCAAAATCGAAACCGAAACCTGCGCGCGGAGGTCGGAGAAATGTAGAGGAGAGTGTGTGGCGGAAGTCACGTGGCTACACCCGACCGCGCTTATTTTTTTTCCTCTGTTTTTCTTTTGTTTTTGTAGGGGGGAGGGGGGCGGTTGAGCGCAGCAGCCGACGCGGGTACCGTTCGCCGTGCGATTGCTTTGCAGTTCTGTGCGTTCCGCTCGCTGTTCTGCACTTCAAGGTTATTTGTTTTGTACATTGAAGAGTTGGAAATGAGGGGTGAATGCCCGTGAGCGGCTCCAAAAAGAATGCTCCCAAGATGTTGCGTAAAGAGCTGCCTCACAGGTTCTGCATCCAAAAGTGGCATTGTGCGGAAGACTCTGCACAAGTTTCCGAAAGATCAACGGGATCGGCACCAATGGCAGGCTGCAATTCCGGCAGAACAGTTACGGGCAACTCGGAAAGCGGACGCTACCCAATTGATATGCTCCTTGCATGTTGTGCAAAGTGACTGCATGGAGTTCGCAGGTGTCAAAAAGGAATCATGGGCGTCGGCAGGGGGGTGCAAAAGGGGCAGTTGCCCCCCCCAAGCCAGTGTGCCTCCCCCCCCCCCCCCCCACCCCCTCCCTTCCCCAGCTCTCTCGGGTACGGGGGATCGAATGACGTCGCGCCATAGCTTTTCCAGCAAGCGGAGAAACCGAAAGCAATCCTAAAAATAAAATCCACGCACTTTTGTCTCCTTGGATCCTTCAGCAATAAACACAAAAAAAGAATAAGGTCTCCCCTCGGTCAGTTGCGATCAACCGCGCCCAGCTGGCAAAAAAAAAACAAAACAAAAAAACATAGGGAGGGGCACTTACTTCCGAGAACACCGCAGTCCTGTGTTGTGATGAATCACAGGCATTCGAGTGAAAGTCAGTAAAATGCCCCCAAAACAGAGCGTCTTCTACACATAGAGGGATTCTTCCAAAAAGCCCAAAAGAACAAATCGGCGTTGCTACTATACTCCGTTTCAGCGTACGGTGGACCGCAACGGACGTTACAAGTCATACCAGCCAATCCAGCGCATGTGAACGTATCACGTGACCACGCGCTTCGCTGCGTGTATCTCAAAGGTGACGTGACGCTCATGCGGCATTGGATTGGCTCTGATGGCTCGTAGCATCCTCCGCGGTCCATCGTAAGGAGAAACGTGAAGATTGTCCGCGCTCCCCCTTCGCTCCGTTCACATCGTAAAACCGACTGCGTAAGGAGTAGAGGGAGCGGGCCGCAAGAAGAAGAGGGGGAGGGGGAGGGTACTTTGGCATTTTGAGGAGGTTTCGATCCCCCAAACCACCCCCGTTTACGCCAGTGCTCACACCAGTGCTCTGTTTTGTATATATGTGCCTTTGGGCTTTTCTTCTCCTTTGCCCGTAGTATGTTGCGGTCATGGGAAAGGAGAAGAGGGGGGTCAAAATCGGGGCCAGGCGTCCTCTTTTGGACAATGCAGTTCTGCGAAACTCTGTTCGCACCATGTCAACGACGATACTCCCCCGGGCCATAACTCACGCGGGAGAGGCGTGTCGGACCGTCCTCGTTGACACCATCGTGTTCACACACGTGAAACCGTCGAATATCTGTGACAGGCTGGCACACTTTGCTGTTGCTGGCTCTCTCTTCCTCTCCCAGTTGCCTGAAAGGGCCACATTCCGCACCCAATCCCACTTTTTTATATAACCATGGGCTGATATGGGTCAGCAGTGAAAATGGTCATCAGAAGCTTTTTTTTTAAACGGAAAGCTGACAGTGATAATGACAATTCATCTTGTGCAACGAAGAAGCAAGTGACCTCAGTGCTGTTTCATTACCTGCAATCTATCGATGTACCTGCTGTCTCCGTCACTCCTGAGCATTCTCCGGCTTTAAAGAGCCAGCTGAACATTGGCTTTGCCCTCGACTCTCACAGGTATGTCAGACTCGTCTTTAACTGTGGGAGTATTCATGCAAAGCTGAGCTTGATCATATAGTATATAACAGCCAATATAAAGATAAGAGGGCTAAAGTTTTACCCCAGTTCTGAAATGAGACAGAGCGAGCATGGCAAGCTAAGGGAACCCGCGTCGAGGAAATACGGAAAGTTAGAATGGCAACTAACCCTCCAGCGGTAGTCCTGCCGTGCTAGCTTTCCAACACAGCTAACGCAGCTTTCAGGTGTCTTCCACGAACCGCAATCCGGGAAATGCTTCGAATTAATATTACGAGCGAAGACAATTTTGTGCAGAAAATTAGAGTTGTAAATTGGAACATAGGCCAACTTGGGGTAGCTTTTAAAAACTTGTATAAACGTCAAATATTGTTAAATATGGAAATAGGGTATTGTTCTTTGCTGCGACAATTTATTATGTGAGCGCGTGACTTACGTGCACTGCCTTGCTATTTTATTGTGTACGGTACATATATATTGCCAATACTTAACTTAGTGGACTAAGTGGGCTGTTTTGTTGTTTTGCCGCGTCGTAGACTAAATTTCTTTTTTTTTTCACTGTGCCTGTACATAGCGATGAAAAAGAAAATTTACTTTGAAATTACTGATGCATTGAACTTTTTAAAATAATTGCTTCATAACAACTATGCGCATCTTGCAAGCTGTATTCAGCTCTTTCGTATTCAGCCCCCCCTTTCCACCTTGAGCGCACACGCCCAAAAAGGGCTGTCAGTTTGCCCCCCCTAAGACAAAATCCTGCCGACGCCCATGGTCCCATACCATTTAGTTCAGCAACGTTTCGTCTACAACTTTTGGTTTCAGTGACAATTGTAAAAAAAAGAAATGCGTAAAGATCGCAAAATGTTGGACCCCCCCCCCCCCCCCCCAAAAAAAAAAAAAAAAAAAAAAAAAAAAAAAAAAAAAAAAAAATCGCTCATATTCGGGATCGAACCTGCGACCGCTGCGTTTGAAGCGGACATCTTTCCACAGAGCAACTCTACAACATAGACATGTAGATGTCCTTGGGCATAGGCAGCCTCCTATTGTGGAGCTCAAAGTACGATAGCTTTGACATCGTAATGTTCAGGAAAATGAAGGGGAACTCCTCGTTCGTAGTAATGCAGCCGGTCCACTCTAGGTCAAAACGTTTGCTGCCAATTTCCCTGCAGCAAAGGCACTCGACAGGCTCGAAGTCGGACAGCACCACGGATTGGCCACATTCGCACCTAGTAAAGAAATCGTACGCATGCATATTCAACTGGAATTACGCACTTCGTGCTTGACGTTTGCGCGTTTTTGAAGCTCTTACCAATTCGTGTTCGAAAGACGAGCGATTTCTTCAGCCACGAGAAGGGGCGACGACTCGGCGACGTTTTCGTGCAAATCGGCTTGGTGGTCGGCGTGTCGTACGGAATGAATCCTAATTGTTTTGACTTGTCAAATATTTCTTTTTCGAAGGAAGACTGATTCGCCGGTACCGGCGAGCGACCGCCGGTATACGGCGAGCGCCGGTACCGACGACGGCGGTACCGGCGCCGGTACCGCCGTCGTCGCCGTCCGGCCCGCGAGTCCCACGATACGCGATACGACGCCATGTTGAGAATTGCGCAGTGAACGCACAGAATGCTTCTGGTTGTCCGACCAACTTTTTTTTTTCAATCAACATATTTGCACTTTTTAGAAGCCACAAAAAATTAATTAATTTTTTTTATATTTTTAATATTGAGTGTGTGCCTTCAATGACCCACGACTTTGATTAAATTTGGTGGTCGCGTCGAAACCTTAGAAAACGGCCCGTGACCACGGAAAAGAGAGTGAGCGCGACTCAAACCGGCCAGTTCTCGATCGGCGGTTTTCGGGCAGAAAGAAACCGAATTTCGAGCCGCAAATTGTTACCTGGCGTGGTTGAGCTCTCATATGTCATGTACAACTAAAAACCTTGGCGAGCATAAAGACCATTTCAGTGTCCCTTTAAGCATGTTTGAGGAGGGCAGAAGTGATCAAACAAACTTCCTAAAATGTTTATTTGTATGAGGAGCAGAAGTACCCAAATGTCGTCTTCTTTTTAGTGTCTTTAAATTCAAGAAACAGGCAAAACCTGAGCTGTTTTCGTGTGCAAAACATTTCGGAAAAGCGCTAAACTTTGCAAAATTAGGTGGCAGTATTTTAGCGTCAAAGCCTAAAAAAAACGTTTTTTTTTTTTATTTTAAAATAAACCCTGAAGCCCGGCTACAGTGTAGCCCGGCTGAGGGTTTGGTTGCGTTGTTTGCTACCAGAGCAACCGAAACGAGAGGAACGACTAAGTCACCGGGGAAAATGTTCATCGCGCGAAATGTGGCAAGCAATGCATGAAGTAGCTTTGCGAAGAAATCATTGGTCACGGTTTTCCCGGTGTCCTGATCGCAGTAGTTGTGCTTGCTGTGAGTGCATCCTACACGAGTGTGTTAATTAGCCTTGACATTCAGCAGATGAAGAGGTTGTCTTAAAACGTGACTGACTGCACGCACGTATTTACAAAGTGAGGGCACCAGAATTCAGCAGTTGTGCAGCCATGGAAGTGCTCAATATATGCGCGCCTGGTAGTACCGCCGCGAAACACTTCGCCTGACGCCATCTGCTACTTGTAGCAGACAGATGAAGATAATGACGAGAGTGAAAAGTAAATGCGCTAGAATGTAAAAAAAAAAGGTTTTTAACTCAAACAAAAATCTGGCCGCTCTTGTTTCCAAACTTACTTTCTGAATTTTTTATCTCGTTACGCTACAAAATGGCGCTGCCAACGAGACTTAAGTTTAGTTTAAATCACTGCAATATGTGGCTGTTTCAAATAAAGCTGGTGACTGGGAAAGTGTTCTGTGTACTAAACATCAGCTGCTAAATGAAGCAACGGCTGTTCTACTGCTGACCGTATACGCACGAGATATTTCGGTCATTATCTTTTTGGCAAGTCAAGCCGAAGCGTGAAACCTATTTTTGTCAAGGCGAAGGTCAAGATAAACCTAAACTTTCCGACTATCAAGTGTTCATCCTGGAACTAGCGGATGCAAGCCGAAGTGCTTTCACTCTTGAGAAACAAAGTGCACTTTGCTCGTCAAACATCGTGGGCTGCCACAGGAAAACATGATCCACCAGTTGCAACAGCTGAAAAGAATCGCTGGAGCGGTGCAAGCCGCCAGCGAGCTCCGCTTTGAGATGGTAAAGTCCCGCTCCTTTGATGCCAGTTCTAGCCAGTCCCAACTGCACAAGCAAATTTGAAGAGTACGCACGTGCACATAACCACCAGAAGGGAACGAGGATTAGGTTAAGAACTTGTGACTTTCTGAGAGGAATAATAATGACATGGTGCTAGCTGCGAGTACTCTCCAATTAACGTGAACCTTGGCAGGAGAAAAGAAACAAGTAGATCTCCTATTTCGTTCAAAAGAGGGTCCAAGCGTGGCATCGGACGAAAGACTACAAGTACGGAGGAAGTCACGAGCTGCAGTATGTTTTCGAGAAAAGGATGCTTCTACGAGTCCAGGTGACAACACGCACAACTGCTAAGGAAAAGTTCAAAAGTGAGCAGAACCGTGTTCGGATTTTCCCTCACAGATCAGTGGCGGAATTTCTCGTAACTGTTCAGTGCTTCCAAATTCTTTTTTTTTCCTCAACAAAATGCCGTATTAAGAGATCGAAGTGAGGACTCACGATATTTAATGGTCTGTTAAAATATAAATGACCTGTCCTCAGCAAATTCTAATTGGAGTTGGTCATGGGACGGCATCATTGTAAACTGCCACAAGCTGGCCTGCGCACTGACTGTAATTACGGCAGAATGATTCCCCAAACGGAAAGGAGGCACGTCTGACATGCGTGTAAAGATGAGTGCTATGGGATATTTTGATGCTCTAACACAGCAGTTCTCAACTTTCGCCATCAAGAACTTCCTGACCAACTGGGAGGCCGTTTAGGGACCCCAAATGTATACTTCAACAAAAATTGTAAAACATAATCCAAAAAGCAAAAAAAAAAAACGGACACAAGAAAGGAGGCACAGGCGCCACTCGCAACTATATTTAAAAAAGTTCAGAAAAAAAAGGACTAGATATCTCGTTACCTCCATCACGACCACGCACGCGCTTGGCCAGGGGATGTACGCTTTATCTCCAATTCGCGAGAACTTATAAAAACATCTTATCTCAGCGTTATGCAGTGCACTAGATGCGTCACGCATAGTGTGCCCCTCCATTCATTCGCGCATTTCGGCACGTGCCCTTACCCAGAAGCGTACTTCATCAAAAAGAGGTGTACACATTGCGTAAGTGACACAGCTATTGCAGTGTACAATGTTGTGATAAGCTTTTTTTTTTAAGATTTTGTGAATGGGAGATAAGGCGTGTAATCCCCGGCCAAGCGCATGCATGGAATTCATGAAGGCGACGGGATATGTTTTCCTTTCCGAGTCTGTGCGTGTGTCTTCTTTCTTATGTTTCTTACTCTTTCTGCCTTACACCATGCTTCATAACTTCACAAAATAGCCCTAGTACAAGGTCTTCAACGGGAGTCTTGCGCAATGGCATGGAAAATATTTTTAGGGCGCTTTTTTTCAGTTTGCGAGAACCCCAATGAACGTTCTCGAGGGCTCCTGGGGGTCCGCGAACCAAAGTTTGAGAACCGCTGCTCTAACTAAACGCCATTAATAGCGTCTGAAATCGGTTTTACAAAAAAAGGAAACATTTTCCATCTTACACAACAAAATACTAAAATACACTTCCCGACCCCATTGCTTCTACAAATTACTCATATATTGGCCACAGATATATGGCAGATATTACCCTTTTTCTCTCTATAACCCCTCAAATTAGATAACAGTGCTTTACTAATATGCTCATGTTGTATTCATTCTTTTTAATATTAATAATATATAGAACCACATTATTTTGTAATACCACTGGCGAGTCTTCAAGAAAAAAGATGATGATGATGATTCCTTTTGATTCGACCCTCACCCAGATCTGAATCAGCATCCCAGCAGCAAGAGGGGTTATCAACGAAACCACTCTTGAAAATAAGAGCTCACATTTCTTTCTCTGTCCCTCTCTGGAAGCTGACCTTGCAGCTGCAGAACCCCCGTAATATGCCCCACACTGGCCGTCCTTGTGTGCACGCCCAAACTGACACCCAAGCCCGTCCTCACAATCAAGAAAACGGATAGACTACCGCGAAAATTCTCTGCCTTTGGAGCAGCAGCAAGAACCCCAAGCTCTCGCAGAATCTTCGCTATTTTGAGGCGAAGAGAGTGAGAGGGGGGTGATAAGCAACCTCTCGCGTGATGTCCGCCTGTTATCACTATAGAATTAAAAATGAAACAAGAAAAAAAAATTGTCCGAATAAAAATGTGTTGTTCTTTCTCTTATTTTCCGCTTACTCTCGTGGCATAACCAGCACGCTCTTATTTGTCGAGCAAGAAAAAACCGTTTCTCGTCCAAGGGCCCTCGTATATCAAGACACATTTACGCTGACACAAAGAAGGCAGCTGATTCAGTGTTAACTTGTTGGGAATGGAAACAAGTTGCTAGGGAGACGCATCGTCATGATAGTCCCTTACGGTTTGTCCGTTCTGTTCATTGCCGTCGCTACAGGTGAGTTGGAATCCTGCGCAAACCCCGCTGCGTTTTCTTACATGGGAGCGTTAAACAAACTATAAACCTCTTGATGCTAAGACTCGCTTGCACGAGACAGCCTAAAGAAGACTTCTGACATAAAAATCTCGCTTATTTTATATAAATAAGCATAATTAAACATAGCTAAGCTTTCTTTTTCTTTTGCATGTGTACGCATTGCTTACCATGGGCTACGTATGCCCTGGCCTGCGTGGAAGAGCTTTTAGTCACGCCCCAGAGTAAGGTTCTCGGGGAAATTCCAATGCGTATGCAAATATTGTGTTGAAATCCTGACGCTCCTGGACCTACCCGGTCTCTTGAATACTAAGTCAGCGACACCTTAACAAACGTAGGGTGCGGTCCATTATGTTCACTCCTCTTGTTTTGTGATTCCTTCTTCCTGTGTTTTTACCGGCCACCGTCCGCAATCTCATTGGCTACGGGAGGATGGTAAGATGTCAGGGATTCACCACGCTCTGCGTTTCTTACGTCGTCAGTGACTTTTGAGTGACTGTGATCGGCCGGAGGGAGTGCCGCTTGTATTCAGGCTGGTCTACAATGCTACAATAACGTCAGGCGCGAGTCATGTACTATACGTTTGGAAGAGTACCGGATTGATGCTCGATTTTTTCGTTTTATGTCAAGATGTAGAGAACTCACAATGCAGCCGTTTCTGTGTGATTTTCCAGAGGTTCACTTCGATCGAAATATATGGTCCGCCCTGTTTAATCTACCTGTTCACCAAGGGCACTAGCCTGGACGTTCTTCTTTGCGTCGTATAATGTGGTGGAAGATTCGCCCTCAAAAATTGTTTGTCTCTTCAACGTAGGTATCTAGGCAGTCTGCTTAGGAAATGTGGTATAAAAAGCTTTTGAAGTTTTCTTTTCCTGGATCTCTAGATTTATCAAAGAGAATTATTATTTATTTTATGATGCAGCAGCGGAAAAAAAGAAAAACAAATCGCCACAAAGTTTATTTTTTCACAAATCTGTAGATTCCTTCTTCTTCGTGACTCGCTTCCTTTATGTTCCACATAGAAGGAGCGAAAACTCTCGTGCGCTGCCAGGCGCAGAAGAGGAGAGCGTGAGGCGATCCCATCTTGCATTTTATCAGAGTCTTTAAAGGGATACTGAACCATAGAATTTAGTGTCCATAATAAGTGGCGCACGTTCTTTCCACGAGCCAGCAGCCACCGGTGTGCGCGAGCACTCGGAACGAAAATGACGTCAAAGACCTCCATTCGCGCTTGAGGACAGTGAAATGCATGGGCTTCGGGCCAAAGGAGAATAAAGACAGGCTTTTCATCTCTACAAGTGAAAGCTACATGCTTGTTAGACCAATTAATCGCTTACCTTTTACACCAGACACCACTGTATAAATGAAAAACTTGTCTTTATTCTCCTTTCGCCCGAAGCCCATGCATTTCACTGCCATCTTAACCGCGAATGGAGATCTTTGACGTCATTTTTGTTGCGTGTGCTCGCGCACACCGGCGGCTGCTGGCTCGTGGAAAGAACGTGCGCCACTTATTATGGACACTAAATTCTATGGTTCAGTATCCCTTTAATCACGTTTAGGGCGATGCTACTCTCGTAACACCCGTAGCACCAGAAACAAAAAAAAAGTTTTTAAGCTTGCAGATTATTGTAAACACATGCTATACAGCCAAAGCGCCATGTCAACGACGTGTCTCTATCCTAAAATTTGCTGTAAGGCAATTTTTTTTTTTTTTTGGCTGCCAGGCAACCGAAAATATCCACCACAACGCGGGATGAGTTTGTTGACTTCAAATTCGTTTCGGTATGACACGGAGTTTTCTTCTTTATTTGAAGAATAGATGTGTCTCACCTAAACGTACATATGTCTAATAAAGTATCTGTTGCTTTTTAATTTTTTTTTATAACGCGAGAATAAATAATTTAAATTATTCACATGAAAAGGTCTCGCACGCGATGTCTTTGAAAAGCTCATTCTATGAAGGCCCATCGTTAGACTTCATGGAATGTGATTCTCAAACTTTCAGGTAGTTCGGATCAATCAGTACCTTCATAAAAACACCAAACATCATTTCGGCAGGAAAAAAGTTAGCGGAAATAAGGCAAAGATCCAACTGACACGTCCTTTCGAGTCACACACGACTACAACGAGGGTATGCTTCTCTGGAAACATGCAGGCTATGAGGTGGGCAAGGACTACGTCTACCACTACAATGGGAAGCTGCAAGTCCAGAACCCAGAGCAGCCCCTGCAGTCATCGGGATTCGCTTTTCGCAGCAAGGTCGTCGCCCAGCCTAGGCCCGACCACACCCACTTCAAGGTAAAGCGTGCTTCGAAGGTGAAGAAGTGCGTGCACGGTCACATACCGCATAGAAAACCCCGCAGTGTAGTAGACGTTAACGAAAACAAGTAACAGAACACGTTACTTTGTACTTGCACATAAAAAAGCAAGTTACAAGCTACGCTATCTTAATATAGAAAGAACGTGTTACCATTACCATTAAAAGAAAACGCGCGTTACTTTTTTATTTATGAAATAAACATTTTATTGCTTCGACATTACCTGTATGCATATGCGCCTTATTTCGAGAAACATTTTGTTTGTGCAGAAACGTAGCACGATTACCTCCCTTTTATAGGTTTCACCTAAATACTCACGAAGAACAATGAAAAACAAAAAGCGAAAACTCAATCAGTCATATAGCGTGGCAACTAAAAACACGAAAGAAGTTTGTGTAATTTTGTTACGGCTTGGAACGAAGATGTAACGAGTGCGTAACTACGTTGTCCATTAAGGGGTCTCAAAATCCCCCCCCCCAAAAAAAAACAAAATGACAGGCATGTCCATTCTACCAAACGCGAAGAAATCCAATAGCTTCACAGGAACGGAAATACAGTGAGTGCTCAGGCGAGCTGATGTAAGTTTATCATTTTGTTAAAACACCTGATACCCCTGTCAGACGGGCACGTTAAATGACATTTAAGCAAAATGACATTACAGCTCGGTCAATGAGCGTGAGCGATGAAGAACCAGGATCACGTGAAGAACCAGGATCACGAGCTGATTCGCCGAGCGGTGAATAACATTCGATCAAAATGACATTTACTTTCCCGTCTGACAGGGGGTATGAGACGGCGTAAGAACATTTTGAAACAACTAAAAGTAGAAGAGACAGGATAAGAAGTCAGCCAGACGACGTCTCAAACTCAGCTAATACGTTTCAAGTGTGTGAAAGGGCCTTTAAGGCCCGTTCACACACTTGCAACCCAGTACGACCGAGAGAAACAAGACCCGTTGAAACCTCTTAAAATTTCTTAGGACGAGAGAATACACTGGCACTCTGGCGCCATCTATGCGGTGACCCTGGAACTACATTTCACAAGAGCGAAGGGTTTGCGGGATTTTCGAGGACAAATGTGCGTAATACCTATGAGAAAGGCTCGTTTATGAAGTTAACAAAAGTTCTTCGAGCCAAGAAAAAAAGGATAATACGCGCGAGAAATAGAAAATATGCCGGACCGCCAAGTTTCCACTGCTACCGAATAGAGGGCGCCAGTGTTTACTCTCGTCGTAAAAAGTTTAGGAGATTCCAAGGCACTCGGTTCTAAGAGGTCACAAGTGTGTGAATGGGCCTTAAAGGGACCCTTACAGGGTATTTTTGCTCGCCGAGGTTTTCAGTTGTACGTGACATATGGCAGCCCAACTACCGAAAACAAAAATTTGCGGCTTGAAATTTGGTTTCTTTCCGCCCGAAAACCGCCGATCGAGAACTCGCCGGTTTGAGTCCCGCTCTCTCTCTTCACTGTGGTCACGGGCCGTTTTCTAAGATTTAGGCAGCAAACACCAAATTTAATCAAAGTCGTTGGTCATTGAAGGCACACATTCGATGTTAAAAATAGAAACAAATATGAAACCCATTTTTGGTGCTTCTAAAAAACTGCAAATACGTTGATTGAAAAACAAAAATTGCACAGAAAACCGGAAGCATTCTGTGCGTTCAATGCGTAATTCTCAACATGGCGTCGTTTCGCGTATCGTGGGACTAGCGGTGACGGCGATGGAATCGGACGACGGGCGTGGAACGCCTACTTCGAAACTGTCGTTCGCGGTACCGGCGAATCCTGTCTTCCTTTGAAAGAGAAATTTTGGACCGATCAAAAGAATTGGTATTCATTCGGTACGACACGCCCGACCACCAAGCCGATTTGCACGAAGACGTCGCCGACTCGTCGCCCTTTTCTGTGGCTGAAGACATCGCTCGCGCAAACGTCAAGCACGTCATGAAATAAACACAAGAGCTGTTGACAGCATTGGTGATCACTAATCTAACAGCACCCGCTTTTACAGTCTTAGAGTGGCAGCTTTTTTATGGAAAGACCGGTTTTGGATTTGCTTTTTCATATTCCCAGCGTAATGCTTCACCCGCATAAATTTGTAGATCCAAGAACTACACCAATTCATTCTCTGGCTGCTCTATCGTGAACTTCAGCTCAGGAGCCGATGATCTTTTTAACAATTCTAGCTTTTCCGTCACTCCAGTCTGAAAAACACACACAACAATATCGTCGACATATCTCCCGACAGCACAACTACCCAAAGGGATATTTTTCAGTCCGTCAATCACGGCAGAATCAAGATAGTTTAGGTATCGGTAGTGAAAACAATTAAGAAAGAAAATGGTATGGTGATGAAATGGTGGTAATATGCCATGTACACATCGAAGACGAGGTAAAAGATGGCGTCTAGGACAACCTCTAGGACAACGTCAAGGACCACCCCTAGGACGACCTCAAGAACGACGTCTAGGATGACGTCAAGGACGACCTCTAGAATGACCTCTAGGACAACGTCAAGGACGACCCCTAGGACGTCCTCAAGAACGACGTCTAGGACGACGTCAAGGACGGCCTCTAGAATGACCTCTAGGACGACGTCAAGGACGACCTCTAGAATGACCTCTAGGACAACGTCAAGGACAACCCCTAGGACGTCCTCAAGAACGACGTCTGGGACGACGTCAAGGACGACCTCTAGGATGACCTCTAGGACAACGTCAAGGACGTCAGGTCACGTCGGCCTCAGCTACCTACGCGTACGAGTTACGCGACCGGCGCTTACGCGAACGGCGCTTATGTAACCGGTGCTTACGTGACATTGATTACGCGACCTCACACTTCCGCCACAGGCGTTTGGTGACCTTGATTACGCGACCTTGAGAACATGACCCGTAGGGCATGACCTTGAGGACAAGGACATGACCTTGAGCGTGGTTCGGCATACGAATCTACCGCTTTAAAATAGAAAGCATGCCCAATAGAAAAACGGGAAGCGTGAGCGAACGTTCTTTCCGTTTTATCGGCTTGGACATTTTTTTTAGCAAGACGGAAACATCGGGGAGAGAGGGCGCGCGTGACACCAAGTCAGTCGTCCAAAACATTACACTCACTACCGACCAATGAGAATGCTTCTGTCCACCTGCTCCTTCGCGAACGTCGCCTTTCTTGGCATTTTTCTCTCTTGATCTGTCTCGAAGTTCCCGTTTGCTGCTTTGCGCTTATTTGCCTGCGTTCCTCCTGCACCTGCAGCATTCGTCGAGATGGAATCCGCTCGGCTGAGGGGTGGCCGATGACGCCCGAGCGCAACCAACACCGCCTAGAAGGCAAGGAGGTATAGTGCTGATATTTTGGCGTGACCACCGAAGGCCAACGCTGGACACACGTTGGAAAGAAGTGCTGCTTCAGCGCCCGGCTTCGAGTCAAGTTTGAGCCGATTCGTTGACGCAATCGTCGTCCCCAATCTGTGCCCAACGTTGTGAGCGCGTGATATCCTCCGTCTCCTTTTCCTTTTTGTATTGCCTTTGACGCGCCCCAAGTGAACGTGCCTGGTGACAGTTGACAAAGAAGCCGCCCTCGTGCCCGGCCGGACGGCACGTGCGTTCCAGTCTGGGGCCGGTCGCATGCTTGTCAAGCCTTCAGCCAGCCAAGCCAGCCACCACTAACTCGCTCTTAGCCCTATTACCTAACGTTTGTCTTTAATGTAAATATACTTTCCTTATTCCTTTCCAAGACTCGGCCCTCATATCTTACAACGTTGGCTTTACTGATGACGCCATATCATTCAGCACTGCGGTTTTGTTATCTAGGAGGTGCTGACACTACTAGCACACCCAAACCCTTTACCTCCTCTCCACTTTTCTTGTCTGTGTAATTGGTTGCGCCCAGTGGTTTCCTCACGCACGCGCTACTCTCCAAGTCCGCACTCCCAAACCCCACCCGTCCCCCCCCCCCCCCTCGTCAAAAAACGTGACGAAACACAACGTGTGGAGAAATCTCTCCGCTAAAAGTGCACGCTTTTTGTTTTTCATTTGAAAACCCCTTTACTCGAAAAAAGTCACAAAAGTACGTTATCCGTTGCTGTTTTGAAAACGTAACGAGTCTCTACCTGAGCTATCGGAAAGAGCAACGCGTTACATGTAACGCCGTTGCTTGTAACGCGTTATTGCCAACACTGCAATTCAGTAAGCCCCTCAAGCTGCAACAGCGCAAGCGCGTCCACTATCCCCCCCCCCCCCCTTTTCCCAAGAATAACAAAAGAAAAAACCTCACCTAATACACAGCGCGTGCGTCGAATAAATAAATATAAGTGAGGAATCTCACTAAGGTTTTCTGCAAATCAGATGCCTATAGTCTCCGAGAACTTGAGAAACGAAGGGTGTGGCCCATAATTATCCTGCTTCCTACTCCGTGATTTGGTTATTCGGATTTCTTATCAGTTCATGCCGTAAGCTGACTGGCTGGGAAGCGAAAATACGATACTCTAACCTCTCCACACCGTGCGTGTCTTGAGCTGTTAGTTACTAAAGCCGATGCAGAGAGGAAGCATCAAAATCTAAATAAAAACAACAAGTTAGTAAGTGTGTCTTATCCGCTTCAGCAGTAATATTCAGGCAAGAACATTTTCACGTATATTTGATTTGAAGAAATCTCGGGTGATAAAAATAAAATTTTCGAACCATTTTGTCAACCCAAAACTAAATATCGTGCGCAAGAAAAGCTCGGCGACATCCCATAACTTTAATAGAGCATTTAATAGTTACTACCGTAACTGTCGTTTAAAATGTACTATTAAATTTATGTAAAGTCGCCGAGCTTGAACAGCTTTCTTGCACAAGATATATCTGAACAGAGTTAAAAAAGAAAACGGATGACATTTAGCAGCAAAACCAAAAAGAAAACAATTTTAAAAGAATACAAGGCATTCACGAGGTGGCACAACGATTGAACGAAGTGGCTGACTGCACTCATTTTCAAAGTTACGATATTGTGTTCATTTATTCAAAGTGACTGCACGCAACTCAAAAAAATATTATAATACAATTAAATGCGAAGGTGCCAGCGAGCTGGACAAGAGTGACGAAAATAATTCCTGGAGAAGGGGAACAAGAGGGACAAAAAATTCGCCTGGTCCAGCTGTGTTTGGAGATTTGTGTTTGTCCTTTGTCCCTCTTCTTCCCCTTCGCCACGAATTATTTTCGTCATTCTTGTCCAGCTCGCTTGCACCTTCGCATTTAATTGCATTATCAATCATAACCCTTGTTGGTGTTAGACTTGTGGCAGCTGATAAACCCCGTTGGCTCTACTGACGTCTAACCCCTGGTTAGCTCAGTTGTTAGAGCACACCACTGGAAATGTAGAGGTCGCGGGTTCGATACCCGGACCAGGCGGATTTTTTCGGTCGCGCACTAGTCACCTAACTGTGTTTGGAGATTTGGGCTTGTCCTTTGTCCCTCTCGTTCCCCCTCTCCAGGGATTATTTTCGTCAAAAAACGACATGGCATATATATATATTGTTTTCTGATACAACTGTTCTTTTCGCATTTACTATAGTGATATGGGAATGACGGCTTCGCCTTATGTTCACAGATAATAGATTTTGAAGTGGACAGCTTCAACGGCGATCACATCCACCTTAGTGACCACGAGTTCCACTACCACTCCACCGATAAGCTAAAGCAGTTCATCGAGAGGCCATTTGCTGCCAAGTTCTCTCAAGGAAAGGTGGGCTAAACTCAAACTCCACCATTACCTAGAAACACCTTGTTCCAGATGGAACGTGTCAAGGGACGACCACCTCAAAATCAGTGTAGCGTTTACTCTGAAAACGGACCTCGATGCAGTGGCGATGAACTGCGATTGGGGAATGTGCACTACTTTGTTAATGCCCTAGCTCCTTCAGCCCTGGCGTTTGATCACAGTTACTCCAAATCATTCGATTAACAAAAAATTATTGTCACAGCATACACAAAAAATCCTGTTATTGAAGTCTGGAACACTTCAATAACAGGATTTTTTTTGTATGCTGTGACAATAATTTTTTGGAACATTTCAATAACAGGATCGTAAACACAATATTAAAAAAGTTATTTACGCAAAAATATTTAACAAACTAATTATCACGGACTTTAATAATTTTCCTAAATAGGCCCCTGGCCCAGGATCAACACGACAAAAGCCTTTTTTTTTTTTGTTGCGACGCGTAGTTTTCGCAATATCGAATTTCTACACCTTCCGTGAAACACCCTGTGCACTTAGAAGGCAGCAGACTGCAGAAGGTTGTCGAAACCTTTCCGTTAAAGTTAATATAAATATACGGACTGCTCTTCACCCAAATGTTTTCAAAGCACGGAAAGCTAAAGACATGGCATTTTTACATACATTTATTATGAAGAAAAACCAGAGAGATTAATGTGTTCTATCAACTTTCTAGCTGTCAAGTGTCTTCATGGCGGTTTCCGAGATTTCATTTCTACATTGTACAGCGGTAGAATGACTTTGCTCAAGAAATGTTTATTAAATTCTTTCGTTTTGCGGCGTCATCGCCCTTGTGACGGTATTTGCATGATTCCCATTGTTAGATTTTGGTCCATGATTATTGGCTCCTAGACCATAGTTGCGATACATTGTAGAATGTAATCTAACCATGGTCTTCGCGTGCAGCTCGTAATGGCAGAGATTGGCAAGAACGAGCCAAAGTGGTCTATGAACCTCAAGAAGGGTGTCATCAGCGTATTCCAGGTGGACTTGATCAAGGGTCGTCACGACAATCCCCAGGCCAAGCAGTTCTACGTGAAGGAGGTACGTATATGAAATCCTGACACCAGAAAACGTCATAAGCACCTCAAAGTAGGCCTTTCGTTTATCTTCTTTTGGAGCGCGCAAGATCTTTACAAGTGCTTCCAACATCTAGCGCACTTTCGAAAGTTCTATACTGAACCATTAGCTGTATAGTTACAAACGTTTTTGCCTATGAAGGGCAGACAACTTGAAACCTGCTTGTGACAATGAAGCTTCAGAATGCCCTCACTATGCACAGTATGTTCAGCTACTGGAATGAATGTCCGTTCCAAAGCTACCAACATGAGTCTAGAAAATTCCCTGAGCTGTATCTTGACAGCTTAAATTCTGTTGTCCTGTAGTTAGAGGACGAGTAAGTAATTAAATTGTCCTCTAGAAACTGAAAAAAAAAGTGTCTGCAGACTCTGGACAAAATCACAGCCCTAAATGACTGTGGCTCCTGAGGTTTAAACGTAGTTTCTTATGGCGCAGGTGACAGCCGGAGCTCGAAACCGGCTCAACATATCACTTTTTTATTTATTTATTTATTTATTGTCAGATACCTGCAGTGTCAGTGGTGTTATAGCCGAAGGAGAGAAAAAAAAAAGTGAAAACAACATCATTACAGTAAAAAGCATCAGGCAAATAGGAAAACTGTAAGATCACAGGAAGGATTGGAAGTATGGATAATTTTTTAAAGAAAATATATTGTAGTGTTCGCAGTTACTAAGGGTAAAATGTTCCAGTCACTTATTGATTAAAAAAAATAAGTCGTAGTTCAACAAGCATTATTTGACTTTAGACGGATTATCAAACCTAGGGGATACATAGGTGGGAGGAGAAAGATACGAGGAGGCATTTATACCAGTTTGGCCAAAATCAGTGTTAAGAAATCTTTTAGGCGCAATGTTTTTCTTCTAGTTTCCATGTTTTCCTAACCTAAGCTGCTCTTCATTTGTGTCACACTTACACCACGGATGTAATTTTTTTAGACAAAAACGAGATGCCCTATCTTGTACTTTTTCTATTTTGCCACTTAGATATTTTCGTAATGAGTTTCACGAAGCATACTCACAATTTAGGAATGGCCAAATTTAAGTTAAATAAGCAGCTTGTCATAGTGTTTGAGGATCTTGCTTTAAATTTCTTTGTAGGAAGTCTAACGTCATTGTCGCCTTACTGAGGATTTGGTTGACGAATGCTTCCTCAGAACAGGTACTGGAAAACAATACACCTAAATATTCACCTTCAGACTTCTCAGGGACTAGCTCGTTTTTAAGAAGAAATCAAGAAGAAAAGTGTTGCTGACCCCAGGAAAAGCATAAAAGAACACATTTTTTAACACAAAAACCAGTCCCCAAAGTGTACGCCAATGTTCATGTTCGCGAGGTCGGATTTCAGACAGTCTGTGTCCTGCTCAAAACAAATGCTTCTGTACAGTTTTTAATCATCAGCATGCATCCTGACACTAGAGGATATTTCCTGCGTAATATCGTTTATAAATAATAGAAAGAGACACGGACTCAGCACTGACTCCTGGGGTACTCCAGATGTGATATCCTCGTGTCTAGATCTGACGCCGTTGAACGCAACGCATTGTTTTCTGTAAAAGATACTCTTGAATCCATAAAATTATTTTGATCGCTCAATACCATAAGCTTTTACTTTTCTGATTATTCCGTCGTGCGATGCTGAATCGGTCATTTTTTTTTTATGTATATCTAAAATTAGGCAGTCAACTTGTTCTTTGTTGTGTATGGCTCTAGTCACATCATGAAAGAAATCAACTAACCGGATTTCGCAAGAATATCCTTGCCTAAAACCTCGCTGGGCAAAGGCTGAGGCGTTATGATTGTTCAGGAAATGCACAATATTTCTAATATATGTTCAAACATTGTACTGCAAATGCTGGTTAGGAATATAAGTCTGTTATCCTCGACTAGATGATTTGAATCTGTTTTATGAACGGGAACTACGTTGGCCACCTTCCAGTCCTCAAGCAGAGAGCTAGTTGGCAGTTTTGGCGAAAATACTGATTTGAAAAAAGAGTGAAAAGATTCCACTTAGTTCGTTTGTAAACACATAAGTTACATTGTCGTGAGTCACCGTTGGCGGTCTGGGTGTGCCAAATTTATCCCCGCCACATCTTTTGACGAACTACCAAAACTCCTTTTTATTGATCGTCATTCGCGCCACCATTCAAAAAAGAAAAGGAGTGTGTCTTAGCAGAGCGTAGCAAATCTTTTTTATGCCGCAGTGGCACTTTCTAACTTTTTTTTATAATTTTCGTCACTTGAATTTTTTTTATTTGGCATAAGCACACGACTCGTTTTTCTTTTTTTATTTGTTTCAATACGTCGTTATTTAGCCAGGAATTGTTAAAGTTTTGTCTGCTCCGGTTAGTCCTTCTACCGAGTGTGCAGATTTACGGCACTGAACAGTCTGTCTTTGAAAATTTACCAGAAAGTGTTTTCGTCTGCATCGTGCATGCGATCAGAGAAGGTGGAGTAGAAATTTTCAGACAACAAGTAATGCTTTCGTAATCACCTTTGTCATACAAAAACAACGTTCGTGCAGTGTCATCAACGTAATTTTGACGAAAGGGCAAAGAATGTCAGCAGTAACGATATTGTGATCACAAATTCCTGGTACCACACAAGCGCTGTTAACGACATCAGGCCAGTATCATAGCATCAAATCGAGCATGTTATCACCACGTGTTGGGACTGTAACGCATTGGAGAATATCAAAAGTGTGAATAATATTAAAAATAACGATTAGCAGCAGACTGATCAAAAGTAATGCACGAGCCAGCGACCCACTTTAAGCCAGGGAAGTTCAAATCCCATCCACTAGTGACTACGTCATCATAAATATTCGACATCATGTCACCAATGGCAGCTATTGACCCGCTATCATCCGAAGTTGGCCGGTAGAACACTCCAATTGTGATATTAGAAGACGCCGTCTGCTGCATTCCGCATCATACTTGCGAATTTCTAGCATCACTGTTTCTTCGTCAATAAGGACCGATCAGCTGACACGAGTTGGACTTGCCAAGCATTTGCTCAGCCAGCTGAACAAAGCCAACGATGTTACTGAATTTTTTTATGTTTAAATAATTATATACGTTTACCCAAACACTAACGTTTGCCCAGATTTAAAGCGGAACATTGAAACTGTTAAGCTTCTGTTTACTTATTTTTATTATGCAAAAAAAAAAAGGCTGGCTTTAAGGTTAATTTGCAATTCTGCACAGAAGCTTGCCAGAACGTTCGAGAACACGCAATAAATATTTGCAGGAGAGTCCTGAGGGAAACTGCGACACACTCTACATTGTCGGCGAGAAAGAAGGTGACCTTGAGGTCACCAAGATCAAGAATCTCCAGAAGTGCGACGAGGAGATCTACACCTTCGGAAGGATTAGGGGCCACGGGTGTGTTAACTGCGAGGCCTTGGAAACCGTAAGTACTATTGTCTGTGGTAGTACTAAAAAGCACGAATGATACGCTTGGTTAGCGTTAAACGCTGAGCCTTTTAACGGCAATGTGGATAACAAAACATTGTAGGCTACATCCACCAAAAATTAAATGAATGTAATTATTAAATGTCTTTAACCGGACGATGTAATAATATTATTAGTACTAATAATAGACTTTCTTTCCGTCACAATTTGATGGCGGCGATAAAGAAAAAGAGCTGCATACTCAGCTTGAAGTATCCTTGACAGCCTGCACTGTCTCAGCGATGGACGCGTAGCAGGAAATCAAAATATGCGTAAAACGCAATATATATACGAAAGTCGCAATAACAAATTCAGCAGAGATAAAACGCGAAGACAGCAAAGGCAAGTAACAGTTATAAGCATCCGTTCAAAATGATCGAATTTTCGTTAAAGACGTTTTGTTCAAAACCAAATGTTAAGATTCACAACAATTTAGTAAATGAGGGATATGGCCACGCGCGTTGCCGAGCGAGCGCGTGCGTGGCCGAGTGGTTAACGTGCTTGG
This sequence comes from Ixodes persulcatus, assembly GCA_013358835.2. Lineage (NCBI taxonomy): Eukaryota > Metazoa > Arthropoda > Arachnida > Ixodida > Ixodidae > Ixodes > Ixodes persulcatus. Next base: position 364,016 of record JABSTQ010011248.1, read on the forward strand.
CATTCGTGTGGAGGCCCGGGTTAGATTCCTGGGAGCGACGCATTTTTATTTATACTTTCAACTTAGCGTTCTCGTAAGTTCGAGAACCCTGTCGTCTGATCGAGCTACGAATGTTCTACGCCGAATGTTCCAGAAACCCACGCGGGTATACATAAGGGACTCCGCATGGCGAGCCGGGGCAGTCTCGCTCTTGCGCTCGATCGGGCGTCTCCGCCGACCTTCGACGCTTGCGACGCTGCCTCTTTTTATTATTTTGTTTGGGTACAAGTTCGCCAAATTAGACGTTTAGTTTCTGTTCATTCGTCGCCTAATCATCTGTCATTCGTGAAAATATTGTATTTGAGCGCATGTGTGGCATAATTTTCTCTTTTCGTTACCACCTCTTTACACCTGGCACCACAGGATAAAGATTGATACGTTTTTCAGAGAAGACCGAAGGCTATTAGAAAGTTTGTATTCCTAGTCACCGCTCCGTTTAGGCTAGTACTAAGTTTGTACTAAACAAAGTAGAAACTTTTATGATGCGCAACTTTTTTAATAGGTCTGATGTATGAGACTGAAATAGTTATTGCCTGTGGCCCTTACAGCTTCCTTTTGAAACAGGAGTACCCTTTCAGGATTCGTTGAAGTGGATGTGCCCCAAACTAAATGGCAATAATTTAAGTGGGAATAGAACAAGGATTTATAAACTATAACTGAACGTTTATAAATTAGAGATAATGGTGAAGGTATAAGCTGACAACAAATTTTGACAACTTTTTGATAATTTAGTTAATGTGATTATCTCGTGAAATAATATAGAAAAACGACACCTAGAATATTGAAAGAGGTTAAAGTACAGATCTAGGTTGAGTTTAAGCTCAGGTCTTTCGCGAGGGTGAATCTATTATATTAGGGACGAAGGAACACGGATTTGATTTTTCAATGTTTATTTAAAGTAAATTAAATCTACTCGGATTTAAAACCCAGAAAGAGGCCGGTTAGCTTTGTGAGATAATAAATCAGGATTTACTGCAGAGAAAAACTACACTTGTGTAATACTTTTCGAATTTTGCTTCTGAATTAACATGGATATTATATTTTACGTATTTATGAAAGTAAAAAGAATCGAATATTAGGCCCGAGCGGGGCCGATAGGAGCGCTCCGATCGCTCCGTGGTGACGTAGAAACCAGTATCACGTGACGGGGCCTGACATTTTTCCCGCTTTGCTTTGCTTCTGTTCTATGTTAACGCTTAGCCGCAGAAACTGTTCGCTAAGTGTATTTGGTTTTTGCTGTGATGCAAAACGTGTGCATGACGAAACCTGAGAACAAATCTGAATACGCCGAGCGAAACGATCGGAAGTCTTGTGTAGGTTACGATCAAATCCTACGATCGCTTTAAGGCCGCCAACACCGCTCGGATACTTCGCCGTGGAGACAAACGAACATACTTAAATGTGCACTTCGCGCACTTCCCGACTCCAAGCAGCAAAAAAAAAAAAAATACGTACTCGAAATTACAGTTATTGGTACAGGCCAGTTTTCTTGTGCGTTTTGTTGCTTTCACAAGCTTAAAGCTTCTGAAAAATACAAAACTACAGGATGTCACAAAAAAAAAGTTTACACATTTTTTTTGTTTTTGTTTTTGCCGCAAAAATAAACTAGGCATCGCTGAACGCTCATTTTCCGCCCAAATGTAGCGCTAGAGGTCACAACCAGATGCCAAAGTTTCAGCCCGATCCGATACTTTATTCAAAAGTTATAAGTGATTTTCTGAAAATTTCAATGGGAAAATGGCGGCCGACAGAGTTTTCGAATGCATGGGGCTCTATGGCACCAGAAACCGAAAACGGGCAAAAATGGGCTCCATTTTCCCATTCGAATTTTCAGAAAATCACTTATAACTTTTGAATAAGGTGTCGGATCGGGCTGAAACTTTGGCATCTGGTTGTGACCTCTAGCGCTACCTTTGGCTGGAGAATGAGCGTTCGGCGATGCCTAGTTTCTTTTTGCGGCAAAAAAAAAACAAAAAAAACCCTGTAATTTTTTTTGTGTTGTGTTTTGTGTTCCCAAATCTAACATCTATATCTTCGTTATTATTTCCTTCTTTACGTATAATTGGTTGGTGCCTGGAATCTTTATGAATACAACAGACAAACGAACTGTATATGTGTTTTGCTGTCTGGCACATAATAATGCAGTAATGCCTCTCGCACACTACATGTGGGACATATGAACCCGTATAGTACCCTGCCGTCTTTCTAAATTTGCAGCACCCCGGCTTAGCAACTTCTCAAATCAAGTACAGGCTGGATGGAACACCAGAGCATTACGTCATCAATCATGCCTGCGCCACTTCGGACACCGAATTCAAGCTTTTCGGCACCGGTGGAAAAACCATTCGGGTGCAAATTAAGTAAGACTCCATTGCACTTCTAAATTTAAAAAAAAAAAAAAGTGGCATACTTGGTTAAGAGCTTTGTGTTTCGACCGAATGCGTTACGTTTGGTGCCTGTGGTGACATGTGTATTCCTATAACACAGTTTTAGAGAGTTCTGAACACCGTTTATATTCCACATTTTTAGGTTAATTATATCCGGAAGTAATAGAAAAATTAGAATCTCGGGGCTCACTCTCTGAGCATAAAAATAACACAAAGCGGTGTATTTAAAAAAAAAAAAAAATTGAAAAATGTTTTTTTTTTTATGCACTGTGCTGCAGAGCTCAACTACCACATTGTTGTGCAATCACCTCCTACTGGCCTATTTGGAGGCACCCCGGTTGATGAACATGTCAAGGACAAAACAAACAAAACTTGAGATTTATTTATAGGAAATAATCAGAGGACATATTTTTTGATAAAAAAAAAAAATATGTTGTCACGAAACATGCCAAGCATATTGTGGCCTCAGTTTCCGAGGCGCGTAAACAAAATGATATCATGATATCAGAAATGATAACATAGCACGAACGTGAAAGGCGCTCTAGAAAGCAAGAATTAGTTTCCCCAAGAGCCTTAGCTTTTTCTGGGCTAAAGAAGCTAAGCCCCTTAGCGAAACGTCGGCCTACAGGAGATTTCGTTTTCATAAACTGCATCAATTTATCGATGAATCTGTTTACATCAAACGAACAATCAAAATCCTTCATTCCTGCAGTCGTACCTTGGATCTGGAAGAGGTTCACGACGCCAATACCGACACCCAGCTTCCAGAGGACATCGAAAAGGTGGACAATATTTGGCTGTCTTTCCCAGAGTCTGGCGATGCCGAGAGCCTTGAAGACCTGAAGAAGGTCAACCACTTCGTCATCGACTACGATCTCGCGAACGACAAGGAGAAGGTGAGAGCAAACCCTCGGATATATGAAACCCTCTCGGACTAAGAAGAGACTTGGATTCCAACGCACCTTTACGGTCACTGGCGGTTTTACGGACGCAGGGTGTGGTTAAGTACCAAGCATCTCATTATCGCTCAGCAGCTAATGAGATTCCGGCATTAGTCTATAAGAATACAAAAGGACCAATCACGAAGCAAGACGTGTGATAGGCCCCGCCGTGCATTTCTCAAAATGATTATAATCTTCATAAAGAGTCAACTGGGTCTTTCGGGAACGTTTCTGTGTGAGACGGGTGTGCAATTCACAGGATGCCTCCCGCAGGGATGCTGGGTGAAACAAGTAACAGGTAGGGTGTCTGATTTTCGTTTCGGACTGGATAAGAGTGACAATAAGAGTACGTCGAACAAAGTCGAACAGTTTAACAGACACATTTTATGGCGAGGAAGAAAATGATGCGTTACTGTAAACACTGTTGTGATGAACCCAAAAATGCATTATGTTCATTTGAGTCTGGAGCACATATTATGTGCCGATTGTTCACCTTTTATTGCCTTCGAAAGGAAAGCGTCATGATTGACCTTGATCTTAATAGACCATATGCGAAAAGAAGCCCATCTAGTGTATTCATGATCAATTATCAGATTTCCTCCATATTGGGGGGTTCCCGTACCGACGGTTTCGCCCGAGAAACAATAGTCCCGGCAAAGTGTAAGTCGTAGAAACTAAAATATGATCACCTGCTGCAAGTCCAGTACGAACCCTTCACAGGACGTCTTCGAGAAATACCGTTCATTGACCTGGATGGCCCAGTTCACTGCTTGAGTGACGAGGCTTGCGACCTCGTTGCTGACAGTTCCTTTTCCAGAATTTTGCGGCCGTCTTTCTTTTCTTCTCTGAACCGAAACAAACCAGCAACCCGTTGAGTGTACAAATAAATTGCCCTAATATCATGAAAACCGAGTTAAATGCAGATGCGCCTCGTCCACAACTGGAAGATGTGATAAACCCCCCAATATGGCGGCTCCTAATGGAATGATGATGATAGCTGGCAAGGATTTCGAATAGTCTTCGGTATGCATAGGGTGAAGCCCTTTACAGTAGAGTATCAAGTGCTCAGCCGTCTCGTCCTCCTCTGTCACATCAAGGCCGCACCAAGCGGCGAAATCTCGTACTGCGGTTAGCGATCGGAACGGGAGATGCGATACCTATCCTATCTAGGACGCCTTTCTTGCACGTTGTGAGGGCACTGTCACGTGACAACAGATCACGTGACCACCGGCGTGTCCCCTCGCCTTCTCAAAACAAAACAGGATTCCTGTTTTTATTTTAATCGTGTTCGTCCTCCTCGCCGGCGTTTCTTTCTTCCTGCTTCTGGTTTATTTTTTGTGGCATTTGTGCTCGTCCGCTTGTTTTTGTTTCTTTTTTGTTTGTTCTGGAGGGGCGGGTGGAGCGATTTTTGCAAAACATAACCAGGTTGGTGGAGTCGCGCGTGCAATGTCGGATAACGACGAAGAAGCCATGCTCCGGAAGTACGTGGAAAATCTCGACAAAGAACAGCATTTGTAGTAAAACAAACCCCGAAAAAAAACACCCCCGAATTCAGATAATAGAGAGTTTTAGAATAGCGTAAAGACCCTTGCGTCAGTACTACGTACAACGCACGCAAGCTGTGGACGTAATGTTACGGAGCGCGTTGAACACGCACTTTTAGTATAGCGGAAGGCAAACGCATACGTAAAGAGTTGCAGCGCCATCTAGATGTGCTCCTGCGAACTCCTTCAAACAATCCAAGGCGGGTACTCGGTCAAGCCAATTTAACACCGCGAATCTCCTCGCTTTGCTACGAAGTGCGTGAATCTCTTTCCAGTTGCCTGTTGTGAACGTGTTTTGTCTTTTTTTTTGTTTTATTTGGGGGGGGGGGGGGGGGGCTGTGCGACCAGCAGTTCGATCTATGGTTCGCTCTAGTGCCACTAAATAAGCTACTCATTTAGTGGCTCTAGTTCGCTCCAGTGTGTTGTGGAATCCCTACTATTTATGTTGGCCTCGTCATTTGCTTGGAAGTGTGCAAGCAATACGTCGCACCGCTCGCGTACCAACCGCAGAAAAACACCCTTTTGGGTTCGACGGCGTCGCCAACGTTCTTGGCTACCGACATTTATCTTTCTGGGCGCTCGAAAGGGTTCGTCGCGTTGATTTCTTTGAGGAGGTTGTGGGTAGCCTGTCAATACCGCCCGGTCAGGCCGAGTTCCACTCGCTCCGAGGAAGTCACGCGGGGAAGCGCTACCATTTGGAAAAGGTTTTATCTGTACTTAAGTTCAGAGTCCGATGAAGAGGAGGGCCAAGGCTGTCTAGTGGTCCGGGTCTTTAGTTGGAGGCTTTGCTCGGCACCGGCTCTTTCGTCTGTCTCCAGCTCCGAACTCCGCGTGTCCACGCCCGCCACGGGCCTCGCCCTTTTTCTCTTCTTCTTTCTCTTTCTTCCACAAGGTTGAGGTCATCTTCAATGGTGAAGCGAACCCGTACAACGCGCGTAGCACTTCCACTATACTTCGTTTCACCTTATGTTGTACCGCAGCGAAGGCTAGAAGCGCGAGCTCATAGCGTTGGCAGCTGCTCTTAAGTCACGAGAGCTTGTGCCGCCGGGATGTGCCCCAGAGCAAGGAGCTCGCGCTTGTAGCCTTTCCTGCGGTACATCATAAGGTGAAACAGAGTATAGTTTGCCTCACCGCCGCCATTTTCCAAACTGGAGTAGTCTCGCGCTTTCCCGTGCGCGACGAGAGCAACGAGAATGGTACGCAGGGGACCGTACGGATAGCTCGCCGCAGTACGTACGTATGGCTCAACCGTGCACATCTAATTCAGGCCCCCACCAGGGCGCCCCTAGCAGCAAACGGGTCCGTTCCATCGGGGAACTTCTGCCAGTCGATGCGTTGGTTGTGCGTTGTAGCGGGTTAGCGCTGTAATTTCCAAGGTAGCTATTCCGCACTAAGAAAGCCACAACAATTGACGCGGCAAACAATAGGCGACCGCTGTGACGCGGCCGGCATAGAAAAGGTGCGGATATAATTCAAGCCCCGACCAGGGCGCCCCTAGCGGCAAACGGGTCCGTTGCATCGGGGAACTTCTGCCAGTCGCTGCGTGGGTTGTGCGTTGTAGCGGGTTAGCGCTGTAATTTCCAAGGTAGCTATTCCGCACTAAGAAAGCCACAACAATTGACGCGGCAAACAATAGGCGACCGCCGTGACGCGGCCGGCATAGAAAAGGTGCGGATCTAATTCAACCCCCGACCAGGGCGCCCCTAGCGGGAAGCGGGTCCGTTGCATCGGGGAACTTCTGCCAGTCGGTGCGTTGGTTGTGCGTTGTAGCGGGTTAGCGCTGCAATTTCCAAGGTACCTATTCCGCTCTAAAAAAGCCACAATTGATGCGGCAAACAACAGGCGACCGCCGCGACGCGGCCGGCATGCTCGCTTCCCATGGAAGACGCAGCGTTAGCGCTAACGTAGGGGGCTTACGTTTGCTGCCATACGTATTACGAAAACTCTCTAATAATAAACCCTGGAAGTGTCTAGACGAATGCTTTGTAAAAGTTTTCTTGAAAGTCAGCGCCCGATATTCTCGATCGCATAGTCATACATTGGGCTACAAGGTCACCGCACGGTTACGATACAACAGCAAACAAAATAAGTGAAACGCACAAGTGAAAGCGCAAGTAGAAAAATTAATTTGAAGACTGCACTCATTAGCTTGCGGCATGTCACCGATGGATGGACGGATGTTAATGGCTATTCCCTTTGTAATGGGTGGTAGCTTGCGGCACCTAGCCACTCACAGAAAACAAACACGCTTCTTAGACCCGCAACCAAAGGAAGATTTTAACTGCTTCGCCGGCAACTGGATGTTAGCGCGCACATCGCACATTCATTTCAGCGCGCTATCTAAGTTACAGCTTGTAACAAAAAATAAAAAAAGAGCGCGGAGAAAAGTGCTTTGAATGAGAGGAAAACGCGGTGAAAATATCAAAAATTAAACTCTATTATGAATCTCTGTAACACGAAATTAGAGCGCAGCTCTTGAGGAGGAGAAGGGGGGTACGGAGGAAAGGGTACGCCCCTCCTTCTCTCCCCTCCTCCTTTCTTCTCCCCTCCTCCTCCGCACGTGACGTCAATTCTTCCGCTAAATCTAGCGGAGAAACTGAATTTGTTCATAGGTGACGTGACACCGAGTCATGGGACGTTATTTTGCCCGCTAAATTTAGCGGGTGAACTGAATAGGTATTCAAATCACGCGATGTCAACTTTCCCGCTAAATTTAGCGGGGAGGTGAATTCCTGTTGAGGTCACGTGACGTCGCTTTTACCGTTAAATTTAGCGGAGAAGCTGAATTTGTTCATAGGTGGCGTGACACCAAGTCACGTGACGTCAACTTTCCCCACTAAATTTAGCGTGGTTACGCCGACGCCGTGAAACCCCAAAACGAGAGTCCAAGATCTGCGCTCTAAAACAGGAACTACTGAAAAGATGGGGGAAAAGGGAAGAGGGGAGGGGGCACGTAGATGGTCACGTAAACCCTATTTTCGCGTGACCGCGTGCTCACGACCGGCAAAAAAGGCATCCCTAATCGCTGAGGAGGTTACAATTACCCTTCAGGACGCCAACCGAAAGGTTCGTGTTTTTGCCGCTGCCTGAGAAGGGTCTGCGCACGTGCAGAATTCTCTTTCAGAAAGGTTCCCTGTGGGGCGTTCGACTCCTCCATGTGATATGGAACGTGCGTTCGTCCTTGTCCCGACATACGAGGGCCGCCCTATCTTAAACCACGCGGGTGGCGATTGCTGGCCCACAACTGCTGAACCGAACACTTCACTATAGGGTAATGCATCCCACTACGCGAAACTCCAATGGCATTGGCGCCCACAGGCATTGCATAGTTAGAACTGCTGGATGCACCGGAGCCCAAGTGTCTTTTCTCCAAATTGGGAGAGGTGGCTGCCGCCGTCTAACGTCGTGGACACCCGTCGAAACGGCGGAGACAGCCGTTTCTGCTGTATCGGCGCATCCGGTATCTCTGTGCGCCGGCGGCAGCCCTCTGGCTCGGCGCAGCACGAACGCGTGACAGCTTGGACAGCCAACACCTCAGAGATGAAGAGACTTTGCGGAGCGCAAGTTCGTCTGCGTCTTGCGCATGGGTAGGGGGTACGTCAAAATGAAGAGCTCCGGTTCACTCTGATTGATTGGTAGTATATAGTGGGTAGACCTCGAGGCTGCTCGCAGTCCTTCCAGTCAGAGCTCGTCCCAGTCACGGCACCGAAACCCCAGCGCAAGGTGCGGACCGATTTGCGCTCCGCATAGGGCTGGAGTTTCAAGGTCGCTCTGAAGAGACAAACGCGGGGCACGGATTGGACACGAGTGCTGCGTCAGAGTTCGGCTCGGACTCGTGTCTTCACTGATTGAACACGAGTGGCGGCCGAGCGCTGACGCAACATTCGCGTCCAATCAGCACCCCGCGTTGGCCCACTTTATCTCACATTAAAAATTAAGCGCTACGGCATCTCTATGTATAGGTGGTGTTGGGACAGCGCAATGCACGTCCGTTCTCTTTGACGCGGAACGCCCACACCGCTGGGCGAGGATCTGGTGCTGCAGCGGAATTAGAGCGCGTTCTCCAATACCCCCTCTCACTTGAAATCCGGCATGCTGCCGACTCTACGATGCGATAGGACCAAAGCGCCAAAAAGTGCATCGTCAGGGCGGTTGTCGTCGTGGTGAATTCGTTATCTCCGTCTAAACCAGGGCTCTCGAACACCCGGCTCGCGACTCTCTGAAACGCAGCCAACAGGCCCCCAACCGGCTACCAGTCCCGGTTCCCATGTCTCGAGGGCTAGAAATGGCAACCGCGCATGCGCCATAGTGATCTCACGTCGCCGATTCATTCTCGCTCCCGAAAAGTACCTCCGCTCTTTTCACTTATTCACACATTTTTTTTTTTATCTGCGTTTATTTGCCCTTTTTTTTTCGCTTTATGATTTTGCTTCCCAGCTTTTTTGTAATGTACAATAATCCCGCTACTAGGCTGCAAGCACGAGCTCTTTGTTGAAGAATCTACCTCGGCTGCGCGACCTCTCGATCAACGGGAGCAACTGGCAAAGATAAAGCTAAGAGCCCAGGATTCTCGCCTTCAAAAAATATTACTATTGAAGGTTAAGTATCTGTTCGGAGTGTCGTAAAAAACAAATCGTCAGGAAAGCTATAACTGTTTAATCAACTTATTGTTTTTCTCAACAAACGGGAACGGCAGTGTACTTGCTCTCTTGTTATTTTAAAGATGCCAGCACGTTGGCGGAGCGGAGCCATTTTAACGCTTGTTATTTCATTGGGTAAAGGACCAAAGTAGTGTTCTAAACAATTGAAATCTAAAGAAGTAACCGGTAAGATTGAGTTTACAAAAAGCATAAAGCACGAGGTATTTTTTCTTTTCGATAATTTGACCTTCCCCCCTCCCCCCCTTTATAACGCTGGCCCTCGGCCTTTGCAGTGTGGGCTATCTGGCCCCAACACTCAAGTGAGTTTGAGACCTCTGGGTCGCTAAACTCGTCAGACACAACTTTCTTCGTGTTATGACATAGCGGGAGGAGGAGCCGAATGATTGCAGTGAAGTTTTCTTTTCTCACAAACCCGCAGCTCCGTATATCTTCGTGACGTTTTTCATTGCAAGGGCGATAAATCCCTACTACTCCCTATAGACCTTTCCAATGTTTACAAATCCACAGCCCAGCGTGCGATCTCCACAGCTCAGTACGCGCGTGTGCGTCGCTCCGGAAAACGAGTAAAGCACGCGCTATACGCACGAACACTGGAAATGGCACCGGCCATACGCTATTTCTTGGAAAGGTCTATAGGTGCCAAGCTAGAGCAGCACGAGAAAGCACGCGGACACGAACGTGGTTCACTGGCGGCCATAGCTGTGTGCACGACTGCTGAGCGCGTGCTGATGGCGAGCTTCCACAGTTATTTTGTAACGTGCATTTCGCACCCTCAAGATTGCCTGTCTTAGCAGCCTATTAATGTGGGCTCGTTCAGAGCATGCGCTCTAGGCATCACCCACAAATATGGCGCCCAGTGAATACTCCTTATACGTATAATGTACCACGATGAAGATTATCAGCTGCAACCTTGATGGTCTCTAAAAAGCACAGCAGAGGCTTGGGTAATTGCATTCTAAAATCAACACCGTCAAAGTTAATAGTCTGATATCGTTCTTATTTCCGCCGATAAAGCAGAATTTATTAAAAAGCATTCCTGTCGTCCCTTTTATTTATCTCGGCGAATTTGATCAGAGTGTAGCCCGACGTGGCTAGGTCACTACCACGGTTGTCACTACCAGCCGAGTAGCATTGTCTCTCCTTGGACGGATTTCGCTTCCGGGCAGTTGTCCCCCATCAGCGGGAGATGAAATTATTTTATGATAGACTTTCAAAGATTAGCCAAACTGGGATTAATTCTGCGTTCATCAACTGAAATAAGAGTAATGTCAGTTTGTCAATATTGACGGTGATGTTTCGAGACCGCGAGGACACCAAGCTTTCATCGTACTCAACCAAACTTTTCACCGTCGACTCGAACACGCACCATCAAATTTGTCGTTCACAACTGATCATCCTGACCCTGACGTCAAAGTTATGAACTATAAAAGCACGTCACTGAACGCGCCTGCACACAACGAGCCCTGGCGCGAGCCTCTCGATTGAAAGTCTGTCATGGTCGCTCGTAAGTTCATGGAACGCGCCCCATTTTAATAGGCCCTTTCCGAAATTCAGTGCCATCTGGTGGTTCGTCAAGCAGTTTCGGTTTTGCCATATCAATGACGGAAATGAACTTGTATCGGCACCGTCACTTTTGCAAGTCAACGGCACGCGAGGAATTGTTCAGTGCGAGTTCTTTCTCGATCACTTTCAGTTTGATGGTGACCAAGAACCTGCATTCAGAACAAAGCTCCAACCAACTCAGATGCCTCGAGAAAAGTCTATACACCAAAGTACTTTAAAGCCGATTCTGTGCCGCCCGCAGATTGACTGAATCTGAGTTATTAGAAATAAACGCTTACGTAGCTCTTGTGTTTCATTCCTACGTCGCGCCGTACTGACCCCCTGAGTGTACAGGCGTACAGGCCTCGCATCATCCACTTAGGAGCAACTTCAACGTCTTCCTTTCTCAGTCTCTAGAAGGCCGCCATTGGTATGGCACAGATGCCGTTCCACAGATGATGATAGTGATCGAGGTGGCCAGATTGAATTTCGGAAAGGGTTCGAAAATTGCACGCTGTGCTGTTCCTCGTCATCGCTCAGTTGGAACGCCTCTAAGCAGGGTCGTCGAAACAGAAGAGCGGGGAGGGGGCGATTCACCCCCCCCCCCCCCACCAAGTGGCGTCGAAAAAGAGGGCGCAAAGGGCATAAGGGGGGGGGGGATATCGCCCCAGCCCCGGACTATAGCATTTCAGAGAGTTATAATTAAAAAAAAGACAGACGTTTACAGTTCTCTGTAATGTCGAATTAAAGCGCAGCTCTTGAGGAGGAGAAGGGGAGGGTACGGAGGGGAGGGTATGCCCCTCCACTCCCCCCCCCCCCCCCCCCCGTCCTCCTATCCTGCTCCCCTCTCATTTAGCGGGGAAACCTAATTGTTGTTAAAATCACGTGACGTCGATTTCCCCGCTAAATTTAGTGAAAAAAAAGTCCCATAATGCAACGCGCGCGCGGTTACGCCGACGGCTACGCCGCTCAAGCTCGAAACGGGCGCATAAAATTCGCGCTCTAAAAATTCGGGGAAAGGGATATCCCCCTTCTTCACTACTATCACCCCACCCCCTCTTTCTCTCTCTCTCTCTCCCGAACAATTTCAACGGCCTTTCCTGACCCCTATTTGAGTGTGTGTTTGTGTTGGTTATGCCTTTCTTGGCAGATTGATACTTTAGACCCATGTTGCGGATAAAAAAAACAGGACGCGGGATGGCCAAAAAAACATGCTTTTCGTGTAAGGCTCGTGAAATTATGAGGCGCGGGAGAAATACAGCCTTCTGCGTTAAGTCCTTATTTCGAACTCTTTTTGTTCGCCTTCCGCCCATTGAAAAGCATGCGGGAAGGGCCGTAGAACGCACCTGGTATCGCTGCGGCGCAGCGATACCAGGAACGTGTCTCGAGCATTTCCAGAACAATGAATGGTGCCAATTTTCCCAGGATAGAGGGGCTTTAGTTCACGCCGCTCCCCCCGCCGTACACGCCGCTTTGCGGCGTCCAGCCGGCAACCCAAGCCCCGCTGTCCCCCATGCACCTCCGTAGATAGAGTCCAAACCATTTAGTTCAGCGATGTTTCGTCGACAACATTCGCTTTTTCAGTGTTGCTCGTAAAAAACAAATGTCGCAAATATCGCCAAATGCCTCGAATAAATAAAATGTTCGAGGAAAAAAAATAAAAGAAGTAAGCCCACACCGTGGATAAAGACCCGGGTCCGCTACGTATGAGACAGGCATCTTACCACTAAGCTACGCTCGGAAACTCGCAGTGTAACCGCTGCCTAGATTGACGGCGGCAGCGCCTATCTCCACGAACCAGCCAATTCGAAGTGAGGGTCGTTGCTAGGGTGTGTATCGCCTGCGCGTTAAAAATATGCCCCCGCGGGTCGGGGGGCGGTGCCCTAGGTATTCCTTGGGCGCCGCCGGCCACTGTTTGCCCTGCCCAGTAGCGGCTGTTTCAGGGGGGGGCAAAACACATGCCTTGCCCCCCCCCCCCCCCCACTCTGAAAACTGGGGGGGCAAGCGCCCACCTTGCCCCCCCGGTTGGTACGCCCATGAAAAGGGGAGTTCTTGGTTAGTTGCAAAGGCGTTTTGTCAGGGTTCTGTCGCCTTAAGGCTTGAATCCATTTCGCACGCTTTTAATGTTTTGCCAGTAACTGTTATATTCAAGGGGGGAGACGGGATTGTGTATAGCGCACGCCTGAAGAACGGAAAGTTTTATCTAGTGAATATTTGCTTGAGTACCGGGTACGGCATCATTCCGTTACACAGCCTCTCGTGCACACTTACTGCATTTAGTTAAAAGCGGAATGTCCCCGCGGACACGTTGAGCACCCGGCCACCTGACACGCGGGATTCGCGTAATAGGCTTCTGAAAGGGGGCTTTTGAAAGCGGGCAAAGAGGGCGTTGTGTGTGACATCGGGTGCTTTCGTGCACCATTCGGAAAAGGCTGCTGGAACTCTAAAATCTTGCATTTTAACAATTTTTTGCTGCTATTTGGGCAACTTAACATCTGCGCAGTTGTGAGGCATGACGACTATGAAGCCAAGCTGCGAGAATAGCGGAGGGAGTCAAGCCGAACCAGCACTGTCTGAGCGACTGATCGGACGAGAGAGACCCCAAAAATGGCGCCTTTCCCTTTCCTCCCCTCTTTCGGAGTTGGCGCATGCGCCCAGAGATCTCTGAAAAAGGTCAATTCAGAGGGAAAATCCCCGAGGCTGAACGCGTCCAGCTGTTCCAACTCCAGCTACGCAAAGCCTGTCGGCGCCGGGGCAATTGATTTTGTGTGTGTATTAAGGTGCATGCCCTGGTAAAGCACTCGGTTGATGTTTCTCGCATCTTGAGAGCCAACATATGCCTAATCATTTATGTTTTTTTTTTTTTTCCAAGTTCATCGCTGGTTTCAACCAGCTGGCAGCGACAGAGTACGAAGATGACGACATCAAGGACGTCCACAGCAAGGAAAGCGTCGCCCTCAAATTTCTAATCTTGCACAGCTTGTTTGGCGTCATGCCCTTTGAAGATGTGTCTCAGATGTACGATCAAGCTGTGGCCAATGCCCCGGAAGCAAGCAAGAGTCACGTAAGGTGAGTTCATGGCAATTAAAGGTTCCAAAAAGAAACAACTCGAAAGGGAGAAAACCAAAAAGAAAAGAGAAAAAGAAACGGTGAAAGCTACGACTCTAGCAGGAAGCAGAGGAGCCAGGCTTTCCGACCAAGCCCCTCTGTCGCCTGCCAATTAAAGTTTACGATCCGTCGAGCCAACCAAGCTGCGAAAGCGGGTGAGCCGGCCGCGTCGCGGCGAGGATGATGATGATGATGATGTGGCCTACTGTTCGCCGCCATCTAGCGGTAGCCGGAGCAGAATCATCGGGAAGCAATGGCGGCGAACAGCACAGCGGACAGTGTCGCCGTCGGGACTACGACGAGGTTTAAGGCGGTTATGAATACGGATAGTTTCTACGGTACCGGCACATAATCATTAGGAAGCAATTGACCCCGTAAGTGACTACGTCACAACATGGCGTCTGGGTCCAAACAAGCGGCTGCTAGGGACGTTGCTATGGGCTAATGCACGGAGACTGAGGCTACATTTTTGCTTACAAGTAAGTAAATAATTTTTTTGTGAGCAATCTAACTTCTTGATATCGAATTATGAAGATGTTCTTGTCGTCTTAGTGTCGTATTGCAACAATGAAAGTCATTTCTGAAGTATTTCACTCCGCGTTGCTTAGATAGCAGACGACACGATAGATTTGCTGGCCCCTGTTGCAGCGGGCGTCTTCATTGAATTGCGTCGGTAAACGAGCGACAAAAACAAGTGCATCGCCATGGCCGTAGAGGCCTCCGCAGTGCGCGCTTTTTCCTGTGAAGAACCCAGCTTAGTTTCAAGGGATGAAAATGCCGTGAAATCAAACCACGTCATGCAGATCAGTGACGACGACGACCTGCAGTGCATTACCGGCGTAGTGCAGGCCAGTATGAGAAACAAATCGTACGCCGTTGAGGTAAGTCATTTATTATTATTGAGGTTGTCAGGCTATTAAAGAATTTCATGTCTATCGCAATTTCGCAGTAACCAGTAATTTCCCTACACACTCCTTACGAAAGTGTACTCGCCCCCTTGTTTTTTCCGAAGGCACCCACTTAATTCACAACGACTCCTCTATCCTCAATGCCCCCCCCTCCCTAACCCCCCTAAAAATGTAAACACCCCCCCCCCCCTAATTTCAATCCCTGAGGAAACCCCTGGCAGTAACCATCGCAGCGATGGGTACCAAGCACCCTCCCATCGCGAGAGTCCGCAAACAAAACTTGGGATCTCAACCGATCGCTTGAAGCGCTTTTCTCACGGTTGCAATGCCGTCTTTTAGCAGACGATCATCTCAATCCACGCCCGGAAATTCGATAAACCCTATTTTGCATCGCACCCCACTATGAATTCTTATAAGTGTCTGAAACTCAATATATTTCAAACAAATCAAATATCAGAATATCGTCTTTATTCTCACGATTCAAACGACGGAGCCGGCTTGGCCGGCCGGTGTGTGGCAGACGACATACTTCTTGCGTTCGTCGTCTGCTGCAGGAATGTTGAGGACCGGAAGTTACGGTTGTAAATATTTCAGAAAGAAGCGATTAGCAGCACAAATCTGTCGAAACAAATATGACATCCAAGCTTTCTATATCTGTGATTTTTAGAAGTTTGAATCTTACTCCTGATTTTTGAACGGTCGGGTTTTCGTAGCGAAACCTAGCCACATGTATTTGTCCGTAACAAGTACGTTACAACGACCCTAGCAACGGTTTGTTTGGACCCATGACGTCACACTTACGGAGTCAATGGCGACGAACAGAAGGCGGACAGTGTCCCTGTCGTGATTACGACGGGGTTTAGGGTGGTTACGAATTCAGGAAGCTTCTTCCGTTGTGCCAATAAGACTAAAAGAAAACTCCTTCACGAACCTGGCCACGTGTACGACGTGAAGGAGGTCCGTTTCGACAGACAAGTTTTTGCGGGCGCGCGAAATCAAGCGCGCCCGCAAAAAACGTGGAGCTTCACGCATGTTCATAATGAGGGTTTTCGTAGCTGGCATCGAGTGAACTGCGCTAATGATGTACGTTTCTTGCTTTCTCAATCAGCTAGACAACAACCGGGCGATCGTTTTCGCGCCGTTTCGCGATTCCCAGCACTACTACTTTTATGTAGGCTGATGAAAACATCCAAAGGGTGGGCTGCTGCTTGGGTATGCGACCTCGTTCCGCTACTTTTTCCCGGTGAAATATTTGCTGCATATTTTAGAGTTTGTTCTAGTTGTCCGTGTTGTTTCATCGCCGCTAGAAAAAAATCATGAGCCATTTCACTCTGTGAAGGTGGATGACAAGCGAAGCTGTTTAGCTCACGACACAGACGGGACATAGAATTTTGAACAAATGTACGAACACATTGATTGTCTCGATCGGTGGTCATCGTGACGCACACACATTTAATGTTGTTTTGATCGGTGGTAATTATTTCGCGTGGACGATTATTGCCGCCCCGAGAAGCCGGAGGAAACTAGACACGCGCGACGGGGCCGCCACCCGGCGGAAAGTAGACACGCGCGACGGGACCACCATCCCGGGAGAACGGAAGGAAAGGAAACTGGGCACGTAAGCGGGGGGCTTGGAACGACGACAAAGAGATGGCGGTGCGAACGTAGACAAGGCCGACGCCGGTCGAACAGCGGCAAATCTTTGAGGGGCTTTATTATCTGCCTGAAAGTCTGCTGATCTTGAAAATGGTGCCTATTGATAACTAATCCACTGAATAGACCTACATATTGCTAAATTACCCAAGCATTAAGGAGAATGCAGGTAATGATGTTCCAGCCGCCGCACGTGCCGGCGTCTGCAGCAGTAAATGTTCTAAAGCAAAAGCCTAAAACAAATTGCATCTTGCACGCGCGTTCGTCAACGCTTTATTTTAGTTATTTACTTCGAATCTTTTATACGGGGAAGGCCTGCGCGTGCGGCGTTACGAGCGTAGAGTTTTTGTTGACGCACATAAAAAATCGACGGAACCATAGCCATAAAGAGCTTCGCTGTAAAAAAGTGAAAGCCGTTTACAACTCCCTGTAACGCCGAATTATGGCGAATTCGAGTGGTCAGTCGTCGGCAATTTATTTTGCCGGAAAGCCGGCAATAGTGTTCGCGTGGTCAGTTTCCGGCCGGCGCGCACCGTTCGAGTGGTGGTTCTCCAGCAAGCACCGGCAACTTTCCGGCGCTTTGTCCGCCCGAGCTCCAAACGGCCGGGCAGGCCGGGCGAGTGGGCGCCAGACTGTATCCGGTGTCGTCACTTCCGAAATGGGAGAGAAGGTACGTGAGAAAAAATGGAAAAAAATGAGCGAAAGAGCGAAACTGATCTGAAGTCACTTCAGCAGCCACTACTCGAGTCAATCCAAGAAGTTGACTCGCCGCGGTCACATGGGTGACGGTGGCGACAGCCTCTCGTTAGCGGTGTCGAGCGGGCAAGAGGCGAAGTAAACTGCCACCGTCTGGCGTTTCGTGTTCGGGGGGCGAGGGTCACGTGGTGTGCCGCCGGCGCGTTTCTGGTTGCCGGTTCCGCCGGCTCGGTTTCGCCGGCGATTGACCACCCGAATTCGCCATTAGAGCGCAGCTCTTGAGCAGAAAGAGGGAAGAGTACTGGGAGGGGGGGGGGGTCATGTGACCTCGGAGGGGGGGGGGGGGGGGGGGGTCACGTGACCTCGGGGGGGGGGGAACCTAAGCGGTCACGTGACCTCGGGGGGGGGGGGGGGAGTCACGTGACCTCACGTTACGCCGACGGCGACGCCGACGCAGACGCCGACGCAGACGCCGCTCTTGCCGGAAACGGGCGCCTAAAGCGTAGACCGCATGGAGCGTTTTTGCTCGCGATTCGGGCGCGTCGGCGTCAAATTGACGTCATTTCCTGCGCGCGGCCGCGCGTTTTCGCGGGAGCGTTGGTTTCTAGCCGACCCAGAACAAGACGCGCGCGCCGAGGCGTCGAAGCCGCTCTCGCCTAATGAGAGTCGCTCGAACCATCACATGATTCAGCACAGAAAACCGCTTCTGGTTTTGGCAATTTGACTGCGCTTCTTTTTGTTTGCTGATTGCACGTGCGATGGTTGACAAACGTGCATTCAATGAAATGCTCATTGACGAGGTTGAGAAGCGCCCCATTCTTTGGGATCGATTTTCCAGTTGTGCCTGCTTTAGCACAAGCATACTTCTTAGCAGGAGGAGCTTTCGCCTTCGCTCCATACTGGACTAGAGCAAATCTCAAATTCTGGCAAATAGAGCTTGCACTAAAGTAAACTTTACTAGCACTCAGCGCAGAAAAGCACGCACAACGCGAACAACACACCACTCGCGACGCGGCTGGCTCAGTACGCTGTTTCGTATTCAGCGCAATTGTTCAAAAACCTTTTTATTGGCCATATAAAATTGAAAAAGTGTTCTTTTTGACACGAAAACCCGTTTGATTTACTTATTTAATACTTTAACTCTTATTTTGTAGTATTTGCGTGAGCAATTACATCGCGCGTTGAGAAATCGGTTATCTGGCAACGTTGATAACGCGCGGCCGGCGGCGCTTGGCTTTGGCTGCATGCGGGTGCCCCCGCGTCAGCTTCCGCGCGAGCGTTCATAGCGCGTCGCGTTTTCGCGTGCAGAAAAACGCTCCATGCGGTCTACGCTTAAGAGTTGCGCTCTAAAATGAAAGCCATTTACACCTACCTGTAAAGGGCTGCCCACACTAGCGAGAAAACGCGCGTGGCACGCCGATCGCGGGAAGACGGCGTTCGAATGCTTCAAGAGTGCGCGAGGCCTCCTGTGCTGTCACGTGACATTCGCGGCGGCAGAACTCTATCTAGTGTGGTCTTCATGATGCGGGACGCGTCTTCCCGCGATCGGCGTGCCACGCGCGTTTTCTCGCTAGTGTGGGCGGCCCTTAACGCCGATTAAGGCCTGTTCAGACATGTAGCGGAGCGCTACGAGCATAGCGCTGACCTCGCGCTAAGCGCGTGCTGACGGGAGCGTTCACCAGCATTGTATCGCACCGTCAAAACTGTTGCTCATGGCAGACGATAAGTAGCTGATGACACGTGAGAAGCGCTACATTAGCGCTTCGCTGCATGTGGGAACCGGCCTTTAGAGCGCAGCTCTTGATGTGAGGAGGGGAAGGTACGGAGAGGAGGCTATGCCCCTCCTCCTCTCCCGCTCGCCTCCCATTTAGGGGAAATTTTCCGCTAAATTTAGTGGGGAAATTTTTCAGCTAGATTTAGAGGGGAAATTTTTCAGCTAACTTTAGCTGGGAAATTTTTCCGCTAAATTTAACGGGGAAATTTTCCGCTAGCTTTAGCGGAGAAATGTTTCCGCTAAACATAGCGGGGAAAGTTTTCCACTATAGATTGAGTTTGGAAAATTTTTCGCTAGATTTAGCGGGGAAACTTTTCCGCTAGATTTAGTGGTGAATTTTTTCTGCTAGATTTAGCGGGGAAACTTTTCGGCTAGATTTAGCGGGGGATTTTTTTCGCTAGATTTAGCGGGGAAATATTTCCGCTAAATTTAGCGGGGAAATGTTTCCGCTAAATTTAGCGGGGAAATTTACCCATAATGCACCGCGCGGTTACGCCGACGGCGATTCCGACGCTGACGCCGACGCCGCTCAAGCAGGAAACGGCGCCTAAGAGCTGCGCTCTAAAGGTAATTGTATTATTCGACAGCATCTTAAGGTGAGGAGCGCCACTTACTTGCATCGACGCACAAGCCGCACCCAGGTCGCGCGGCACTCCGCCTCGTACGGCCTCGAAGGGAAGTCGTAAAACGTACTGTTGCAGCCGACCACGCAGCAATTGTTGCTGCTTTTTTGGTGCGTAATAGTGACCGCAGAAATTACAGTGCTAAACCGATAATGCCGCTACAACGCACAACCAACGCAGCAACTGGCAGAAGCTTCCCGATTTAGCGTACGCGCTTGCCGCTAGGGGCGCCCTGGTCGGGGCTTGATTCGGGTCCGCCCGGTTCCTCAACGTTGCGGCGTTTGAACGCCTTTGTGCGTTTGCTATACTACACCAACTGCGCCAATCACTCACAGTGAATGCGCCTCCGTTCTGCGCTTTTTTTTTTCTGTGCCCGATTGATTTAGCCATTGATGTATAGCATACCCACAAAAACTTCTAGCGACGCGATGTCGCAATTCTGGCACTGCTTTGGCATCGGGCCGTAGCATTGGTTTGCACTCGGAACGGAGCACGCTCCCAGTTCCCTGGACGAAGCATTACTTTCCAGCAAAATTCTCCGTCTAATCAAATGCCGTAAGTTTTTTGTGTTCGACATTTCGATGCAAGTAAAAATTTTCATGTAAGTCAATATTCTGTCTCCCCAAAACACGCACCAAAGTAAGGATATGCGCGTAAGCGTTTATTTTTAATGCGAAAGCACTAACTGTCCCATGGTGCGAGCCGACGTCATCAGTTTGAAGCGCGCCAAACGGCACCTTAAATCCTTTCTCCAAGTGAGCCAGCTCCCAGCTATGAAACCACGCGGAAAGCCTAGACAACGGCAACTACTTTCCCCGATCCCAAAGGAGCGGGCGGAATGAAGCTGATGGATTTCGGCTTCGGTCCCATTGGCTGGCGCACGTCGACGAGGCTCCCATTGGACGCTGCGCGTCATTTTCAACGACCGCCACCCCATGGCGCTGCGTATCCGCGAGGCCGCGGCTCCGCGCCCAAGGTCAGCGCGCGCGCTCGACCGTCGACGCAAGTACGAAGCAGACGACAGAAGGGAGCGGAAGAGCGGCGTGCATGCTTTCGCATTCACCACTCATAAGAAGTGCTTAAGTGTACCTCCAGCCTTTTTAAATTTAGACAGGACCTGGCAGTAGGAGGGCTCAAACTGCAGAATCACCAATTATAACCAAACTGCTGTTTATGTAGGCTACACTATATACTACCTTCTTTTACTCTAAGTCACAGCCGGCCGACGCCACGAGGCAATAAGTTATTCAAGCAGCGTCGAAAAGCTCAAAGTCACGATCTTGCCGTGCTTATTCTATCATCGGCGGCTAAGCGCATTTAATGCGCCCGGATCTTGATTTTTTATATGCTTATCTGCGCTCCTATGTCTTAAAGCCCTCGACAGCGCTTTGACTTTTCTAAAAGTGCTGCAAGCTCGATCATGCTGACAAGAACTGGTGAGCACAGAATGTGTGACTGACCTTCCGGGGAGGAAGCGAAGCGCATCTGAACGGCAGCACCTAACGAGGATTCACTCTCATTGCTGAAAAAACAAGCCGTGAGATTTTGCATCATGACAGGAAAGGCCGCGAAACACGTGACCACGTGTTCGCGCGTCGCGCGAATGGCTTCGCTTTTGCATGTTCTGACCCCCGATCTTACGAAATAACAAGGTGCCGAATTCAAATCCTACTGAGGAGAGAATTTTTTTTTCATGTGGTTTTTTATTGGCGTAACGCTTTTCGACTCCCGTTTTTCCTTACATCACGCTGTTACAGCCAAATGTTACATAAATTAATTGAAATCGGCTAACGGAACACATTCTGCGTTAAAAACTAGTGACGTGCATGCGTAATTGATCATACTCGAGTTTTACTAAACGCCCATCGTCTGCTCAGGAGGCTGTTCCTGGACCTAATGACAGCTGCCGGAACAAATCCTCATATGGCGTTTGGTCTGCAACTGATCAAGCAAGACAAGCTCTCGGACGATGAGGCTGAACACTTCCTCTCCAAACTGGCCCTCCACCTCAAAGAGAACAGCCCTGCCCTCATGACCGAACTTTCCGTACGTTCCATCTTTGCGTGCTTTCGAACCATGGGGAAACTAGCGTCGCGAAGTAAGACGCTCACACTAAAGTTAATTTTCCCATCGTGCACGCCTCCTCAAGTTACTACGATAAAGACAAAAGAGGCTTTCGACTGTTTATTTATTTATTTATTTATTTATTACATGTACCCTCAGGGCCTTTGGCATTGAAGAGGGAGTGGATACAAAGATAAATGATGAAAAAATAAAATAAAGCAGTTACTAAAAGTATAAACAAATGGCGTATATTCATACAATATTGGCTAAGGCGTTCTTGAACAGTTGGAGGTCTTCGATTGAAGCTGTTGGTACGGGAAGGCGATTCCACTCTTCTGATGTGCGTGGGAGAAATGACTGAAAAAAAGCATTAGTCCTGCACGATGGGACGCCGACCTTATGGACGTGATCTAATCGAGATGAAACGTATTGGGGAGGTATTGGGGAGGTGTTCTTGCATTTCGGCTAGCCATTCGCCACAATAATTAAAATATAACGTAAGAAACATTTTTTTTTTTTTCTCGCTAAACCTCAATGCCATTGCTGACTTGAAGATGCCAATAAACCACAAACTTTTGACGTTCCGGCAAGTCACATAAAAAAAAAAAAAAATGAAAGACGTTCAAAACTCCCTGTAATACCGAATTAGAGCGCAGCTCTTGAGGAGAAGAGGTTTAAAGGGTATGCCTCTCCTCCTCCTCCTCCCCCTCCTCCCTCCCGCACGGTGTATTATGGGAAACGTCCCATAATGCAGCGCGAACGTCATCGCGGTGCATTATGGGACGTTCCCATAATGCACCGCGCGGTTACGCCGACGGCGACGGCGACGCCGACGCCGCTCAAGCCGGAAACAGGCGCCTAGGAGCTGCGCTCTAAAAACACAAAACTGCAAGAATTCTTTGCACGCTCGATGTCACAAGGCAGTTGCGACAGTAATACAAGCCTGCTCTGGTTATTTTGGTTAAAGATAAATCTAGCCGAAATTAAAGATAGGTATCAAGCTATTTCTAGTTTTATATTCCGATCTCTTCAATACTTTTTGTGTATGATTTGTATGACAGTTTTCGCTTTCGTCACTGTTCTTGCAGGAGGTGTGTGAGCACGTGAAGCCGAAACGACAAGTGTGGATCAACTGCCAACTCGCTCTGAGTAGCCTCGCTGGCCAAGAGGGCTGCGTCCGCGCCAAGACCGACAAGGAACACGACGAGGGATTCTGCAAGCCCTCTCTGGTGTCGCACTTCTTTAATGTGAGTGTTGCACGGGAGGAACTGAACAGGTTTCTTTCAGGGTTCTCGATCGCTAGCTTCATCCCCGAGAGCCATTCAGAGTTTAATATTTCTTGCAAGCAGTTTCTCCCCCATTCCGCCGTTTCATCGCGTCATCTCAACTCAAAGATATTATATTTCAGCAGGGTCAGGCAGGATATTTGAAAGTCGAATCTTCAATACCCATATTTCATTACCTAAAAAAAAATTATTTCCGACAGATATACTCGACATTGAAGCTAAGATAACTGAATATATTGCTGAAATCTCACCCGCAAATATTTTAAAAAGCAGGCAATCACCGCACATTGAGGGAGTCTACATTTACGCTGTCAAGATATTCGTACTACCGATTTAATTTCATTTGATCAGTATATGCAATTCAGCTTTTTTACGTGCACCGAAGACTTACCTTGCCTTTCCCTTCAGTATCAGACCAAACCTGAAGACAAAAAAGAACAGCCAGAATACAAGAGGACCGTGTACATGAAGGCTGCGGGCAACTTGGCCACCAGGGGCGCCGTGCACTACCTGGAGCGCTACGTCTCGGATACTAACCAGCCAGAGCACCGGAGGTCCGCCGCCCTCTGGGCTCTGAAGCGATCTAGCAAGCACCATCCCGAACTGGTACGGTCCTGTCCATTAACGCACGCTAGAGCCACTAAATACACCTTCAGAGTAGCAACACTTAAGCCACCTTGTCGATCAAAATCATTGTTGCCACTTACCCGAAGCCTTACTTAAAATCGTAGTAAACGATTTTTTTTCCCCCTTTGTCCTCAAGAAACGTTAAAACAGCCCGGGAAAATGTTGCTCTTGGGCCACATTTTCTCGCGTCGACCTACGCTTGGAATAAAGACTTATTTGAATAAAGACTAAGTGACCTATACTGCACGTCTGAAGAAGACTGCACACTGCACTGACAGCCAGCTCACGTTACCTGAACCGGATATCGGTTTTGGTCCAATCGGTATATCTCAATCAAACGCACCCAACGTCGCATAACCATTTTTTTCTTGTTCGGAAAATTGCGGAACAGCTTCGACCGATAAGACGCAATACAGGAGTTCAACTGCATTCAACGCTAGGACCCGATGGAGCCGAGCCAGCAGCGAAAGAAGGGCATCGTCCCAGAGCCCGTTGTCCTGGTGGGTGTATGCTACGACCGGCAAGATCAACCACGCACATAAACAAGCCAAGGATCGCGGCACATTAAGTGTGCCTGATTGGTTTAGTCGGTGAAAGCAGACACACAAACGCGATGAGCGCCTTGAGAATAAACGTTTTGACGCCGCTTGATCGGCTTCACGTCGGATTGTGAAGCGTCGGCTGTGGCCGGACTTGAAGTGAAACGAGGTATACAACTCGAGCCCCGTTTCTCCACGCAGGTGCGGGGCATCGCACTTCCGGTGTACATGAACACGAGCGAGTCGTCGTACCTGCGCATCGCGGCGGTCACGATCGTCCTCACGACCAATCCGGACCTCTACCTGCTCAAGCACATCGGTCACGACATCATAGACGACCCCAGTGACCAAGTGGCCGCTTTCGTGACCAGCATGTTCCGTAGCCTCGAGAAATCCAAGTACCCCTGCCACCAGGAGCTGTAAGTCTATCTCGTTTGCCCCTCCAAAAACGACGAAAATGCAGCCTTTTTCTTAAAAAAAAAACTCATCGAGCAACGTCGGGCGCGAAACGCGCCATTGGATCCGAGTCCTCCCCGAACTCTGACGACACGCTCGTATCCAACACGAGCTTAGCCGAGCTCACGCCGAACGCTTCCGCAGCCCTCGCGTCCAATCCATGCTCAGAGAACGTGCTCGAATAATGGCGGACTCGGATAATTGGCGGAGCAGCGGAGCGGACCAGCGGCGGAGGGGATAGTGAACTTTTTTGTCAGTCGCGTGCTCCGATTGGCCTGCTGTCGCTATCATTGCACGGCCGTCGGCCGCTCTGCTGCCTTCTCCCTGTTTTCGCAGTTATGGGCCTCCTTTCCATCTACTTCCCCTTCACCCCTCCTTTCCCAACCGATATCTCTGTCGCTGGAGTTTGGCTGCCTTCGAATAAATAGGGAGTTTTCGTAGACCGCGTTGCACCCTCCGCTAAGCGTTCCGCAACGAAGAAGTTGCAACTGCGCCTGCGCGCCGATAGCCTTGACTGTGGAGTTCCCACTATCGTAGCGGGTTGCGGAGGGCCTTGCGGGACGGCGAAAACTATCTACAAAAACTCCCCAATGTTGTGTGAATTGAAAGCATGCACATGTATGTCTCTGTCCCCTGTTTGTGTTTGCTTTCTTCGTATTGAGTGTTAATCCAACACGCTCGTCGAACTAACCTCAGCTATAGGACGGCGCGCACTTTCGAAAGCAGTCTATTGTTATCTAGAAAAAAAAAAAAAAACTCTAGATCTAACGAAAATACAGTTTACCATGGTGATATTTAACCCGAAATTGAGGTGCGAGGACGAAAATAATATATTGGGAAAAAAAGGAACTGACAACGTCTCAAAATCTGGCAGTGCGTTTATTCAATCACATTTTTCAGATATATAGACAAAACCATAACTCCACCAGACCGGATAACAACCTGTTTCCAGAAACACACAAAACAAAACTTGTTATACTTTTTTTTTTTTTAATGGTAATATTATCATGGTAGAGTTTTGCCGCGGCAAATCCCTTTTCGTAGAAAAGCGAGAAACTCCAGCGCTAACATTTCGAAACATCCGAAAGACTTCCGAAAGACGATTGAAGGCAACTATTCTTACTTAGGCGTGCATTATGATGACACCAAAGAAGCGAATACTAAAATTTTGTTCCAATACACTGTTATTCAACCTTTGCGCTTTCCCGTGAAAAAAGAAAGAAGAAGTTTGAAACCACTTTACAAGGAAAATAGACATGTTTGTTATGACGTTACAGTAATTATACTTGATGTTAGCACGAATAAAAGTTAGTTGTAAGTCAGCGCCTTGTTCGTCTACCTTCTTGTTCTTGTTTGTGTCCTTGCGCTGTTTTAATTTTAATCATGAAATACCAACTAGCCCAAACTTCTACGTTAGTCAACATAGTAACAATGGAGCTAGGGGACAAAACGGGGTGGACTTTCATTCTCTTGTTCTTGATTCTTACCTGCCACGGGTGTGTGACCTTGGGCAGCGTGTGTCTTCTTGAGGGTTTCTGGGAGATGTTCTGAAAAATAAATCTTTAGCTGTGTTCTAAGTTTCGTGTCTGTCCGTTCGTTTTTGTCCCCTTGCTCCAGGGTTACTATGTCTATTCTTAACCAGCTTTCCTGCCTACTTGCTTTAACTTCAAGGAAAATAGGGACGACGTCACCTTTCGTGAGAAAACTACATTCATGAATCCGGCAGAAGTACTTGGGTAAAAAATGCATTATATGTACTGTCTAGCTCAGTATGAGCTGTATCGGTCATTCATGCTTCTTTGTCGTGCCAGTGTTTTGAGAAAGCCGTGACTCAAACTGGAGCGGGACTGCGAAGCTGAAATACCATACTTCGGACTCTGACAAATGGAGACAAACTAAGCTTGTGTGACGACTGCAGACGCAGAAAAAGGCCAAATCGGGCGTTTCGGGACATATTGATCGTGATAGTGCAAGTGCTTGCATCATACCTTACCGGGATGCGTCCGTACACCAGGGCCCAGCACCTTCGCTACGTCGTACCCATGTGGAACGACGTAGCCCGGTTCGACAAGCCCCTTGACCACACCAAGTCGCTGTTACTCATCTCATCAGGTTACGACCGTAAGTAAAACCAGGTTCACACACTGGACTCTGCTTACGACCGTGTGCCTTGGAACCTCTTAAATTGACTTGCGGGAAGAGCACACGAAACAGGTCATCCTAATATCTTTTCTCACATTTCCCCACAGCCAAGTACGACTACGGGGGCGCAACGACGTTCGGTCAAATCCGAGCGGACGATAGCTACCTGCCAAGAGAGGTGTACCTTGGGTTTAAGCACTACTACAGCGGCGCCTCGTACGAAACAGCCTCGCTGTGGTTTGAAAGCTGGGGCATGGACAAGCTGCTGAACCGCGTCGTGGGGCCTCACTCCGGATCTACCACGAACATGTGGAACGTCTTCGGGCGGCGTCGCTTCCCGAGGGATGCCTCGGCAAAGGAGCTCAAGGAGATCGAGGATGCTGTGAGTACCTTTTCTCGAACGAATGGCAACCTTCATAAAAAAACAGATGGTTTATGAATGGATCATGCCTGCCTTACATAAAAACAACCCGAGATAAAACGGATGGTTAATTATCAAAACCTTGTTCGATGAGGAGCACGGAAAAACGGTTGTCTTTCACTTAATTAATCGCAAGATTATTGAGACTTTGAGGTTTACGGTTAAAAATAGCTCCAAAAGGGACTGTTTATATGTGAAAAAAAAAATACTTTCATTAATTTAGACAGTCTTTTTTTAATACTGGTTGCGGCTAGAAAGTTTGCGATCGTAGCAAAATTAAAAACGTATAACCATTCCTGCCAAGTATTCGATGGCGATGACAGTCTAGGAGCTCCTCAGTCTCGGTTTTAGGTCGAGAGCAACCAACAGAAATACAAACAAGTTCATTCGCAATCGTAAATCGGCCCTCTACACCCCAGTGCTTGATTAATCGGTCATCTATGACTGCGGGGACACGGCACGTCGGCGACCGTTGATAGTTACTGTAGGGAAGGAGCACAGCGATGCATCTCATTCCACACATATGCTTGGTTGAACTTGTTGATGATGACCATCGAAAATGTGTAGTTTAGATTTAAGCTGCAAAGGAAAATATCTGTTTTTAATGTAATATAACCACGAAGTGCGAAATGTGTTCCGTTTCTTCCCTGCTTTCTTCCCGTAGCTTCCCGTCACTGATCGAGAGTACGACCATGTCTACGGCAGACTCAGCCTCGATCTCTTCGGTCGTGCCATTGACACCTTTGAGTTTGATGAGAGTCTCTTTGAAGAAGCTGCCAACGCAAATGGTAAGTTTTTAGATTCATTCAGCTTTGACGTACCAGCAGGGAAACAGCTGTATCAAAGTGCGAGCAAACTGGAATCGTTTTTATAACCTGAGTCGCCAGCACCGATCTCCACGCGAGAGTCAAGCAAAAGCGCTGCATCATTAATTCCTTCGGTTTAAAAAAAAGTGAGGACGTTGTTGCCTGCGAAGCGTAGTGTTTGACTTACCTTCGTGACATGGTGAACCAGATACAAGTAACAAGCGTTATAATTCATATAGCGAGGTTTATTTACAAAATCTGTTTGGTGTGTGCCATGATTCATGGTTCCGGTACGTCATGCACGGTATCACAAAAAGTAGTAAAACTCCGATCGCTCATAAAAGTTCTACTTAAAACGGTCCACACAAAACTGAGAAGTTTCAGAGACTGGTAATAAAAACCTGGCAGGTAACAATTTACATAGCCTCGATATGACAGCCAATGTTCTGATAGTGCATTGCTTGTACGTCGTTGAGTATCGATATAACAGTGAGTGTGCCGGTGAACTGGTGAGAATTGATCATAACGCCACACCTGAAACTCTGATGCGGAAACGTTAAGGAACTTTTAAGTCGAAAAAATATACAACAAAAGGAGAACGTTTCAAAAACGTTGAGACATTCTCCAATTGTTGTCTTTTGTTTTCGACTCAAAAATTTCTCAATTTTTCCGCACCACGATCTCAGGTGTTACGTTAGGACTAGTTGGGCGTGGCATCGAAAGATTGCTATCATTTTGAGGTTTCCCTAAATCTTTCTTTTCACGATAGTCAGTGCCTTGATAACTCGAGTGCCTTTAACCATTAGCCACGAACCTGCTCGGAATACTTTGCTAATTACAAACAAAGCTAAGTACGATTATCTACCCTGAAGAAACGCGTATGCGCCAACAGACATGAACACAAAGGTGGGGACACTGACAAGCGCTTCTTTGTGTTCGTCTCAGTTTGCGCATAAAAGGATCTTCATAATCATGCCCACAACTAGCCCAACAACAAGTCTTGGAATTCATCCCACGGATCGTAGCTATCTGGTTGTGCCTTACTTTCGACAGAAAACCCATTGGACAATTTGAAGAACCTATTGGGGAAGGTGCAGCGTACGAAGAGCTTCTACCTAAGCAAGGACATCGAAACTGGGATGCCCAGCGAGCTTGGCGTCCCCATCTTCATCGAGCACAAGGAAGTTGGATTCACCTACATCAACCGCCAAAAGTTCGCCGTGGATACGACGGAAGATGGCAAGTTCTCCCTCGATTTCAAGAGGCACTACGTGTAAGTTATTATTTCTACTGTTTAAGTTGCCCACTGTGTTGGAGCGTTGGTGCTTGAATTCTAAACCGAACGCTCAGCAAGCATAGTGTTTGAAATGTAAACGTTTCGGCAAAAATCGGCCTGGAAAAAAAGCTGGAAAAAGGCCTGAGACAGACCTTTTTCAAGGTCTGTCTCAGGCCGAAACGTCGACGAACTTTACGAATAATATGTTTTAAGAACTCCAACAACCGTCTCAAGTGCGTGTTTCTGCCGTATATATATATATATATATATATATATATATATATATATATATATATATATATATATATATATATATATATATATATATATATATATATATATATATATATATATATATATATATATATGACGAAGCCGAGCCTCTCGGCGAAACTGTCGTAAGACATACAATAAACTCCTAGCATAGCAACTCCGCAAGGACGGGTCTCTGACTTATATATATATATATATATATAGTGTGTCCTTATAGCGAATTAGAGAAAAGACGCGTAGTTAAAATTACCACTCACTTAAACAACCTAACAAGCCCTGATAATGTGAAATAACGAAAGACGCTATTTCTTTCACTCATTTATTGAGTTGAAAATTTTACCTCTCGCCCGTGTTGTTTGTGTCTTCATTGTTCCCACCGTTTTTGCGCTTTTTTAATACATTTCAAATAATGATCCAAGTAGCTCAATCCAAAATATTAATTTAATATAATTTATAAATAGAGTTTTTTTTTTCCTTATAGGCGTTAATGAACTCACGACTGTGGAAACGTACTGTTGTAAATAATGTACGTCTTGCCTTCCGGTTGGTTACTGAGGCTTCAAGAGATCCAGTGAGCTCGTTCAACTTGTATAGTTTCGCCCCAATCCTTTCAAATGTTACCATAGTCGGCGAAGTTTTAGAAACTCAGGGTGTAGCGAATTCCGAGCATCCCATTCTTCCTTCGCAGCCAATAAGAATGCGGCATTACCCCAGTAGAAACCCGAATAACCAATCATGAAGCGAGACGTGTGAACTTAGAGGTCCACGCCCTGCGTGCGCTGTCGGTGACAATAGAGCTTCCACGCGTGGTGGTGCCACTCTAAAAAAAAAAAAAAAAAAAAAAAAAAAACACGATGTGTTTACATTCCCGCACAACACTCGGAGAGCCAATCACCGCAACTTACGGAGGCAGCTCAGCGAGTAGCGATGCCGAAACATATGTTTAGACCCAGAAAAAAGCACAGTCTGAGTTGTGACATCAAGCAGGCAAGCGTGACTTCTTTCATTGCTTAATGTCACAACTCAGACTGCGTTTTTCGATCTAAATATATGTCTCCGCACCGTCAATCGCTGAGCTGCCTCCGTAAGCAGCTGTGATTGGCTCTCCGAGTGTTGTGCGGGAAAGTAGACGCTCGGGTTTTTTTTTTAGAGTGTGGGAGTAAGCGGAGGATCCTGGAGCTGGCTTAAAATATTTATCACCGGCATCAAGCAATTTAGTGATCTATATTGGGGGACTTTCGCGCAGCTTGTCATCTCATGTGGGTTTTTTTTGTTTGTGTTTCTATTACTGTGTCAATAAACGCAATGTGGCCTCGATTGTTCCGATAAACCCGGGGAGTGCACAGCGCTCGTCGGGAGTGCACTAGGTGCGCGTTATCATTCGGTAGGCTTTGTTACGCGGAGCTTCGGTGATGTCAGATACGTTGTGCACACGACACTCTCGTACGCTCATTGCTGTATCAGAACAATCGAGATAGCATGATGAACAGAACAGCGCACAAAAAGACGAGGACAGAGAAAAGGAACATGCAGGACACACAAGCGCTGACTCGCAACTGAATTTATACACAAAAGAAAGAAGAAGAGAGCGTATAAATTCAGTTGCGAGTAGGCGCTTGTGTGCCGTGCATGTTCCTTTTCTCTGTCCTTGTCTTTTTTGTGCGCTGTTCTGTTCATCGTGTCATCATGCCAACTCGCCCAACTTACAACACTTCTGCAATCGAGATAAGTTTTAGTTTGTTCAAAAGCGTAGTGTGTGAGTAGTGTGCTTTCATGGGAAGTTTCTAAGTTTCCTACAGCGTCGAAACTAACGCTTTTAAGGTACTTTAGACGGCCCGCAAAAATGGGTTTCACAACGTATTGCGTTCACATTTACAACAAAGTTGCAAGCAGGTGTTGGAAGTTTACAGTGATAAAAATTAAGGAATTCACTTACCCCGTTAACAAAAAGAAAAGGAACCTGTTTAGGGCACTCTACGCCGCCACTTCGCTGACGATGCACGCGTAGTGAGAAGTGCTGCCGATAGATGGCGAACGCCGCGTCGGGGGAGCGCGTTCGGGTTCTTTTCCGCGATCGTCTGCTATCATAACCCCAAACCGTCCGGCGCTCCCTCGACGCGAAATACGCAATCTGTCGCAAGGTTGTCTTCTTTTTTTTTTTTCACTATGAACTTTTATTACTTGTTTGCACCTTTGCAGTAAATTCCTGCGCGATACTTTGAGAAACCGATTTCTGGAGGCCTTAAAAGGGTTAGTTTAGATGATGTACTTCTTCTAAGGGAGTGTGTAGCGCCTTGAGAGAGAGCAGGGTTAGAGCGCTCGCTGCGCTGCCTATTGTTTGCTGTGCGAAGTCGTAACCTCATAACCCTGTAACGCTATCCGTTGGTGCGTTGTGGTCCGCCCCGTGACGTCTTGAGATCACGTTGGGAGCTACACTTTCTCATTCGGGAGCCAACTGCGCTTACCGACGGTCGCCTGCTACCGTAGGCTCTCTCGAGTCACGCTTAGCACAGCTGCTTGCGTTCCCGTTCGCCTCATCATCGTGGCACCGAACAAAGGCGTCGGGCTCCGATTCTCACGGTCCGGTGTTTGATTCACGCTGCACCGCTCGATAAATCTCGAAAATTACGAATAATTACGCTCATTAATAATTAGGTATGTTCAATAATGACTAAGTGTGTATGGTTATGCATTGCCTGCTATGGGCTATGTATTATGTTTGTATAAAAAATAGCGCTTTAAGTATTTTGAGTTAGCGCGGTCTTAGATGTCACGTACTGACCTCGTCTTAATTGCCTCCTTACCTGTTTCATGGCCCCAGTCACGAGAGCGGTGGCTACAGCATGGTCGGCGTGGGCCTCACCTTCAACAAGACCTTTATTGGAGTGGGCGCCGATATACAGACCGTCTTCAACTTGCCGATCGACCTGCACGCCACTTTAGATCTTATTCACAAGAAGCTGAGTCTCAAGCGCCCGCTGAGCCTGCCGTGGAACATTGTGAACCACCACTTCCGCCCGTACACATTCGTCATGCCTTACGACGTGGCGACAGATGTTTCCACAGCTGTCACCACACTGTCCCAACCACGGCACCCCCTCTACAACAAGGACGAAGTGACCTCGGTAAGGCTTTGTCTTTGGCAACTAAGCCACGAATATTGCCACGAATAAAAACAGTTGACAAATATAGAACTGAAGTAAACCTTCCACGAGGCGATCTTGTGCCCCCAACTCCCGCTTTTCTTATCCACGCAGTCAGTACCGGAATATTCCAAGCGAGAACACAGGATGACATCCGAGAATGAGCTGGAGCTTTCCAGAGGAGTACAGAGTTATAAAAGAAAGAACCAGGTCGATCAGGGCTCAAACCCTGTCCCTCTGAGTAGTAGCCGCGTGAGTTGCCAACTCCGCTACGCACGCGGCAATATGCAGTTTGGGTATTCTACACACCCGGAGAAACGCTTTCCTCTACCGTTAATCATAAACCTCTTTCACCTGTAGAAGATTCCAAAGCAGACTTCTGGAGATATAAGAGCCAAAAGGTCTACAGCCACTTACGTTTCTTAATGCTTAGTGCGACTTAGGAACGTATTAGTCCACAGAGACTGCACAGTTGCACCAACCGGATATCTCATCTTTGTTTTCGTGCAGTTTGATCGTACCTACTTCACCGACCTCCTGGGCTATGGCCTGAAAGTAAAGGGCAGTCTGCTCAGCAAGGGTTTGAAAAAGGAACTGCACGACTTCTTGTACCACAGCGACTGTAATAAGAGGCTATACTACGCCGTTATGAACCCAGAGTGGCACCCACGGGAACTGCAGCTCACAGTCATTCCAGATGAACAGGACGCCACGACTGAGGTGAGCTTTTAATTGTAATTAATAGTGACCAAAATCCTTATAACGGGTGTATCATGTTTAATGGCCAAAGTTCACCGGTTACAGCGGTCAACAAAAATATAAAAAAAAAAATTTTTTCTAATATTAGCGATCGACCATTCATCTTATAAGGGATACAAAGGTCAGTATATTTTAATGTGTATTCCTCGTTTATACCCCAAAGGTTGAGGTCGAGCTCGGCTACGAGTTCCTGCAGCCCGATGACCCAAGAGAGAGCCACTTCCCGGTAAACGACAACGTTCATGGCAATGCTGAGGTTCCTTCCACCCATGTACTCAACCTCGACTACGCCCTTAAGGGCACCAAGGAACGCAAGGTGTCCGCGGAACTGAGGTACTCCTACACAAAGGACAACTTAAAACACAAAGTGCAGTTCTTCTACAATCGGACACCCTTCCACTCGATGGACCAAGATCACAGCAAGGTAGTCGAAGCCTTTCACCAAAAACCTGAGAACGTCTGACCTCCTCTAACGCGTCTTTGTAGATCTGCTTGGATGTCACAGCCACGTTCCCAGAGCCCGAATGGGATAGGCTGAAGAACCTCGCCATTTTCCACGAGGGAAAAGACCTCGAGTTCCAGATGAACATTCATCAGGGAAGCAACTGTATCGACCAAGCTAGCGTAAGTGGTACTTGAATCTAATAGCCTCCCTCTATTCACCTGTTGTTTGATCTATATTTAGTGTTTATCATTGCGGTATGATTCGACAGCTTAAGAAAACGCAGTGTCTGACGAGTCCAGGTTATCCTATTTTTTTACCGCAGCCAATAAGATTGCGATTTCAAATGATAATAATGATAATAACGCCAAAGCACCAATCACGAAGCAAGAAGCGGGAAAATGATAAGTCATACCTTGCGTTTCTTTATCTGTTAGTGACTATAGTGCTGACTGGATCCTGTTCTAACCGCTTGAGCCTTGAGAAGTACCCGCATTGATTCCTTCTTGCATCTTTTCACCATGTTCTTTGGAAAGCGACGTCACCGGGGATCTGCCCTTTAAAACTGTACAACACGTCATTTTCGAAACTCAGTCTGGCAAATTTGATCATCATCATCGTCATCATCACAGTGTATGTCATCTGTGCCAAACTAATGGCGGCCTCCTTGAGGCTGATGAAGGAAGTGGTTGAAGATACTGCCAAGGGGAAGATATACGAGGGCTCTAGGCGTCAGTACAACACAACGCACGAATTAGATACACCGGCTGCGTACGCGTGTATTTCTAAGGGCGATCCAATCAATCTATTAGCAGAAGTATGGCTCTAAATCCTTTTAATGATAAATTTTTTAATCGAGGGACTTCTGGCTCGCCGCTTTGCACTGGTCAGTTATTGTATCAACAGCATCAAAACTCAAACACATCAAGAAATAATCGTAAGGTAATAAAAACTTAATTATAATCCGCCATTGAAGCGCGAAAGTGACGGTGCCCGAAGAAATTCCTTTTCATTGCCGCCATTCTTTCGTCGAAAATAAAACTGCTTTTTGAGCACCCAGATGGCGAAGCATTTTGTAAAGGATCTATTCCAACCTATAACATGAACATCAAACGCTTCTTGTAGGTCAGCTTCACGGGGAAGTACACGCACACGGACGACGAAGCGAGGCAGATTCGAGAGAACGCCGAAGGCAAGCCGCTGGAGGGCCAATCGAATGAACAAGTACAACCTGCGTGTGCCGTACAACAAGTGCGTCGAGCACCAGAAGCAAGGAGTTCCCCTCAACTTCTACTGCATTAAGTACTTGTACTACTCGAGCCGACTGGGCAAACTCACGGTGGACATCGTATACAAGAACCGCAAGGATGTGAGTAGACTTTTCGGAAATTTGTTAAACTTTGATCTATTATGAGCGAGGGCGTATTTTGAACGCGCTTTACAACCAGTAAACTAAATATTTGAAACTCGAATATATTGCTAAAGAGCATCTCAGTATCAGTATACTTCGGCAGAAATAATTAAATATGAAGAATATGAAGAGTGTACTCGTTTGCGTTTGTCCTATTTTTATTTTATTCATGCTCTTCGAAGTATACTGTGACTCCAACCTTAATTAAATGTACGCTCCATATTATGATATGCCGTGATATTGACCCAATAAGTATGTGTATAATTAACTGACTCATTATTAATATCAGTCGTACTGCAGCTCTCGTGGACTCTTTGAGAAAAAGAGCAGGATGTTTAATTTTATTTATTTATATATCAATACCACAGGCTCGTTTGAGTTCAAGCAGTAGAGGACAACATGTAGACATACAATATTAATAAAAAAAACACCAAGAAAGTAATTTGATTGTATAAAAACAAGATATTTAAAAACGCTTAAACGTCACTATATAGAAAATATCACAGGAGGGCTATTTTCGAGCTAGCAACAATAAACCGTTTTCAAAAGTCCATCAGGCAACATTGGCAATCTCCATTGCTTGGGATCCTTCTATGGTTCGCCAAGACTGGTTGTCTTCGTGTTTTGCAGGAAAGTGAATTTACAGACCATTTTAAGAGCGTAATGGGCTATCGTTTTATTTTTTTGTACCACAAACACGACCTGCACTAAAGATGTTTCCAGCTGCATTCTTCGGTGTACTGCATACACTCTTGCATTATGGCCCTGCGCGTCGTGTATCTCTTTCAGCTGTTCCCCATGCTGCTGAAATACTACAAGAAGGTTCACCTGGAGGGCGGCTTCGTCAGCACCCTCTCCGACTACTACCGCCGCGCAACTAGCGGAAAGCTCCACGTCGTCTCCCAAGTGCCCCCGGTTGAGAAGTACGCCGACATTGTTGTGACCACGGAGGACGGACGCATCTACAACCACTTCCACGTTCCAATCTACAGCCACTTACTCGAGCCTAAGATTTTCCCTATGCTGGGATATTCAAACATGGCTAACTACATATCCTACTACAAACACAGTAAGTGATTTTTACGCAGTTTCGTTTCAATGATTGGATATTAAAATTACAAATCAATGCTACGTGAAAGCGCGAAAAAACCTAGGACAAGGACGAAGGATTAGACTCGCGGAGCGCTCCGTGTGTTCATTCCTACTTTGTTTTATTTTCCTTGTTGCGCTTTTACGAACTCATCATGTACAAACTAGCCCATTTGCAGATTTTGTTGAATTACCATCCTTCAAAGAATGTATCGCGGTATCAGCAGAAGGTAGTACCACAATCACGTAACACGATTGTGCCATATTTTAAAGTCACAATTCGCTCATGGATTCACCATAGAGTCGCACTTAGTCGCACCCGCACGCACTAAGAAAGCAGTAACCTGAATCTCGCGCATTCATTCACTTGACCAGTTTGCTGAAACTAACAGCGAGATGAAGCATTTCGAGAGCGTTGTTCGTGATTCTATAGTCTGCATCTATGAAATTAGGGAACAGATTGCGCTCACAAGGAAAGGTTGCTTTGGGGACACTGGGGCGTCACGCTCCGCTCCACGTTGAAACATGTTCAAGATGTTCGGTGCGCAGCAGGTCACCATAGCCGTGTGGCGCAGATATCTTACCTCGCAGAACAGGAGCGCGGGTCACGAGTGACGTCACGAAGGTCCCCAGTGAGGTCACACGTGACTTCACTCGTGACCCGCGTGTTGCATTATGGGACGTTTCCTATAATGACGTCACTCATGGTTGTCGTGACGTCACTCGCAACTCTTGGGACCCTCCTGACGTCACGTGTGACGTCCTTATGGGAAACGTCCCATAATGACGTCACTCGTGGCCGTCGTGACGTCACCCGCAACTCTCGTGACCCTCGTGACGTCACACGTGACTTCACGTGTGACGTCATTATGGGAAACGTCCCATAATGCAACGCGCGGTTACGCCGACAGCGACGCCGCTCAAGCTGGGAACGGGCGCCTATAAGAGCTACGCTCTAAAAGTACCTGCCCGTTATTGGTTACAATCGTTTCCATCTTAACGATACTAAAAAAATACAATGATCTTTCTTTTTTTATTTAACCGCCTCGCAACAGGAGAAAACACATAAAAAAAGGTTGCATTTTATTTTAAGTAATATCATACAATCCTACGTTACAGACACAAAAATTATGCATTCATTTAAGATTCCGGAAGTATAATACCCAATATGAATATTTCACTGCTATTTACGCCAGATGGCTCGCGACAATTGAGACGCTCAAAATGCCAGCTAGTTGTGAATATGCAAGATATCTGAAACTCGCCAGCGATTCTAGTATTCAATATCTTGGTCTGCCGAACCATCCTTGTAACCTGGACTGAGCCCAAGTGGATTGAAACCAGACTGATTTCCAACGGTAACTGTATGATGGCACGACAAGTGATGGCACGATTATTTCCTCAAATACGCAGAGTACTGCGACCTGCAAGGCAAGAGCGTCAAAACATTCGACAACGTCGTCGTACAGCTTCCGGAAACTGACTGCTTCAAGGTGGTAGCCAAGGACTGCTCGCCCAACAAGAGGTTCACGGTCCTGGCACGAGCTACCGGAAACGCCGAACTCCCCAAGGTACCATGCTCGTGTCGTTGGATGTCTTGTCTTTTATTATTTCAAATGCCCCTGACCACATCGAACAGACTCTTCGGTTCCCTTTCCCAGGGTACCGTTCTTTGATTAGGGCAGAAAAAAACGCGTAACCCCGCGTTTCTTAATTTCCCTCCATTATTGCGACTGCAAGTCAAACGGGTCTGCATTCAGACAATATCAGTCGGCGTTCTTCCTCTCTAACGAAATTGATCAATATACAGGGAACATCAGATCCTAATTTCCGCGCCAGTGTAAACAGTAGAAGTAGTTAGCTAAAAAAAACTTTAGAAGTCATCCAGGCGAAACAGCAATACCGAACGTTGCTTGAATGTGGGCTTACTGGTGGGAACAAAACTCTACCGCTTCGATAACTGCCCTGAAAATACTTTTTCCGCTACATTCATTTTTACGGCAATGTTTCGACTTTAAGAGTAAAAAAAAAAAATCCGGAGATAGCATGTTTGCGATAGCAGTGTCGCGCAACGCAACATGTGCAGCGCGTCTTTATCCTGAAACGGTATGTATGCATGACCTTACAGTGCGTAACTTTGTCCAAAGTTAAATTGTTCCATTCATGTGAGCACTTATTATTGAAACGCGCATTCAGTTTGTGGTCCCCTATCCTTCCTTAGTTTTCTTTAGAACCCCAAAATAAAGCAAACACCGCAGTCCTCTCCTGCCTATTTGTGCCCTTCTACACACCTGGTAATTTAGTGTTGAATTGGCATCCAAGTCCACAATTACGTTGGCGACAAAACCTGAAATTTACAGGCACCATTTATAAACACCCTCCTTCCATGGTTTTATTTGCAGGCGATAAAGGCATTCATCCAGTCTACCAAGGTCGAGCTCTTACCGATTGCCGAAGATTCCGCTTTAGTGCTTCGCGTTGACGGAAACAGAGTTCCACTGACCCCGGGAGTACCTTACAGCCACACCGCGCACGACGTCGAGCTCTTCACGGTCAAGATGGAACACGAATACTTCGAAGTGACGTCGAAGCCGTACGGGCTCTACCTGGGCTTCAACGGAAACATGCTCGTTGTACAGGTAAGAAAACTAGTGGAACTAGTCTTTGTTACCATGGGCCATCCTTGGTCCATGGTACACAGACTAAGGATGGATTCTTTTTAAAGGCGCATGAATGGTAATTGTATTTATCGGTGTTCTAAGACCTCTAAATAACAAAACAAATCACTTGCGTCATGAAATAAAGATCCGAAAGCATTAAGTGGAAACAAAAAACAGATTAGTTTCTTTAAACAAGTGGAGGACGTGCATGCTATAGTGAGTGACAGTTTAAGAACCACAGGGCGTCACGCCTTACATTTCTTGAGCTGTCAGTGGTATATAGAAGCCAATAACGAGCTTGCTAATTTTTATATTTTGAGTAACCATAATTCCTCAAGAGGAAAGATTTGCCGGATCTTTCCTCGTATGGCTGGTGATTCAAACTCGATGGCCTCACAACAAACTTCCTTTCTCTCCTCTTTCAGACCGCCAACTTCTACCGCGGCAAGCTGTGCGGTCTTTGCGGTGACTACAACTACGAGAGGCAGCACGAGCTCGTGGGCCCCGACCTCCACCACTACAACGACACCACGGAGTTCGCCAAGAGCTACGTCGTTCCCTCTTCGGACTGCACCCCGCCCTGAAAACCACCTTGTATCAACAAAGTCGACGAACGTTATTTCGGCCACTCCCCGCGAGTAGTCATTGGCTTGTAAGTGCTGAAAACAAAAATGCCAGTGAGAAATATGCACCCGGACTATGACTGTTAGAACAAGGGCTACTGCTTGACAACGGGACGGCAGTTTGAGGACGGGTTACTAACAACGGGTTGTCAAGAACGTTACTGCGTTCTCACTCGTCCTGAAGAAGGCAGAGATTTATTTTTTGACACCAGAAAGAAAACAATTGTTTCAATCCCTCTTGCAGTTTTCTGGTATTATTTTTTTCTGACAGTTAATTAGTTTTCCGTACTGTACCATCTTCTCTGCCTTCCTTTCCCTCCCGCTTGCCTTTAACTCCAGGAACTTCTGAGGGGCGCTCGACTTGGTTCAAATTCGGAAAAAAATAAACATCGCTGTTGCTAGCTTAAAAGGGTGCGCGTGTTGTCCCTGTCGTGTTTGTTACCTACATTGCTCATGTAAGCATTTTTAAACATTCTGTTTGTTTAGTTTTATTGGTATCACAACCATAGATATAGGTGTAAAAGCTTAATAAGTAACTTCGAGGTCAAAGGCCGCCTTTGGGGCGTCTGCACTTTATTGTGTAGAATTTCTATATAGTTCACACTGGTGTATTGCTGAAGGTGAGGTAGTCGTATGATTCTTGATATAGTGTCAGAAATACTTCGACCCTCAGTTTCGAATGATTTAGGCGAACTCACAGGAGGTTTTTTCTACGCCTTTTCAATGCATTATCGAGCACCTGGGATTCTATAGTAACTTGTTGCAACAGAATTTCGAATGCACATCACTTTCTGTTATATTGTCACTGACAACTTAAAAAAAAAACACGGAAATTAAAACAAATTGCAAACCTCTCTTTTTTTAAGTACTTACGTTGTTAGACGCAACAATTTGGGGGGGGGGGGGGGGCTGCTTTAGTTCTCGCCCGGTGCTTACAAAACTAAGCACCTTTTCTCGGATCTTATTGGTTGGAGAGATGATTGACGTGTGAAATGTTTGTTGTAAAATTGTTTCTCCGCGCCGTAATAGGATTTTAATCGGCAATATTATTTTATCATTGAGAAACAGATAATTTAGAGATTGTCAATTTTATTCTAAAAAATATCCCGAGATTGCCTTTCCGCTTCGGCTTCAAAGAGTAACAGATATGGCTGCTCGTGTTTGCGGCGTGGTCAACGAGCTCGTTTATTTTTATGAAAGTGAGTCGTTCTGCGTTCAACCGGGGTTTATGGAGGAAGATGTCCTCAACTGACCTAGTTTCCAGCAAACAACTTTCGCAAGTAAGCGTATTCGGAAGCGCTGTGCGGGTGCTTTTGTTCGTAGCTTGACTGACCTAAGCCAAGCGTCCCTTGTCAACTATGTTGCTGGATCTGGCTAGATTTCTTCCTTTGCAAGTGTTGGTGCTGAATAAAGATGTTGGTTCCCATGAAAGCAGCGGCCCCGCAGGTTTGTGAATTGTGCAACGGTTGTGATTGCAACCATGGTTTAACACCGAGAAAATACCTACGCAGGTAAGAATTTGCGAGCCATGTGGCTGGAGGCAATCGGGCGTTCCGCTCGCATATTAAGTTTGTCTGTGGTCCCGTCATTTCGCTTTGAAAGGCGAATAGCTCTCAAGGTTTGCAGTGCCCCTGGCCTGCCAAAGCGAATATATTTTTAGGTCATGTATTAAGTGTGCGTCATGACGCTTCCTCACCTTGCTCGAGGATGCCATGAGAAAAAAACAACAACAAGAACATAAAAGCTGAAATGGCTGCATATATTTTTTTTTCTTGTTTTAGTCCGCTCGGTTGCTTTTTATCGAACATGAACAGACGCTGAAAGACGCTTGTATTGAACCGTCGCTCGTGCATGCTGGAACGCTAAAACGCCGCGCTTTCATGGTCGTGTCTTGAGAGCGTTGTAAAAGTTTTCAGACGGGGTGGAATAGGAGGTGGAGGAAGGCTAAGAGGGACGCCGACGCGCAGCGTTCATCTCCGCGTCCTATGGGCATTGCAGACGACGACAGACGGTGGTGAAATAGCAGAGGATAAAGGAGACTGCTGTGCGTCTGTTCGCACGACAAGCTGTTGGTGTCAGACGCAGGCTAGGCGCACAGGATGTCCCAAAAAAGAAACACTGGGCTTGTTAGCGTGTTCACAGGAGCAGACAATTCAATCTACTAGTAATAGGCGGCGCCACTGATTTCTGGGAGGGGCTTAGAGCGTGCCGTGAGATCCACCTAAATTGCGTCTAACAGCGTAAATATTGTGCGATTAATTTTTCTTTCGTAGAAAATTTATTTAAACAAATACATGTTCCGTTGATGCAATAAAAAAAATTCGTTTTTTTCTCCATTTAAGTGTTCCTTTAAGAAACGCAGGGCGTAGCGAGTCCCGACATCTTATTGTTGCATCCAATGAGAACGCCGAACACCGAATCACGAAACAAGAAGCATGAACATAACTAGGTCACTACTTACAATTATGTTGAAATAAAAAATAAAAAAAAAATAAACTAAAACAGACAGAGCGATTGGCCAACTTTTGAGGCAAGTAGTTCATTACAAACTCGACCAAGACTTTCCGATTGCATGTTCACTAAAACAAGATTCAGCACGTTTTTCGTTAGGTTCGAGAACCTTTCAGCCGCATAAATTCCAGTAATTTCACATAGTAGATAGAATAGGAGGCCATAAGCCTCGAGTTATATCTGGGGCATTAAATATCGCCAAAGCTAGGAACATTGTGGCGTCTAAGTACCACATGTAGTGTGTGGGCTGACTGGCGAGAGTGTGACATCGAACGCTGAAGGCTGCACTCAAGAGCACAATGGCCCAACTAGCCGGTCCACACTGCCTCCCACACTCTCAGCAAAAAAGGTATTCTTTCACACTTTGTCCCATATAACACACCTCAAACATTTTGTTTGTTCGACGTAAAGGGCACTGAGGTCGACCTGACGGTACTAACTTTCACGAAAGGCTTGATAATGGTGTGGTATAACTTATTAAAATAGCTAATATACGTATTACTGACTACAAAAAAAAAAAACATAATCGTTGTTTTCTTGGTTCTACTGCAAAACCTGTGTTTTCTTTGTGTGGTCTTTGATACGTAGTTTAGCTATTTAATAATTTATATCACACCGTTATCAAGCCCCTCGTGAAATTTGGTGCCGTCTCTTTGACTGTAGTGCGCTGTACGTCGAATTGAAGTTTTGGGGTGCATTATTT
Source organism: Ixodes persulcatus (assembly GCA_013358835.2). Taxonomy (NCBI): domain Eukaryota; kingdom Metazoa; phylum Arthropoda; class Arachnida; order Ixodida; family Ixodidae; genus Ixodes; species Ixodes persulcatus. Next base: position 407,123 of record JABSTQ010011248.1, read on the forward strand.
GGAACAAAAGGGTATAAGGTGACACCCTTTTTCTTTAGAGTGCATAGTTCTGCAATATAGTCGTTGACCGGTTAAGAGACGCTGGACGTGGAAGGTCCTGGGCCTCTTATTATCGCACCGCACTTCCTTGTGATTGCGCCATCAGCCGATCAGAACGACGAAGAAAGAGTCACAAAGGAAAGACGCGTAATCAGGCCTGGACATCGCCCTTGATCACACTTTGGGTGCATTGCCCAGTCTATGGACAGACGCTTTGCTACCCGGGAGAAGCGTTGAGGACGACTCTTAATTCCACTGTGCTTGAACCTCTCAGCTATGCCACTGATATACAAGGCGCTCCTTGGCAGCCCTCGTAGGTTTGCGACCAGTTAACCTCGGCGACAAATGTCTTTGTTCGTCGAGATTCAGTCAAAAGGCCACACCAATAACCTTACGAATGCCTGTTTAATGTGTTTGGAAGGTGCAGCAAGCTCTTTCTTTCGGACTTGACCGGACTGCAAAGAATACCAATTACATGCACCACCTACACACCTGGCCAACTTGAGCCGCGACCATTATAGCTTAAGAAACCCAGGTTGTTATGTTCACGCTTTTTAATTGCTTCGTGATTCGCGCTTCGTCTCTCTAATGAGCTAATATGCCGCAATCCCGTTGGTTGTGGGGCGATTACGAGATCTCAACTCTCCCTGCGTGTTTGGTTGTCATTTACTATAGCGTACAACCTCCATGTTGGCTGCCCTCAAACCCAGCCACCGACCCTGCAAATCATTGAGCTCTTGCACTACGCCGCAACCACTGCAACGTCCATAGTTGTTTACCAGGGCATGTATGCCCTCAAAGTGATGTGTATATTTCTTATATGTTTTATGCAGATATACCCCGTAACTTTTTAACTCATTCATTCTGCTGTTTTTTGTTGGTGTTTTTTTTTCTTTTTCGCGTCGCCACTGATGTCAATTGTAGGTAGGGGCCAAGGACCTGTCAAGCTGCCAAAACCTGCAAATTTTTTTCTTGGTCTCCCTCTGTCATGAGTATGCTGGAAAGTAAATATTATCATTATTATTGTTATTATTAATATTATAGTAAAGTAAAACAGGGCGCAAGAGGGCACAAAACAACGCAATAACTACTGCCTTTCATTGAGAGTCTGGAGCATGCTGGCCTCAAGCTTTGCAATCGCCATAATTGTTGATGAGTGGGCTTGAGAGTGACGCAACCTTGCACGCCACTGGAAAGACTTCATCCTCGTTAAAAAATGAAACCGACCTTCTGGACGCAAGGTCTCGCGCCTGCCACACTGGATACGTTGATGCCACCAGCACAAAGATCCGAATCAACATCCAAGCAGTAACAGCCTTATCAACAAAGTCACCCGAGAAAAAAAAAAAGTCCGCTTCTTCCTTCTTCTCTGTCTCTGTCACGCAGACACGCTCTCTCCCTCTCTCTCTCTCTTTATATATATATATATATATATATATATATATATATATATATATATATATATATATATATATATATTTCTTTCTTCTTTCTATATATCTATTTATCTCTCTTCCCATCTTTTATTTTTTTGTTTCTTGTTTTTTTCAGCTGTGTTTACAACCGCAGTAGTCAAATAACATGCCCCACACTGGCCTTCCTGGTATTCTTATCCAGACTCTTCGAGTATTATATCCGAACAATGTACTTTTATTATATGTATATGTATTATTACTAAAACTCCAAAACTGACAACCATGCCCTCCTTCAAAATAAAAAAAAACGAAGAGAAAGGTCTGATTTTGGGATGCTTTAAGAACCCAGGCTCTTCTGGAATCTTTGCACTTAATATAAGATTGAGGGGGAAATCAGGATTCAGGCAGACTCTCACGTGACATGCGCCTATCGTCTGCATCGGGAGTGAAAAAGAAACCTTGCCTATCCAGCGGCAGTTTTTAGGCCCGTCGCCTACTGAGGCCGATCGTGGGAAAACAGTTGATTGAGTGTGCACTCCTTGGGAATGGATGCTAGTAGCAAAAAAACCGGATCATTATGAGAGTTCTCTGCGTTCTGTGCGTCCTGTTTCTTGCCGCCGCTTCAGGTGAGCTAGAATCTCATCCAACCAAGATTTACTTCTTCGCGTCTGAAATAGGCTTGCCGAAGAACATAATCACTCTACTGACGCTGAGGCTCCACATCACGTAAAATCCTCACTGACTTTTTTTTTTTTTGTATTTCAAAGGTCACAAACACTTTTTGCTCTCTGTACTAGTTGCGATGGTGATACAACTAATCGCATTTATTTGGCCAGGGCATTAACTACGCCGCGCCTAGTGACTATGGCAGTAACTAAGAATTGCTATTTGTTAGAAGTTACGAATTTTAAAGGAGACGTTTCTTACTCGAAGTTCATAGCACCTGCTTAAGCAACAAACATTTTGAGGTTTCATCAACCCTCCGTCGGCGTTTACGTTGCCGTCGGCGTGACCGCTCGCGATCCATTATGGGACGTCACAGCTTCCCCGCTAAATTTAGCGGGAAAAATGACGACACATGACTTCGTGTCACGTCACCCATGAACAAATTCAGCGGGAGGAGGAGAGGAGGAGGAGGGAAGGAGGGTAGGAGTAGGAGGAGGGGCATACCCCCTCCTCTTCCTCAAGAGTTGCGCTCTAGTTTCGCTTTACAGAGATTTGTAAACATCTAACTTTTCTAAGCAGGTCTGTGAGGGGACGAGCCACAATAAAGAACTGCGGCATAACGTTCCTGTAGTAGCCTACAAACCCCAAGGCGGCCTGTAGTTGCTTAACAGTTGAGGGGCAAGGGTTGTCCAGCGTGGCTACCACCTTGTATTTGTCAACTGCTCTGTCCTGGGGAGATGGTGTGGACCCAAGAAATTGAACGTTTAGCAGCATACCTGAACCTTGTCAGGGTTGATGGTGACTTCCGCTGCTTTGATGCGCTCCAGCACCTCCTGCACATGCACTACATGTTCAGCGAGGTTTGGGGAGTATACGAGCACAAAGTCCAAGAAGGCCATGGCGCAGCTGTCGTTGATACCCTCCATCACTGTGTCCATCAATGCCTGAAATGTCGCTGGTCCACCGGCCACTCCTAAAGGCTTTCTTGTAAATTAAAACGTGCCTTGATGACAAAGCAAGGCAGTTTTTGGGACATCTTCCTCGGTGACATAGATCTAGAAGAAACCTTGCGACAGATCAAAGCTCGAAAACCACTGCACCTGGCCGAGCTGTGCCAAGAGCCAGTTTGTACGTGGCATGGAGTAGGCTGGTACTTTGGTGCGGGAGTTCAAGGACCGATAATTCACAGCGAGCCGAAAGCCTCCAGTTTTCTTGACGAGGAGTACTGGTGCGCTGGCCCATGGACTTCTGCTCCGACAAATTAGGCCATTTTCTTGCAAATCCTGGATACACTCGCTTATCACCTGCTCTTTACAGACGTTTACCGGACGTAGCTTGCTGCGAGCAGGCGTCCTGTTGCCCGTATCAATACTGTGTTGAGCCAGCGATGTTCAGCCTGGCACCTTGGTGAACGTCTGCTGGTACTCGCTCAGCACCAGTGGCATCTGCACGTCTGTCTTGGACTCCACCACTTCCTCCACCACAGCAGCATTGGAGCTAGAGGCTATGATCGAGGCCGGTTGCTTCCCAAAGAGACTTTCCAAGAAATAATTATCCTCCACCTGGAGTGTGTCGCCCAAGACTGCGCTGTCCCTCGCGAATGGCACTACACAATACGGTTCTGTCCCGACAGTTCAGCCACCGAGTGCCACATGCACCGAAAGCCCAGACCCCGTCAGAAAGTCTCTTCCCAGGACGAAATTTCGGCACATGTCGGGCATAGAGCAAGTGCTGTCGTCTAGAAGTGCCCGCCCACTCAATCTTGCAGCGTATTGTTGATGTGCACTGCGATCATCCGACTGCCAGGCGTAGGGCCGCATCTCAATTTATTGATTGGCTCCGGCAGCCTCGGCGGCCATCATTGCCGGAGTCACCAGAAGGCTCCCACTAGAGCAGTTGTTGGCTAATGCTTTGAATGTAGCATCGCCAAACTGTAAGTCCAAAAGCGGCTCCCTCCCTCCGGCTGTGGTAGCTGCTTATAGAGCGGCGTCGTAGGTGCACGACGGAGCAGCACCTACCAGCGTCCGTTTCCCGGGCACGATGACAGCACGCGGCCGGGCTAGTTGCAGTGTAAACAGCGCGGTGAACCTTGCTGTCGGCCAGTGGGGCACTGGCGCACCATGTATCCCGCCCCACCGCAACAGTCCCACTCGACTTCCAGACATTGTCACCCGGGAATTGAGCGCTGCTGAAGACCGAAGACACCCACTTGGTGTTGTGGCAAATTCAGTGGTGTCGTCGCTACCAGCTGGTTTTTGCAGGAGGACGGCTGCAGAGTCGCCAAGTATAGAGGCCAAAGCTGTCCGGGAGAAACTGCCTGTCCTTTTATTGTGAGGCAGCAGTGTAGGCCGCCGGCGGGACTATCGGGGGAGGTGCGCATGTCACAAGGGCTGCCGAGAAGGCCGCCGGCGGGAACGCCGGGGAACCGGCGCACGTCGACCAGCTGTAAAACGCGAGGTCTCGTACCACTTGAGTGGAAAGTGGTGGTGGAGGCACGTATTCGAAGCAACGCCATGCTCTCTCCTTGATCTCATCTGCAGCTTGGGCTAGCATCCCTTAAGTTGGCGAACGTCCGCCCTTCTTCCAGGTACTTGAATTGCGGGTGCACTTTGCGGAGCACTTGATTCACCTTGTCAGCGTCGGTGACCTCCTCTCCAAGTCGCTCATAGAATGCCACAATAACATAAATGAACTGCTTGGGGTTCTTCTCTGGGTGCTGGGTTCGCCGTCAGAGTTCCTCGTTCAGCCGTTTCTTTAGGTCGACCGGCGCGAACTCTTTCCGGAAGGCCGCAACGAATGCCGCCAAAATGCCGAACTTCCCAGTGAAGCGAAGCCAAAGTTTGGCGCTAACATCCAGGGCCGCCGACACCACATGTGTCAGGTGGCCTTTCTGTTTGACACCATTCAAGAAGCAGAATGACTCCAGCCGATCCACAAATTTCTCTGGCGACTCGAGATGCCCAAAGCCGCCGAACTTGGGCGGTTCAAGCGGAACGAACCTTTGTGTCCCGGTAACGGTGACGGAGGCTTCTTGGGGGGGGGGGGGGGGGGGGGGGGGGGGCAGGGCATGACATTTTACATTGCGTCTGGTTGTGGCTCGATGGGCGCCGCTAACAGAAGTTATCGCACTTCAGCGACGGCTTGCTCACGCTGCCGTGCCGTGCCATCCGTTCCGCGGAGAACAGCTTGGACGAAGTCCGTGACGTGGGTGTTCATTCTTATCCCACACGAGCCCCCACTTATTAGGGTTTCATTCGTCCAACAGACATTTTCCTCGCACAAGACAACCAACTCCGTTCGAGCCCTCACTCCATCTCTTCTTCTTTCGTGATCACGCGGCTCGCACTCATCACGCTCCTGCGCCGCTGCGTCGTCAGGTGTCGTGGCGCTCGGTCCGTGGTGGCTGACAGCACAATCTCGGCCGGAAGACGCTACAAACAAAACATTTTATCCTAAAAACCATAGTGACGTTCTACACGGTTTATTAGCTTATTGGATCTAGAACTCGTCGAAGGAAAGCGCGTACTGAAGTCACACTCCTCCAGCAGCGCCTCGAACAACGCTACACAGAATTACCGAGATGCCTTTAAATTCATTCTACAAACTCCTCGTTATAAACTATGGTGAGATACTTGTCATAATGTTGGTGGTTCCAAATGTCTTTACGAAAACTAGTAATCATCTCCATAAGCAGGAACAGTCACGAAATTGAATTAAGATACTCAAGCACACATCGCGTTGCGGCCTGCTCGCGTTACACACGCTTACAGTGAGTGCACGCTTCTCCGGGAACATGCAGGCTATGAGGTGGGCAAGGACTATGTGTACCACTACAATGGAAAGCTGCAAGTCCAAAACCCGGAGCAGCCCCTCCAGTCATCGGGATTCGCGTTTCGAAGCAAAGTCGTCGCCCAGCCCAAGCCTGACCACACACACTTCAAGGTAAAGCACACTCAAGGGGCGAAGAAAGGTGCGCACGGTTATACACAGGTTAGCAACCAGGGCAGTCCCCCAACGCCACAAGAGCGCAAACACTTCCAGGTGTTCCCAGAAATAAAACCTGGCCTAATACACATATCGTGCATCAAATACATAGTGATAACTAATAATTTGTGCTGATACTGTCTAATATGCCTAGATATAATGTAGAATAAGAGCAAAGGGTCACTTTATAGGCAATAGGTAATCTACCGCTCTTATCTGCTTCAGCACTAAACTTTGATCCAGGTTATCTTTGACATCTTGCTGGGAGGCACAATTACAAAATTATATTCCTGAAGTGCGTAGTCGTACGGACCCCAGAACAACCTAAAGGCGCTTTTTTATTAAACAATATTTAAATTTAAAAAAAAATTATCAAAAGCACGCTTATGAGCAGGATTTAACAAAAAGAGCATTAATGTCAGCACTTTCGCAGAAAAGCTTAGAAAACGGTCACAAAACAAAAAAGGTCATTGGTGAATTTCCGCGGTTATTTTTCAACGGTGAAAACTGAAAGTATTTACGTACACTTACGTTATTTGGTTAATCTGTTCTCAGTGGCTGCCCGCAATATGCAGTTCGCCGTAACAACGTTTACTGATGCAACTCTTTTTCCCGCTGCTTCATCTTGTACCTAGTGAGATTTGTCGTATGGGTTTGTCACATCGTTACAGATAATCGATTTCGAGGTGGACAGTTTCAACGGCGAACATATCCAGCTGAATGAACAAGAGTTCCACTATCACTCCACCGACGCGCTGAAGCAGTTCATTGAGAGGCCATTTGCTGGCAAGTTTTCTAAAGGAAAGGTGAGGTAAGCTCCAACTTTTGTAGTTCGTTTAACCATGTAATCTAACCAAGGTTGACGCATGTAGCTCGTAGCTGTAGAGCTGGGCAAGGACGAGCCTAAGTGGTCCAAGAACCTCAAGAAGGGAGTCGTCAGCGTGTTTCAGCTGAGCTTGGTCAATGGGCGTCACGACGATCCCAACGCCAAGCAGTTCTACGTGAAGGAGGTACGTATGAAACCCTCACACCAGTGGATGTTTGAAGCACCTTAAAGGTGACCTGGCTCCAAACTCCTATCGACTTGAGAAAGATATCCATGACTGTATTCAACTTTTGACTCACTTTAGATTGTTCGATACAAAACTAGTTAAGGTGTCGTTATCCGCGCTGTTACTGTTATCCGCGCTGTCCTCGACGTTTAACGTCGGTATGGTGCATTTAACTCCCAGCGAACGAGTTAAGGTCTTACTTTGGTACGGGGAGTGTCATAGGATGAAGGAAGTCCGCGCCGACGCTTCCGAACGGAGTTCAGGTGACGGATCGTCTGCTATTTGACGCCGGCTCTCGGCGCCGTATGCCTCGTTCGTCGACGGCAGTTGGCGTCGTGACCGCTTGCGTCATCTCTTGTCTCCCGTTCCAAACGGCGCCCTACTGTTGACTTCGCTGCGTTTCCATAGAAGTGAAGCCTTTTTCTTGCTTTACTTTTTCCTCGGGTAATATCGCTAGCTCTTTCCAAATGTTAAAGAAAAAATGCACCACGCGTGGGCAACGCTGCACAAAATTGTAGCTCGATAGGTAAATAAACCGATTTTTGTGGTCTATTTAAAGAGCCTGGCCGCTATTTGGGACACCCTGTACTGGCGACAATGAAGGTTCAGAACGCGCTCATTGTGCAACGAATTCAACTACAGTAAAAGTGGGTTCAAAACTGCGAACTTGAGTCCCGAGCATTGTCTAAATGCTATAGGGATAGCTCCACTTCCTTGGTATTTTATCGCTGTGTAAGCACGAAAGAAAAATTAGTGGCCCTTTGAGAAACTGGGCACAAATCAAAGCGAGAAACTAGGACCAAAGCGCTACGATCCAGTGGCACTACAGGGCAATGGCTTTTTCAACGGCTTAGACGGAAGCGGTAGTTTGAAACCGGTTCAACTAATTACATGTTCACGAATTCTCAGCGTTACTGTTTCTTCGTCAACAAATACCTATCATCTGACATGAACTTAACTCACCCCTTCTCAGTTGGCTAAACCAAGAAAGTTTTGGCAATTAGACATGACTGTTTTTCCTGTGTGTCCGCGTTTATGTAAATGTGGACGTGTGCAAAAAAAAAAAAACTAAACATTATCAAGATGTAAATGGGAGCATTGGAACAATCAATCTTCTGTTCTTTTGTGATGTCCAGAGGAAAATTTGTTCAAGAGTTATCCCCGGCTCTACGCGGAACATTTTCAGGAAGTTTGATAAGCATGCACTTTTTTTAAGGAAAGTCTTGAGGGAAACTGCTTTACACTCTACATTGTCGGCGGGAAAGAAGGTGACCTCAGGGTCACCAAAATCAAGAATCTCAAGAAATGCGACGAGCACATCTACACCCTCGGAAGAGTTAAGGGGCACAAGTGCGTCGACTGCAGGGCGCTGGAGACCGTAAGCACTACTGGTCTATTAACAATTACAAAAGAATCCCGTCTTTTAAGACCAGTTGCATGAAACCCTTTTCTGACGTGAGTGTCGCTCCAGTTATGAAGTATTTGGAGTCTAAATAATCAATATCCTGTCTTAATAAAACGTTATCTACCATCAGGTTCGAATGATGTGCGAACAGTGACGAAACTTCGAGAGCATTACCTGCGCAGCTTCTAAAGTTGAGTTGTGGTTGGCGAGGTTCAGACCCATCGGAGTAGGGCGAACACCCTCGCAGCGCCTTACTCTCCACCCCGCATTTTTGTCAGTTTCTAGAGGCCTCCAGGAGTCGCAGCATGTGTCCACGTCCACGCGCTTTTGTGTTCGCATTCCATTCGAACCTTATGGTACCTCAGATTTGGTTGACGGGTTATTAGTGTCAGTAGACATTGTGAATGAGCATGGCGTGTCATAAAGGTTTTTTTTTTTTTTTTTACAGTGACTCTTACAATTTTCTGACTGATAATGCAAGTAAATGTAATCTTGTGAAGAGAGCAAGAGGCACTCATAAAAAGCATGGATGATCTAAGGGGCTTGGTTTAAGTAACACACTAAGTATTTCACGACAGTATGGTGTGGAAAACTTTCATACATATCTTTATAAAATACCAAATAAATGTAAGCAGTGGGATATGTTGAAGTAGAACTGCTTATTAAATCGAAATGACATTCGTAAAAAAAAACTTACATTCACAACGTTTTACGTTCTGGCATCTATATTACGTGATTATTACAACTTTCTTTTGATTGGCTGTAGTCTCGGATCTGCATAAAGCAAACCAGCAAACGAATCAAATTACTGCCTCGCTTGACTTACACTAAGTCCCGCAATAATGCCACTGTCACTGATTACGTAACACATATTGACAGGTACAGAACAGGGCTGTGACTTGAGTGACCATCTCCCAATATTCATCGCTGTAAAAAGCATTCCTAGAGGCATCAGTAAAACCCAGCGAACAATGATCCAAAAAATATCCCCTGACCAACTTGACCGTTTTCGGTCTGCCGTTTCAAACGTAAACTGGAGTGGGGTACTGCAGGAAGATACGGCCGACGGGGCGTACAGTGCCTTTATGGAGCTGTTTGTGGAACTTTATAACAGATATTTCCCATTTAAGTCAATAAAAATATCAAAACGCATAAGGAAACCGTGGGTAACGCATGACCTGTTGTGCAAAATTCGTATTAAAAATAGCTTATTTAGTCAGTTTGCCAAATCTCGAGACCTGAATGACCTCAAGCGATTTAAAATATACCGTAATATTTTAAACAAAGAGCTAAAGCGTGCAAGAGAACGTTATTACTCCGATGTTTTCACGGCAGCACAGGGGCGTACGGACATCATGTGGAGACAGCTAAACTCTCTTTTAAATCGAAAACGTCCGTCCAGCTCACCTGAAAAGATTGTAAACAATGGTATTGAGCTTTCTGGCTGTTCCTTAGCAAATGCCTTTAACGAGCACTTCATCAATGTTACGGCCACTGTTGATATTTTAAACTCTTCAGCCTTTACTGATACAAGAAACAACGATTCAATATTTTTAGAACCCGTGGTCGAGCCAGAGGTAAGATCAGTGCTTTTACAGCTAAAAAATAGCGCAAGTTATGACGCGGACGGTATCCAGGTAAGACCTGTAAAGTACGTTGTTGACATGATAGCTCCGGCCCTATCTCATATTTTTAACCTTTGCTTGGCTACAAGCGTATTCCCGAAGCGAATGCAAATAGCTAAGGTGTTAGCCTTGCATAAAAAGGGTAGTGTAAACGAGTTGGGGAACTACCGACCTATTTCGATACTACCAGTTTTCTCTAAGGTTCTGGAAAAAGTACTATACAACCGATTAATGAAGTTCTCAAATAAGTATAACATCATAAACACCTCCCAATATGGTTTTATGAAACACAAATCCACTGAGACTGCCTTATTGGATGCGAAGGAGCTCATCTCACAAAATTTTGAAGAGAAGAAACTGGGTCTTGGTCTGTTTATTGATTTTTCCAAGGCCTTTGACTGTCTCAATCACCAAATCCTTCTAACAAAATTAGATACTTACGGTTTTCGTGGGCATGCTTTGCGGTTACTAAAATCTTATCTCGAGCATCGATCTCAGTACGTCTTTATGAATGGATACTCGTCTCTTGCAAAACCCATCCTCTCCGGTGTACCGCAGGGTAGCATACTGGGTCCATTTCTTTTCAACATATACGTAAATGATATCATCAACATATATTCTGAAGCTAAGTTTGTAAATTATGCAGATGATACGAGCATATTTTTTTCTGGGGAAAATGCCGACGTATTAATTGACAAAGCAAACGTGATGCTTGGCAGGCTGAATATGTGGAGCCGTTCTAACTTACTCCAAATAAACGTTGGAAAATCTGAAGCTGTTCTCTTTCGTCCCAAAAATAAAGTAATTAGTATTACGAAAGACCTTACCATAAACTCAACCAAGATAGAAATTGTAAACTCTTTCAAGATTCTTGGTATTATTTTCACCAATAATATGTCTTGGGATAATCATATTAACTACCTGAACACAAAACTCTCCCAAATTGTCGGTATGTTAAACCGTCATCGTCATATTGTACCAATGAGCGTTAAGTTAATGATTTATAATTCGTTGTTCTACTCGCATCTCAATTACTGTCACTTAGTTTGGGGCACAACCACCCCAACGAATCTGGATAAGATACTTCTGTTACAAAAAAAGGCTGTTAGGGCTATAGGCAATATGCCATTCCAGTCCCATACGTCTGATCTTTTTAAAAAACTCGGTGTCATCCGCATACACAGTTTGTATGATTACAGACTTAGTGCAAGTTTAAAAATAGAACTAAGCAGGAATACAAACTTTCTAATGAACCTTGGGAACGTCTCAAGAAATACCACTGTCTATCCTACGCGCGGCGCCGAGTGTTGGGGTGTGGTCACGCCAAGGACAAATTATGGCACACAAATGCTAAGATACAGGATACCCACTTTACTAAATCAGTACGAATCTAGAAATTTGAATTTGAATAACTTGCCATTTAAAACAATTCGATCATTGTTCTCGTCAGACGGTCATGGCTGTTAGTTGCATTCATGGTCCTTGTATTTGATTATTGCTTCCTTTGTCACGGTGACCTTCGTGTATTTCTTATCGTGTAGTGTTTTCCTTTTGTTCTGAAAGTTTTTCCTTTTTTATATAGACGCCTCAAGTTGCGTGTGCATTGTTTTTTCCTTTTACTTTGTGTATCTAGACGAGTGTTGTTACTTTTCTATTATTTGTTTTTATTATCTTTATTTTCTTTTACGCCTATGCCCCCTGGCGGCACCTGTAGGGTGACCGGGACCTGTCAAGCTGACTGCTCAGCTTTTTTCCCTTGTCACCCCCATTGTCGCAATGGAAATAAAACTTATTATTATTATTATTTGCAGCACCCCGGTCTAGCCACCTCTCAGATCAACTACAGGCTAGACGGAACTCCAGAACACTACGTCATCAATCATGCCTGCGCCACTTCGGACACCGAATTGAAGCACTTCGGTGCCGGAAAAATCATCCGTGTACAAATTAAGTAAGACTCATTTGTTTTGTGAGATATGAATCAACAGGGTGTCACAAAAAAAAATTACAGGTTTTTTGTGTTTTTTTACCGCACAAATAAACTAGGCATCGCCGAACGCTCATTCCCCGTCCGAAGGTAGCTCTAGAGGTCACAACCAGATGCCAAAGTTCCAGCCCGATCCGATAACTTAATCAAAAGTTATAAGAGATTTCCTGAAAATTTCAATGGGAAAATGGAGCCCATTTTTGCCCGTTTTCGGTTTCTGGTGCCATAGAGCCCCATGTATTCAAAACCTCCGTGGGCCGCCATTTTCATATTGAAATTTTCAGAAAATCACTTATAACTTTTGAATAAGGTATCGGATCGGGCTGAAACATTGGCATCTGGTTGTGACCTCTAGCGCTACCTTTGGGCGGAGAGTCAGCGTTGGGCGATGCCTAGTTTATTTTTGCGATAAAAAATACCGTGTAAATTTTCTTTTGTGACACCCTGTACTTTAAATTTCAAGAAAGCCACTTCGTTCGCAGAGTTTCGCTTGTGATCTTATATGAATTTTAAAAAAGTTGCCTTTACAAAGTTCATGGGCTACCCTTGTTAATTTTTTTTATATATGCACATATACTTATATGAATATTTTTTTTTTCTGAATTTGACAATTAGCCCAAGTGGTTGTGGTAGACGGATAGTGTGGCTCGAATCACGGGCTCCGCTATCTGAGGAACCGCCTAGGGGCACTGAAATATTGGATTGTTTTAAAATATATATTTTTTTACTTCGAAAGAACAGTGCTGTAAACATTACGTAACATACTTTGCTCATTAGCACCTCCCCTAACTACCGTGCTCAACTGCTATGTTAGTGGTTCTCAACCATTGATGTTTCGCGGATCCCTTGGGGATCGGCGGAAATGATGGCTGACCCCGTTCGTGGTGAGGTGAAGAGAAGGGTATAGGCTTATTATTATTATGATTTAATAAATTAATATAACCAAGGGCTAGCGTGAAGTAGGCTTCTCTCATTGACATACACACTAGAAAACAGCAAAACTCGGAACGTTTCTTCTCAAAATAAAAAAAAGACCATTTTTATTGCCGGGCTTGACTGAAGAGGCAGGGCTTGCGGACCCCTAGAATGCCTTCGGTGACCCCAAAGGGTCCGCGGACCCCCATTTGTGAACCACGGTGCTATGTTAATCGCATTATTCCGTAATAACCTATTATCAGTGTTCTACACTCTTAAAAATCACTGCGTGTCTACTTACCCGCAAAACACTCGAAGAGCCAATCACTGCGATCTACTGAATCAGCTCAGCGAATGATGAGGCGGAGCATCTGTTTAGACCTAATAATAAAGTCTGCTCTGTGGCATTACGCAATGCAAGCATGACGTTTTACATTGCGTAATGCCACAGCGCAGACTTCATTTTTAGGTCTAAACAGATGTTCCACATCATCTTTCGCTGAGCTGATTTCGTAGATCGTAGTGATTGGCTCTTTGGGTGTTTTGCGGGTAAGTAGACATGCAGGCATTTTTAAGAGTGTAGGCGTTACCAGAAAAAAGTAACGAAACACCTTACTCGTTATTTGCAAATAAAAGGAACGCGTAACCGACCTACGTTACCTCAAAATAAAAGGAATGTGTTACCGTTACCGATAAAAAAATAACGCACGTTACCTTTACGTAACTTTTTTTTAATTATTTATAATACGTTTTGCTGTCTTGACGGTACAGGTATGCATAAGTGACATATTTCAAGAAATAATATGTTCATGCAGAAACTGAACATAATTACTATATCTTTTTTTACGGTTTCACCTCGTTACTTCTCTTCCAAAAACTTTAAAAAATTACACTTCAATTCGTTTCGTGCTAATAGGCGCTACGAGAAAAAAACGCAAAGAAAAACACCAAAACTAAAAAATTCGCATGCTTGGAACCTAAAAACACGAAAAATATTGAAGTGTAAATTTGTAAGTCTTTGAAAGAAGAAGTAACGGGTAACGTAACTACGTTACACGTCACTTGAAGTAACTAACGTAAATACGTTACCCGTCACTGTTTTGAAATTGTAACCAGTTACCGAAAAAAGTAACGTGTTACCGGTAACGCCGTTATTTGTAACGCATTACAGCCAACACTGCCTGTTACTAATACGTGTGCTTGCACGTCGCGTTTATTAACATTTTCAATGGAAAAAAAAAAAAATTAGGATTTGTGTGAAATGCGGAAAATAGTACCTCCCTTTTCAGAACACAATTTCGCGGAAGAGAAAGGTGCGTCGTCCGTACACACCTCTATTCGACGCTCAGGGACCTTCGTTTCTGAGGTTCCAAAGCCAGAACAACTTTACCGATGAATCGGACAATATCAGATATCCTACCAACGTCATTCATTCGCGCAGTCGTACCCTGCAATTAGAAGAGGTTCGAGGTGCCATAACCGACGTTCAGCTACCGGAGGACATCGAAAGGGTGGACCACCTTTGGCTGTCCTTCCCAGAGTCCGGTGACGCAGACAGCCTCGAAGAACTGAGGGAGGTCAACCGCTTCGTGGCCGATTACGAATTCACCGCAGACAAGGACAAGGTAGGTTCCAAGCTTCGGATATAGGACCACGTAGCGAAAAGCCAGACGCTTCGGTTTTAAACGACGCACTTCCACAAACTGCTATACTCGGTTCCACATTAGGTCCGACTGCAGACAACACTATGGGGAGAGCAAGTCGTCTGCTTCTTGCGCAGGAGTTGCGGTGACGTCAGAAAGACGTCCGGCTCTGATTGGCTCTGATTGGCACTGATTGGCTTTGATTGGCTCTGATTGGCTACTATTGAAGGATAGTGGGTAGATCTAAAAGTAAGCTGCTTTCCGGTCTACCCACTATCCTTCATTCAGAACCAATCAGACCTCGGCATTTTGACTTCACCACAGCCCCGGCAAAAGAAGCAGACGAACTGGCGCTCCACATATGATTATAGAGCTAATCAAACAGCGCCTAAAATGTGACGTCACGACACTCGTCGTCTTTGTCTGCTTTCTGTCACCGGCTAACCCAATCACGCACACTGAATGCGCCGTAATTTTTTTTTGTGCTTGATTGGCGCTGTTTGGTTGGCTCTATGAAATCGTAGCGTTGGCTGCGATCGGACTTAATGAAAACGAGTCCTAAAGGGAGTACAGAATGTACTCTCCAAACGGCAGTTGATGGGTCAGGAATCCTAGAGTATTCTCTTTGCTTCGTAATCTCCTTCACGTAACAATTGGGTCTTTGAAAATTGTTCTTTGTGTGGAGTTATGTAACTCACAAAAGAATAGTCAGGAGGAAAAAGAGGTCACAAGTAGGATAGTAATCAACTCGGGTTCCGGTTCAAAGTGAAGATGAGAATACCTCGGACCAATTCGATCAGTTTGCGAGTAACAGCTCAGGATCGTGGAGGAAAAAAAAGGAATGAAACTGTGCCTATATTAACACAAAATTCTAAAAGCCACGCTTTTTTTTTTTTGTCGAGCACATGTGATGAGCAATATAATGAATAGTTAGTGTCTTCCAGAAATCTTCGAAGCAGTGTAGATAAGGGAAACGCCTCGAGTGATCCATCTTCAATCTTATAGAGGGCGAGATGTATGCAGACGCCGCTGTACAGTGTCCCTTGTAGACAGCTTTGAGAAACAGATCCCTTCCAGCTTCCAAGGTAGCATTTAACTGAGTGCTCTTTGACTACCGCAGTGTATTCTAACTTCTGGGCAGTCGACCGGATCAGTCAATCCTTCGAGCAAACTGTCTATTATGTATCCCGTATAGGGTCACTTTCTGAAGAAAACGTGAGGCCCTGCGACTTCGGCCTCGGCCCACTCCAAACCTTGGCTTGAACGCCGTTAACACCGCCTAAATTCGTAGGGCTACAATTTGACGTCATCTACTGAAGGCCAGCGCGGGTCACATATTGAACACAGAGCTGACCAAGAACTTCTATTCACTCTATGCCCTCCGTTGACCTTCATTAAATGACGAAAAAAATACGCCACTTCGGCTTCGTATATGTAGTCACCGACAGCTTTAGAGACACGGGGCATGGAAAGATCCGAACATCCTAATATCTTGCTGCAGCCAATGAGATTGCAATATTACCTGATAAGATGGCCGAGCAACCAATCACGAGGCAGGATCCGTGACCATAAGAAGCCACACCCTGCGTTTCCTAAGATCTCGGAGAATAAAGCTGATGCGGGCCGCGCAATCTTCCTTGTACCGTCATCCACGTGACCGTCCATGTGACGCGCTTTCTTCAATCACGCGGGCGGCCAGAACTGGCCCGCAAAATAGCCGGGATTTCTCACATCTATAGAGAGAAAGCATATGTATGATCATTCGTGTCCGTTTCGTTTCAAGTTCATCGCTGGTCTCAACCACCTTGCTTCGATCGAGTACGAAGATGATGACATCAAGGACGTCCACAGCAAGGAAAGTGGGGCCATAAACTTCTTGGCCTTGCACAGCTTGTTTGGCGCCATGCCCTTTGAAGATGTCGCCCAGGTGTATAACCAAGCCGTGGCCAACGCACCCGAAGCTAGCAAGAGCAATGTTAGGTGCGTTCATTGCGTACCCCAGAAGACTCGGGAAGTAAAAAATATAACGTAAAGTGTAAGATATACGACCACCCAAAGTGTCGATTTATGTTCTTTTGGGTCTTCTTGAAAAACTTAGTTTTTTAAGCGAAGCATTGTCTTTCCTAAAATTGCTTCCTTTTAAAGGGTAACCCATGAAGAGTGGGGGCTCAAAATTGCAATGCAGTCATATGCGCGTCCATAATACGTATCGTCCAAACACGCACTAGACTAAGTATGTACGCCCAAGCTCCTTTCATTTAAACGTGGCCCGGCTCTACAAACGTACACGCTGCTGAAGGACCAATTAAAACAAGCCATTTGGGGATATATACTTTGGTCTAGTATATGTTCACATGAGATGAAGCGTGTTAGGTATAGACTATAGATTTTCATAAGGAACTTCTAAACCTCATAGAGGTCGCCGACAGCGTATCATGTGACCTTGTTTGTAAAACTTCGGCAGCTAAAGTTAAACTCACTGGATCTGGAAAAGTAGTGCCATTGCCTTCCCACCTGCTATTCGTACACAAACAAATACCAACATACAGACGACTAAGCCTCTTAAGGTGATTGGCTCATCGCTGCCAGGTGCCATGGTGATTGCCCTTTTGGACCCTTTCAAAGCTTCGAAGCTTCGAAAGGGTCGTTAAAACCAGTCGCCCCAAGATCGCTATGGAGCATCATCGTACTGAAAGCTTTCCTCGGCCAATATGAGCGTCTTCGGAACTGTGCATGCAATAAACTTATCACTCATGCTTATTTACCCAGATCTCTTATGTGTTTATCATGTTCCAGTGTCATTGAAAATGTCCTTGGGCTATTCAGGAGGTTATTCCTGGACCTGCTGTCAGCTACAGGAGGAAACCCTCATGCGGCGTTTGGTCTGCAACTGATCAAGGAGGACCAGCTCTCGGATGATGAGGCTGAACATTTTCTCTCCAAACTGGCCCTCCACCTCAAAGAGAACAGCCCTGCCCTTCTGACCGAATTCGCCGTACGTTTTGTTCTTTTTTGACGCACTTTTAGAGCGTGAAGAGTAAGCATCCTTCAAACTGGCGACTCATGATTGCTAGAACGTTTTTATTAAGGTTTATAGCACTATATTTTATCACGACTTGTATTCCTATAATCAAGACAAGGGAAGCATTTTGACTGTTGTGTCATCTCGGCGTGCAGCGCGTCACCATGAGTAAAATATATAATGTCGGATAAATAGCTCTTTCCCGCGTCGCTTTAACTTTAATGCTGACATAAAAAAACACCAATGATCCACGAATATCTTAAACTTTCTGTAGTTAACGCACAAAAAAAAAAAACTGCGAGAATGGATTGCATGCTCGGCGTGAAAAAACCCGTAAGTTAGTTCAAGGTCCGGGATTGGATCTTGAACTAAGCAAAATCAACATCAGGGTTTCATTTTCGACTTAAGATTCAGGATTGTAGAATATATGTCAAATTATCTCCAGCTCTTTGTGCGTGCGTGCGTGCGTGCATGCGTGTGTGTGTGTGTGTGTGTGTGTGTGTGTGTGTGTGTGTGTGTGTGTGTGTGTGTGTGTGTGTGTGTGTGTGTGTGTGTGTGTGTGTGTGTGTGTGTGCGTGTGTGTGTGTGTGTGCGTGTGCGTGTGCGTGTGTGTGTGTGTGTGTGTGTGTGATTTAAAACTATTGTCGGTTCTCTTGCTGTTTTTGCAGAATATCTGTGAGCATCTGAAGCCGCGCCGTCATGTATGGGTCAACTGCCAACTCGCTCTGAGCAGCCTCGCAGGCCAAGAGGGCTGCGTTCGCGCCAAGACCGACAAGGAACATGACAAGGGATTCTGCAAGCCCTCTCTGGTTTCGCACTTCTTTAACGTGAGTGTTTTAAAGGAGACCATGATTTGGTTCTTCTCGGTGTTTTTTTATCACCTGCTCGATATCTGAGAATATTTCAAACAGTTTCTTCTTTTTCCTTTTCCTTTTTCTTCTCGGTGTTTTTTTTTATTACCTGCTCGATATCTCAGAATATTTCGAACGGTTTCTTCTTTTTCCTAGCAATATTTCCTTTCACCAATTTATTGCTTCTCCTTAATTCTCACGAATAATTTTTAAATCAATGATTTTAAACGTCTCTTCTATCGGGCATCATTTTCCTAGTAAAACCTGGTCATATACAAATGCATTGAAATAGACTTAAAATCACCCCCCCCCCTTTCCCTCTCTCCCCCTTCCTGGAAACACCTGCATTCTGATGTGCAGGGGGAACAGCGCACCCGCAAAACAGTTACTCAAGTCCAAGCACACAAAAGAAAG
Source organism: Ixodes persulcatus (assembly GCA_013358835.2). NCBI lineage: Eukaryota > Metazoa > Arthropoda > Arachnida > Ixodida > Ixodidae > Ixodes > Ixodes persulcatus. The sequence continues at coordinate 426,141 of JABSTQ010011248.1, forward strand.
ACAAGCAGCGCTGCGTAAGTGTATCTTTCTTTTGTGTGCGTGAACTTGAGTAAATGTTTTGTGTGTGCGCTGTTCTACCCTGTACATCTTGAGCAACCAACTCGCCCGAACTTCCGTTCTGACCTGCACTCTCCGCTGGTTAAGTTTGCAATTATATTTTTGTTTTACTGCATTTTGAAATGCAGTGCAATTAAGTGAGAATATATGACCCCATTAGGAGTGTGTCTACGACTGAAATATGGGAGAGAAAAGCAAGCATAGTGCATGGACCGTACGGCACTAACGTGTGTATAAAAGGAATTTATAAACGCTGAGTTAATTTTGTATTTGAGATTTTTACCCTAGTAATATAAATGTCGGTGCAATCAATTTTTTTTCTTCTGAACAAGCGCAGTTAAAACGAAGTGGTGTTGCAGTTCATTAACTTGGTTATGAATGGAAAAACTTCATATCTGGTTGTAACACACCTTCGCTCGTGGTAACTAAACTAACCAAATGGGATGGAGACTATTTACCAAGCCACACATGTTTTCTTTCGCCCTCAGAAAATAAAGAACCAGGGGGACAAAGTTAATGCTCAGTTCCTGTCGTCCTCTTTCTAGTAATACCTACATTTAAAATAGACGTCATCAGATTGTTATGCTTTATACCAAATGTGTTTCTGCAAATGCAGTGATATTTTCAATCGGTTATTTCTATTTTATACTTTGACTTCCCCACTTTGATTTGACACAACAAATACTGACTGCAAGGGAAAGACGACGGTCACTTGAGGCGCCTACATTGTTATGCCCTTTTCAAACCATATGAGACAAAACGAAATATATAAAACTGCACCAAACCATATTAGATTGTTTCCCATATAACTATATCATGCCATATTATACCATACTGTAACAATGTTTCAATTCCTGATAAGTGTATACCGTGTAATGTACGTTAAAGACTCCGGGTTATCACTCATATCACACTGGCCAAATTGGTCATCTACAGCGAAATCCCCAGACGTCACATGAGACCAGACATGTACAAGTTACTCAAAAAAGTAATTAAGTTAAGTTACTGAGTATTGACGTCAAAAGTAATTTGTGTAGAGTAGACATTACTCAAAAAGAAAGTAATTGAGAAAATTACTTACCGTAAAAAAGTAGCGAATTACTTTTCAAGTTACTTTTGAAGTTACTTTTATATGTTTTTTATGGCAAAACGAAAGTACAGAGGTTTTGGTCCGTTAGCAAAATTATGCTAGACAAATATGAATCGGCTTGTTTTTTTCACAGAAATGCTTTAATAGCTGGTTCTGCTTCTGCGTGCCTAATTGTTTTGTACTTTCTTGTTTGTTTGGTCAATGATGCACTGCGAATGTGTCAGTTGTACTTTGAGGTTTAGCACTGTCTGAGCTTGATATTTTAGACAGTGTTTGCTTGTTTACAGTGTTGCGTAAAGTACATCATAAAAGTACTTGAAGTAAAGTACAAAGTAAATGAGAGGTTATGAACTTCAAGTAAAGTAGAAAGTACACCGGGTGCAATGCACTTGAAGTAAGGTATATAAAATACAATACATATCCAGGTAAAGTACAAGCACTTTTAACACAATCTTTCATGATGCCCTTTCATTCCCTGTACTGTGTTTTTTTAAATGGTATGCATTGCTCCAGGGGTAATCGCAGGTGCATCAGATTTTTACGGAAATGGCAGCAAATATTGTATAAGGTCAAGTCGCCGCACAGTAGTTGTTTTACTCTCGCTGACGAGCTATTTGACACAATACACTTAAAGGCACTTATTTAAATCGGTCTTACATCCGCCATTACTTCACTCAGAGAAATGACAAGATGACGTCTCGAAAGAGCGCGCATTTTCACAGACGATTGCGCCATTTTTTGTTTTCAAATTCGGGGAATGTACATTGAAGTCGGGAGTATTACTTCCCTCGGAAAATACAAGTACATGTTCAGAGATTTTACTTCAAGTAAAGTACAATTTTTCTAAACAGTAGTACTTTAAGTACCATGTACATAAAGTGCTTTCCTACACTGCTTGTTTATTATTTTTTATATAAAAACGTTGGGGGAATTACTACAGGTTTCTCGAACGATCTATGAACTTTTGGAAGATCTGCATATTTTGGGTTTTGGGAGGAAAGGCAACGCAAAAAGGTAATCTTTGCGTTGCCCTTTAGCACGCGATTTGTCGAGTACAGCACAAACTACGGGATCACAAGATGAGTTTCAGAGCAGGTGCTGCATTTTGTTGCCTCCTTTGAGTGAGGATGCAGTACGTGCACCTCCTGTGGTGGGCGAGAGTTTCTACGTTGGGGAGAAGCGGGGACCAGCCTTTTCTTCAAAAGGGTTGAGTCTCCTTGAGCTTCGGGACACAGAGAAACGCCAGTCTTCGGCGCAAATCCCGCAGTTAATCGGCCTCTCTTGCGTCCTGTCTGTTCGCTCCCCACGTCTCGTAGCAGTGTTGTTGCAGGGGGGGGGGGGGGGGGGGGGGCGGCCGCATGTGAACATTTCGGGGGGTTTCGGACTCTTCAGACCATTTTATCCCCCCCTTCCTACGCCACAAGCTTCCCCCTGTTTGCAAATATCAGCTGATCTTCGAACATCTTATCTCCTTTGTGCAGGAATGTTTGTTGATTGGCAAAACAACCACTAAAATTCGAAAGTAATTTGTAACTTGAGTAGAAGCTACTAAAAAAAGTAATTAAAGTAAACTAAAATTACCGAAATAAAAATGTAATTGAAAGTTACTAAACTACTCAGAAAAGTAGTTAAACTACAGTAACTTGAAAAGAGTAGTTGAACTACGTGCAAGTCTGCATGAGACCGCCCGATTCCCCGCCGTCTAAACATTCACCCCATTTTATTAGATTTAACAAGAATTTTGTAAGACATTCCCGAGACGGAGGTTTACAAACCCCCGTGTCGGGTTGTAGAATGTCTTCTCACCTGCTAAGTCAAGTTGTCTTCGAGAATTTTGTGTCTGCAATCAATCATTTTTACATAAAAACGTCAAACAGCGAAAGGTCCAACTGCGATTGGATTATGAAATTTGTATACCTCTCCTCTCCATGACTGAACCGTTTTTATTTTGATTGAAATACCTGCGCCAAGTCACTACACAGTAACGTCGCTTCGCGCAGCACAATTTCGGCGAAAAGAGAAGCTTGTGCCAATTTTCTCAACTTCTAAGAAACCGTCTTAAAACTGCGATAAGATCGGGCCAAGATATGGTATCATCGCTGTCAGTCCGTCCCGGAGGAGGCAGAAGAGGTATCGCAACTCCGGAAGCCAATTGTAGTTCGAGCTTTCGCCGCTGCGTGGGGAAGGCCTGCGCAAGCTTAGAAATGTTCTTGGAAAGTGTCTCTTAGGCAACGTATGCACTGATGACACGCCTTTCTTTTCCCCCGCAGTATTCGATCACTCCTTCGGACAAGAAGGACCAGCCAGAGTACAAGAGGACGGTGTACATCAAGACTGCGGGCAACTTGGCCACCAGAAGTGCCGTTCACTACCTCGAACGCTTCATCAGCCCAGAAGCGAATCAACCGGAGTACCGGAGAGCTGCCGCCTTCTGGGCACTCAAGCAATCCGTCTCACATCATCCCGAACTGGTCATTTTCAATTTCTTTACGAGTGCCTATGCTCTTATACAGACTTGTACGTAAGCGATCACAAGTAACGTGATGCTAGCACCTATTTATTTTCTTTTGTAACAAAGTAACGACCTAGTTACTTTTTTAAGAAAAAGAACGAGTAACGTACGTTTGTTACTTTTTGATGAAGTAACGCCTAATTGTATTTAGCTATTCTGGGGGGAAACGCGTACAACACAACTATACAGCTACGTCCCATCCCAGCTCGCGCATGTAACTTGCACAACTATAAAACGTTAGAAAGACCATAAATATGAGCACAAGGTATGTCAGTGAAAAACAGCTATCGCTAATTGAACGCGTTAAAAAGCAGGAACAATATTATCGATGACAAATATTGGAAGGGGCTACTGCTTAATAAAAATGCCACGTTAAGGCTAACGCGATAATTACGCGTTACTTTCAAGCTTAGGTAACGCGTTCCTTTTCGATTCCAGTTACGTACTTAGTACTGCTAAGTGAGTAACGAGTTACTGACTTGAAACATTTAGTTACTTGATTTCAGTAACGTAAATACATGTCTGCGCTTATACGAAGGCGATTTTATTTACTTTTTTTCTCAGTAATTAAACTAAAAAAAAACATGATCGAAAAGTTGTTGTTTACGGGCAGAGAACGCAGATACGTACTTTAGCCTACTTCTCCGTATAACCGCCGAACAGGCCTAGACAGTTATTATGACGTGGCACAGGCTTCAGGATGCCCTCCGCAAAGAAAGTTGCCCCCTGGGTTTCAGCCATTCTATTACGAGTTCAACGAGGCCGTCAGTCGCCGCAGACGCCCTTGTCTGACCCCCATCATCAAGAACGCTTGCTCGTACTTTTCGAAGCCTTATGCAGTTGACTCCATACACATTACACATCTGTGGAGAGTGACGGTCTTGTTCACGAATGATAAAACGACTGAGAACCCCGTCGGCGACCTTCTCTGAGGAGGGCATCGAAAAGCTTCTACCACGTCATAACTTCCTGCATTTGTCCGCGAAAAGTAGCTGATGTCTTTCCGTAGCGTTGCGTTGATCGTTGCGTTGATCTACCCATCGAAAAAAGGCTTAGGAATCGCAGAAAGCCTGAAGCACATCCGAGTAGGACGAGCGCGGAAAAATAGAGAGATCAGGGCGACCTTCCCTGACATGTTTGTGCCTTTCAGTAATGTCCTGCCATTCTTGAAACGGCAGTGCCACTCAAAACACCTTGCACGACTAATTGCTTTTCGCCCTAAGCTTGCCGAATAGTTTTAAATGTCTCTGCTTCCAAAGTTTTTTACGTTTGACGCAGATTTCTTGTTTGCTTTACAAAATTGTTTGCAACCCATGCTTGAGATCGGCACTGTGCTCTGGCGTGTTTGTCACAAAACCTCATGTATCCCTGTTCCAAATATTTACGGAACGACGCCCGTGCAATGACAATCGAGGCCACTGCCTTAGGCAGGTGCGTGCGCATCACCGTGACGCCTTCTCCTTTTTTTTTTTTTTTTACACAGCGAAACTAATCCCAAAACGTTTTCTTCATCGCACCTGGTACTTACTTGGGCCATATTTTCTGCACAGGTGCGTGACATCGCACTTCCAGTGTACATAAACAAGAGCGAGTCATCCTATCTGCGTATCGCCGCATTCGTAAATGTCCTCTTGACAAATCCCGATCTCTACCTGCTCAAGTACATCGGCCACGACATCATCGACGACCCCAGCGACCAAGTGGCGTCTTACGTGACCAGCAGGTTCCGTGCCCTCGTTAATTCCAAGTACCCGTGCCACCAAGAACTGTAAGTCTAATCTTTGCTCCTGAAAAACACGAAATGCAATTTAAACTAAGTCATTTGTTTTTTTACCGTGTGGCCCGCAGTTTATATTCACAAGACAAACCGACTCTACATTTTCGGAAGTCGAACCAACGTTGCGAAATACGAAAAGGCGCGTGCGAAAATCCAGATTAGACTGTTCCTAAAATATTTTGGAGCATTGTTCAACGGCCTATGGGCTCCAAGCTAAAAACAACACGCAAAAACCCAAGATATTAGAGGAATGGTGTCACCCTTGAACCCGGTTCACACTAGATCGCAACGCTGAATCAACACTAATAGCAGCGCTGATCCACCGCTCACTTGTACATAACCCGTCACCCATAGAACGCTATATCACTAATATTGCGCGAAGACAGCGCTGCATGAGCAAAGTCAGCGATATTTTCAGCGCTTCCTAAAAACGCTGAGATAGCGCTGTGGGCATGAACATGCATCTAAAAAACAAAAGTATACTCTTTAGTAATCCGACTGAAAAACCTAGCTAGAAAAAAATTATGCGTGCCAGAACCAGCTTGCCTGCATCGTACTTACCTGACCATGATGCACCCTTAAAACAGGGCTCAGCACCTTCGCTACGTCGTACCCATGTGGAACAACGTAGACCGGTTCTCCGAGCCTCTGGACCACACCAAATCGCAATTCACCCTCTCATCCGGTTACGACCGTGAGTAAAGCACTGACTGAAGAGCACACGCAGCAGGTCAGCCAGATGTGTTTTCCGTTGTCGTCCCACAGCCAAGTACGACTACGGGGGTGCAACGGCGTTCGGCCTAGTCCGGGCTGACGATAGTTACCTGCCCCGAGGAGTGTACCTCGGGGTTCAGGACTACTTCAGTGGCCACTCATACAACACAGCTTCCCTAACGTTCGAGAACTGGGGTCTGGATAAGCTGGCGAACCACTTAGTTGGGCCTCATCCCGGATCTACCACGAACATTTGGAACGTCTTCGGGCGACGTCGCTTCACCAGGGATGACTCGGTGAAAGAGATCAAAGAAGTCGAGGATGCTGTGAGTATATACCTTTTATGGACGGATGCTGCCTGCATAAATATTGATGGCTTTTGAATCTCTGCTACCAAGAATACAAGGCCTGTCTCCCCCCCCCACCCCCCCCCCCGGAAACGTCATCACTAGTGGATCGACGCAGCTGAGGCTTTGCTCGCGCTTCTTTTTTTTTCACGGCAAACGCGCTTTGACATTGTTTGCCGCTTGGTGAAGGGTCGGAGATCTATTAACGTATAACGCTGGCTAGGTGGCGCAAGTCGCCGCCCGATTCAAAGGGTTCAGCCTCATCTCTTCATCCAACGATTACAGGCCTTGTCTTCTATGTTGTATTGTATGAATGCGCCACGTATCCGAAATCGTACTTTTTGAATGTGCAGTTTTTTTCGCTAAAGCAACGATCCAATTACAGATCCCTAAACGATCACGATTCAAGCGGCCACTGTAAAGGACGTTGTGTATGTGTGAGGCAGTAACTTCTGTTACCCGGGAGTGACCGATTTTGTTGATATTGATTGTTGCCACGGGCAATAGCAGTTCAAGAAACGTAGGGTGAAGTGAGTCCCCTGCATCACAACATAGCACCGCAGTCAATGAGAGTGCCCCATTTGTCGACAAGAATTTGCCAAAGAACGAATCCTGCAGCAAGATGCATGAACGTGATGAGCCACGCCCCACGATTCTTAAGCTGTCAGTGTCTAGATGAAGTTTGCTAACATAAAAAGTTGACACCTTGCAACCATCGTGCCCAACTATTGGGTGATTATGATAGTGGTGGAGCTCCTCAAACTCGGTTTAGGTCCAAAGGAACAAACATAAATGCACAAAAAAAATTATTCACAATTGTAGGCAGCGCTGTTAACCACGCTGCAAGTGCTTCACTCATGGTGCATCTAATGGTTGTTATTGGTAGTTCATCGGCAGTGGCGTACCAACTTGTTTTTGAATGGGGGGGGCAAACCAGTCCCCCCCCCCCCCCCCCAAGGGCCGGGGGGTGGTGCCCTTGGTATCCCTTCGGCGCCGCCGGCCAGTGTTTGCCCAGCCCAGTCGCGGCTGTTCCAGCGGGCCGGGGGCAAAACACATGCCTTGCCCCCCCCCCTCTGAGAACTGGGGGGGGCAAGCGCCCCCCTTACCCCCCCGGTTGGTACGCCCATGTTTATCGGTATGACTGACTGAGGTTGCTAATGGCTCTAAGTAATGTCAATTTTTAATTAAATCTGTACAACGTTTCTTTTTTTGTCTTTTTTGTTGGTTTGTTTTGTTTTAATTTAGTCTGACCCGGAAGTATAAAATATTATTTATTTACTTCCAAATAATTCTCTTCGTAGATAGGGTTTTAGCAGAATGGGTTACAGTGGAGATAATATAATAGGATGTTAAAATGCACTCACTGCGAACAAGTTGCGGAAGGATAAAACAAGGAAACAGGTATCAGTACCGAAGAATAATTAATTATATAAGTCAAAATGTGAAAAACAAAGATGATGGCTACAAAATTATATTATTAATAAGGTAACACCTAAAATTTATATTTTTTGGAAGAAAAGTGTGCTTCGAATAGGTATTACGAGCAAGCAAGGGAATTTCGGTTAGTTCAAGCCGCTATGTAATGATATATTTTGAAATAGAAAGCAATTCACAAAGAAAGAGGCAGCACTTCACAACGTTCAATAATTATATTTTCCCTTCCTCCGTTTTTCTTTTTTTTTTTTTTATGCAGCTTTCCTGTTCACTGATCGAGAGTACGACAACGTCTACGGCCGACTGAGCCTCGATCTTTTCGGTCACGCCGTCGACACCTGGGAGTTTGACGAGAGCATTGTCCACGAACTTACCGAGGGAGATGGTAAGTTTTAGGATTCAGTCAAGTTTGCGGAGGTGCACGTAGAGAAATTGGGCAAAGTCCAAGAAACCTAAATTATTGTTTCCATGGCCGGACACGGGACTACCAACATTGAGAAAAAGCGTCAAGTAAAAACACAAAAAACAAGTAAAAAATTAATTATAATTCAACTTGTAAGTTGGCGTTTTGTTCTTCTTTTGTGTTTCTCTTTTGTCCCTTGTTTTTTGTCCGCTCTTTTTATACAGCGTAAAAACCCTCCCCCTTTATGCCTTCGGTAACGAAGTAGCAAGCAATTATCGTTTTACAAAGCGTAGCGAGGAACTTACGTTCATGGCTTTCTGCACAAACATAGGAGTAACATTTTATTCATTTCTGAAGGTGTACTTACAATATTAATTTTGTGTTCGGCATAATTCAGGACTAGGCGCAAAACGGTATTCTGAAATGTCGTCAAATTCCCGGTCGTTCATTTAACTTCTTATTAATACGGTTCACACTAAACTTGGAAGTATCGAAATCGACTGGTAGAAGAAACTTGGCCGGTAACATTTTGAACCGCCCTGCAATGATAGCAGATACTCTGCTGATGTAGTATAGCTTCATCCAGCCAAAATAAAATTGATAGTAAATCAAATAAGAGCCTCATTCTGGAGTTTCCTTCAAGGCCTCTTTTTAAAATAATCGAATCAGAACCACATCGAGCGCCCTTACCCATTATCCATAAACTCGCAAGGAATACTACGCTTAGTTACAAAGGTGGATGAATAGATGGACGGATATTAACGGCTATATCCTTTATAACTGGAGGTATGGCTTGCACCACCTAGCCTAAAAATTAAACGAAACATGATTCCTCACTTTTTATGGCACTGCATTTCTGTAACTATCATCAGGCCGTGGGAATGGTCGTCAAAAAAAAAAAAAAACGTTTAGAGAATTAAGCAAAAAAAAAAAAAAAAAAAACTAAAAACGTGCACTCCCCGCCTCTTCCCCCCGGGCAAGGGAGTCGCAAATTTTCTTCTGGTCAAACATTGTCGGCGTCACCCCAACACCGGACATACTGAGGGACAGGATTGAGACTTGGGGCCGGAGCAACGTGTGAGGAAGTCCCAATTTTCCTCTGTCCCGCCTGTCCCCCAGTAGTTTTTGTTGTTAGTTGTACTTCAATCAATGGAGCTTTTTCCAGTAAGCTTTTGCGCATGCGTACATCCCCTCCCCCGGACTTCCTTCCCGCTGTCGCCATTTTTGCAAGCCAAAGTTCCGGTCGACTAACGAATTCAGCACGTATTTTTACGAGTATTTCTTTTTTTGCCGATTCTCGTTTGAGTATACGCTAGTAAGGGTCATAAAAGGCAACGAAGATCAATACAACTGCCCGATTCTAATTGACGGTCGGTGGCAAGTTGGGCTGCGCTTCATTTGTAATTTCAAGACAAATCCCCAGACGGCGTTCGTTACTGGAGAAAGGTCCATTTCCCCTAGACAGTTTCCACGAGCTCTCAAACCTCCTCTTTGTGGATCGCAGCTATCACGCGTTGCCTTACTCCCAACAGACACAGCAGGAAACAAGTTACAGAACCTCTTGGGAAAGGTGCAACGTAGGAAGAGCTTTTACCTGAGCAAGAACATGCTTTACGGGATGCCCACCGAACTTGGTGTTCCGATCTTCATCGAGCACAAACAAGCCGAATTCACATACATCAACCGCAAGAAGTTTGTCGTGAACCAAACGGATGACGCCAAGTTCTCCCTTGATTTCAAGAGGCACTACGTGTGAGATATTCTCCCTACTATTTCAATTAAAACACTGCGCTCAAGTATTGGTGCTACACTTCTAAGCAGGATGGAGAATTAAGATCAATATGATTTCAATCGCGATTTCAGTCATCATTTAAATCGTGATTGATATCAGACCTGTCTTGCTATGAATATTTAAATCAAATTTTTCATGCAACAATAACCCCCCCCCCCCCCAAAAGAAAAAAAAATTCGTTTGTCTATTTTTTGATGATTTCTATCTGCATCTCCTTTGTACTTAAATCAGATAATCATAAAAAAAAAAGATTTAAATCAGGCTGAACACGAGCGAAAAGAAGTGCGCTTCGGAACACATCAGAGCGTTAGGCTTAATTCCTACCTTGAACTTCGTTCATCAAATACGTAACGTCCCACTGTGACAAAAAAAGAACGAAAAAAAGGAGCGAAAACTAGAAAAGCAGTGTCTTACTGCAATCAATTGAAAACTCAAAAGATAAAATAAACAATTTTTTTTTCATCTAGCTAATAAAACTAAATCATACTGTTTATTCTGCTATGGCGTCAGGAAGAAGCTATTGATTGAACTGCACTTTAAATTTATAGAAATTTATATTACGCATTGTTATCAGTCATAGGACGAATTTATCAATCAATCTGTCATGTCTATATCTAGTGGTGAAAAATAAGTATTTTCTTGTTACAGTTATTTAAATCAAATTAATCTTATTTAAATCTAATACATTTTATGTATTTATATTTTTCACAAAATCGTGATTTTGTTCCTTCCTGCTTCTAAACTAATCTTTTCACAAGAATAAGTTGTAGGAATGATCCTTGCAGCAAATATAGACTTGAAGCCGACTTTCCGGAAAGAATTGTTTATTTGAACAACGTCTATTGGTTTCTATATTATAGCTTATAAGAGTTAGATCGTTGCTTTTTTTTTTCTTAATGAAAGCAATGCTCGTGAAGAAGTTCCTTAGCAACAGCATAGCGGGTAAATAAGGAAAATTTCCGGTGGATGACTGAGGCTGCTAGGAGTCCAAGACGCTTCTTCGGCTTGCAGTTTCGCCCTACTTGATACACGCGTTACTAATGTCTCATGCGAGCGACAAGGGGAGAGGAAGAAACTTTTAGAGCTGGCTTAAAACGTTCACGACGAGCCATCAGCCGTTCAATGCGAATGTCGAAATTATAAACACAAACATTCGATAAGGTCTGTTATCTGCTCGCTGAGGCTATTGGGAGGCGGCGCCGCAAATTACATCCATCGCTAACTCTATCGTTTGCAAACACGTCCATTATTGACCCTGGCAAGTTCGTTGGTCTCATTTTGCTTTAAAAATGAGCTACGCCTTGACATTTTTCAAGGTAAAATCCACCATCTAAATGCGCATTTGGTGAGAGTTCGAGCTTTCTTTGTGCAGGTGCCGATTTTTTTTTTTTTGTACGTTTTGCAGCGCTAGGTATTGTGGCACGCACCCCATATATTGTGAAAACATAATGCATCGTATCGGCCTATACGAGCTGCAACTTCCGGCAACACTACCCGAACCTCGTCTAAAATAAATGACCTGGTTTAAGCACTCACCCACAAAATAGCCCAACTCTGTTATAAACCACTTGAGTTAGCGAAGTCATATGTGCCGCTTCCAAGCAGTTCTTCTGTTTCCCCAAATTGTACAAACATTCGTAGATATCATTACTAAAATTGTCTTCACTTTATCATTGTCTCTTTCGTGGTCCCAGCCACGAAAGCCGGGGCTACAGCGTGGTCGGCGTGAACCTCGCCTTCAACAAGACGTTCTTGGGAGTGGGTGCCTACGTCCAGACCCTCTTCAACCTGCCGATCGACTTGCACGTCACCGTAGACCCGATCCGCAAGAGGCTGAGCCTGAAGTGCCCGCTGAGCCTGCCCTGGAACGTCATGAACCACCACTTCCGCCCGTACACGTTCGTCATGCCCTACGGCCTTGCCACAGATGCTTCTACCGCTGCCACCGCGCTCGCTCGGGTTCAGTACCCTCTCTACAACAAGGACGAAGTTACTAAGGTAAAGTCTTGTCCTTGGCCATTAGAAAAACACTGACACCCACCAAACACTTGTTTTTTTTGTTTTTTTTTTATTGTGTCAGAAGACCACCCAATCAATATTTTGCTACAGCGTCACGTATATTTATAGATGAAGTCAAAAACGCAAATGCTCGGAACCGAACCGATAAACTGGCCTGGGAAAGAAAAGGAAATGTGGAGGAGAGAGTTGCCGGAAGTCACGTGGCTACACCCGACCGCCTTTTCTTTCTTTCTTTTTTTTTTCTCTCTTTTTTTCTGGTTGTGCGAGGCAAATGAAAAATTCGCAAGTCGCAACGTAAAGCACCAAAGTCAAGCTGCTTAACGTTTATTCATTTTTTTAAACTCTTACCGACTCGTGTTCGTAAGACGAGCGATGTTTTCAGCCAGGAGAAGGGACAACGACTCGGCGACCTATTCGTGCAAATCAGCGCGGTGGTCGGGCGTGCCGAACGGAATGAATCCTAATTGTTTTGATCGGTAAACGAGATTCGCCGGTACCGCAGACAACAGTTCTGAAGTAGAGGTCCCACGCCCGTCGTTCGCCGCCACCGCTTAGTCCGCCTCGTACAGCCTTCCATCCCGCGACTCTGGCGATACGACGCCAAGTTGGGAACTATGCAGACAATGCACGAAGTGCTTCCGGTTGCGCAACTTTTTTTTTTTTAATCAACGAAGTTGCAGTTTTTACAAGCCACAAAAAATGGGTATCATATTTTTTAATATTTTTAATATTGAGCGTGTGCCTTCGGTAACCCACAACTTTGATTATATTTGGTGTGTGTGTTTAAGCCATAGAAAACTGCAGGTGACCACGGAGAAGACAGTGAGCGCGACTCTAATCGGCCAGTTCTTGGTCGGCGGTTTTTAGGCGGAAAGAAAACAAATTTCCAGCCGCTGTTCTGGGTAGTTTGGCTCTCATTTGTCATGTACAAATAAAAAACTTGGCGAGCGTAAATACCCTGTTAGTGTCCCTTTAAGACTATAAAGTGCAGGAATCGCCTCCTACATAGGGGAAAAGTCTGCGACATCCGCACCTGTTCCGGTCCCCAAAATATTAGGGACGGCACAATAAAACATGTCAAAAAGTGGCGATGGGACTCGAGTGCACCGTGTGGCCACTTTCCGAAATACTCCTCTTTTTTCAGTTCTTTTTTTTTTTTAGAAAAAAAAAATTTGTTTGTCTTGTCACTTTCCCCACCAACAGCGCACCCTCCTTTTTCAGTCCCTGGGCGCATCCTTTGCACTTTCTTTCTGAAAGGACGTTTCCCGTTTCCTCTTTCCTCTTGAAGAGCACTAGAACAGGAGGTTAGGTTGTTCAGTGGAGGCATGGAGGGAGCCAGTTGTTTATATTGTTTTTTGTTTTTTTTTCGTGTCTCCCACAGAATGCAAAAAGAAAGAAAAAAAGAGGGCAAGAAAAAATATACGAAGGGTGCAGGCGAGCTGGTGAAGATATAATCATGTTGAATCAACCTGAATCTGGGTAGAAGAGAAACATCAAAACGTAGAAGGGACGGGAAGTTTTTTGTTTCTCCCTTCTACGTTTTGGTGGTTCTCTTCCACCCCAACCTCAGGTTAATTCAACGTGGGTAAAAAGGAGGGCTAGTATGCCTTACAAAACTACTGTGGCGATGCTACCCAAATGGTTTCTCCTTGCCTACCCTTCTGCTCCTCCTCCTTCTTTTATGGCGACCGGATAAACTATTGTTCGTGCGTCGAAGGCGCCGGCTTTCCCCCTATATAGAAGGCCAGGGTTCAGGTCTTCTGCATGGTCCGGGAAACGCGTCTGTGTCTTCTTAGTCACCATACTCACTTGTATCAGCTCCGAGAGTACACATCCGGGAACAGTCGAGTCGAACAGGTGAGCGCCATACTTAAAATTCGCGGTGCCTATTGTGAACTAAGAACCTAAGAGGGGCTCTTTCATGGATCATGCACACAAAATTGCGGGACCTACGGACGCGTGCTCAGGCCATCCTCGAAGGAAAGGTACGAGCTTTCGCTATGCGGAAAGGAAGTAATCTGCGTCTTGAACAGAAGTTGCGATGACGTCAGGAAGACGCCGAGCTCTGATTGGATCTGATTACAAGGACAGTGGGTAGACCTCAAAGTAAGCTGGCTTGAGGTCTACCCACTATCCTTCGTCCAGGGCCAATCAGAGATCGGCGTCCTGACGTCACCACAACCCCGGCAAAGGAAGCAGACGAACTTGCACTCCGCATAATTTTATCCACTTGGCAAAGAGGGAACACAACCGCCCCTTCGAGCCAATCACAGAGGCGAAGGCTTCGCAGGTGACAGCCCTTACCAAAGCTACAAGATCAATAATGTAATCCACGTAGTTGTTAAAGAGGGGAAGAATAGAAACTGTCTTCATACCCGAACACTCTTTCTTTCTGTTTTCTTTTTTTTTTTTTTTTCCTAAACGTCGCTTTTCTTTTCTTTTTTTAGATTACCATGTCGGTCAATATTCGTACATAACCGACTTTCATTTCGCTGCCGCCTCTGGCTCTTACAGCCCTGCGCGCAACTAGTGAGATCGCTGCCGGCGCTTTCCTCTTTAAGGCCCGTTCACACTCTTGCGACCTCTTAGAACTGGTTGTTTTGAAACCTCTTACAACGATAATGCACACTGGCGCCATCTGTTGGGTAGCTGTGTAAACTTGGCGGTCCGGCATATTTTCTATTTCTCTCGCTCATTAACCTTTCTTTCTTGGCTCGAAAACTTTTGTCAACTTTATAAACGAGTCTTTCTTATGGGTATTACGCACATTTGACCTCGGAAGTCCCGCAAAACCTTTGCTGTTGTGAAATGAATCGCGCACGGGATTCGACAAGGCAACTGCGGCTGATATATCTTCAAACTCCATCACTTTCAAAATGACCAAAATCTCCGGCGGCAGTAAGTTTCGTCTGTAAGCAAAAAAGACCTTTCCCCAACGCCATCACGTCGAGTGTGCTCGGAACATTGCGTGAATCGAGCGCGCACCAAACTTACCGCTGTACCTTCGATGAACATGGGCTACGCTCGCAAAGTGGGTGCAAGCTTTCTCCTGAGAAGCGCTGTTTCACCTTGTAACCTTTCGTAATTTTATTTATCTTAATGCTAATACCTTGCAGTGATAACACTGACCCGATTTTATTATCTACAACATTAAAGGCTCATTTCCGCCGCCGGGTGTGGCTGGAAATTGTCGAAAAGCTTTTACATACGATCTTCTTAAAGTTCCCAATGACGGGAAGACGCTGCAGAGTCATGCTAGCATAATTTTTCGTGTTTTTTTTTTTCGTGCAGTTTGACCGTACCTACTTCGCCGACTTTTTGGGCTATGGCCTGAACGTAAAAGGCAGTCTCCTCAGCAAGGGACTCGAGAAGGGACTGCAGGACTTTTGGTACGAGAGCGACTATCGTCAGAAGTTCTACTATGCCACACTGAACCCAGAGGGCCACCCGCGTGAACTGCAGTTCACCCTCGTTCCAGCTGAACGAGACGCCACGACTGAGGTGATTTGCTAATTGGGATCAATACTGACTGCAAACCCTACAGCGAGTGTAAGAATTGCGCTTGGCGGCCATAGTGCGTTATTTAAAGAAATATCCTGAAACTAATTGCTGTTTCTTTTACAGCCATAGCCGTTACTGACTCTTCCCGCCACTTGAAATTATGTTGATGTAAGGCGTCCGTCAATATCCTCACATGACACCATAACGTCACGGATTTACTTAACGTCATGTGACGTCACGACTCGCGTGACATCATGGTGAACATCATCACGGTGCTAGGTGACCGAATGATGTCACCTGACACCCTGTCGACTTGGTATTACATGACTCAAGTGACGTCATGACAATGTCAAGTGGCATCATGACGTCACAGCACATCACGGTGTCATCTTGCTATTGAAGTAAGTGAGCCCGCTACTATCCGAGCAGACGCTAGCAATGGTTCCTCCGTGTTAGGGGCAAGATACATAAGGATGCATTGAGGTCTGATAAAGACACGTAGCTATCTCTGTGATCGTACTGCGGTTTCACAAGGGACTGTTTTTGTTTGTTTTTTTTAATAAATCATTGAAACATGGCGTCATTAATACTTATTTTTATTGTTAAAACCAAGCAGATAGAGGTCGATTTCGGCTACCAGTTCCTCGACCCCAATGGCGCGAGGGACAGCCACTTCCCTGTTCACGACAACCTCGGTGAAGATGGACAGGTTCC